>OY731400.1:57215742-57369094 GCA_963425845.1 Sphenostylis stenocarpa | reverse complement strand
GGAAAGATCATTGAGAAAGGGAGAGAAATAGACAAGTGCTCTAAAGTGTTTCAGAGCTCTGTAGAGTATGCATATAAGTTCGAAAAAGTGGCAAATGAGCCTCCTATTTATAGTTTTTCGCAGCTGGCGCACTTTGGGACGGCCGTCTGGGTTGGGACGGCCGTCTGGACTGGGATGGCCGTCCCAAATGGCAAATTTACACAAAGCGGGACCCCCAGGGAAGCCGGGACGGCCGTCCCACTTAAATTGGGTTTGGGACGGCCGTCCCACATTCGGGACGCGCGTCCCAACTGTAAAATAGCAGTTGGGACAGCCGTCCCACTTCTGGGACCGTGGTCTCGGCCTGTTTTGTCCAGTTTTTGTGTTCTGGGACCCCGGGAAGCTTTCCTTTCCTTTTTCGGACATAGATTGATGCCGATGTGTGTCCGTTGAAGCTTTATCTTCATGTAGGAAGTCTTCTTGGCCTTCATTAAGATGCCGGGCGAGCTTTGTCTTTATGTAGGAAGTCTCTTTTGGCTTTTATTGTGTGAATGAGTGAACTCCGTCTTCTGTTGTGGGAGGTCCTTCTCGGTTTTGGGAAGCCGGATGAACTCCATCTTTGGGTGAAATTCCTCTAGCTTTTATTTTGAGAGGCCGGGCAAAATTAGGGGTCTACAGGGACGAAGATGATAAAGACCATGAGACTCACATCCTGTGCCAATCACCTGTTTCGAACTCCGGTCCTGTAAACACACAAAATTGTTGGTAAAAGAAACAACACAATCAAGAGAACGAGTTAGACGACTGATGGATAATAGGTTAAAAGGAGACTCAGGGACATAAAGAACATTATCAATGGGTAAAGAAGGGAAAAGTTTAACAATTCCAACACCATGAGATGATACTCTAGAGCCATCAACTAGTGTAACAAAAGGTAAAGGATCAGGAGAGGATAAAGAGGAGAACAAAGATTTGTTACCAGTAATATGATCAATGACTCCTAAATCAAAAACCCAAGGACCAGAAGAAGATTGGGTCAGACTAGCAAAAGATGTACCTGTGTGTGCGACAGACACAATGGAACTAGAAGACTGTTGATCCTTATACCATTTGAGAAATTTGTTGAACATAGCAGGTGTGTCTGATGAAATAGAAGAAGGAGGATCCTTAGCAGATAAAGGTGGGGAAAGATAAGTCTGAGCAACTACAGTAGATCGAGTAGGACGACCATGTAATGCATAATACTTGTCAATCTTGTGACCTAGTTTGCCACAATGTTCACACTCATGTAATGCATAACACTGGTCAATCTTGTGACCTAGCTTGCCACAATGTTCACACTTAGGACGCCCTTTTCCCTGTTTGCGAGGGCGAGTTCGATCATCACGGTGAGATACCAATGCAGAAGAATCATTAACAGAAGCAGGTGTGTCAGGGTTGGGTTTTGCTGGTATACGCAAAAGAGTGGACCAGGTCGATGTCAAGGTGGGGACAACCGGAGAACCCAAAATCTGATCACGAATATGTGAATATTGATCAACAAGTCAGTGTAATGCCCCTAGCATGAAGAACTTTGACCGTTGTCCTATCTCGGTGGTAGGGTCGGGAGAAGAAGGTAATAACTCATTGAACTCATGAAAAAGAGCATGAATTTTTCCCATATAATCAGTCATAGAATCTTGATGTTTAGAGACAATAACATCTACAAATTTAGAACAGACATCATAGAGACGTTGAGTATCATTGGTGTATAATAACTTGACATGTTCCCAGATTTTGGCACATGTTTCGTAGGAACAAAAAATTTGTTTTAACGAAGGATCAAGAGTACCCTTGAGAACCACGCATAATTGAGCATCAATGGTGTCCCAACGGTCTTCCTCACCAGGAGTGAGAGTAGGTGCTTTCGGGGCAAGATGATCAAGATACTTCTGACTCTTAAGCCATAATCTGACGTTTAATGACCATGTGGCATAATTAGGGCCAGTTAACTTGTCAATGGGTAAGTGCACATTAACATAGTTAGTGTAGATGGAAGGATCAATCGCAGTACTGACAGAATTGGAAGTACTAAAAGGAGCGGAAGAACTCATAAAGGGCGGAGGCGATAGTGAAAGCGGCGTGAACCAGTACACCAGGTAAGTTCCCAGAAAAGAGAGGTGGGTCACTAATGGACACGCTTAAATACCAAGTCTTTCCTTGTCAGAACTTTCCTAGACATGCACTTTCACACTACCAAATAACCGACAGCGATAGTGACGGTGGTGGCGGCTTCAATAGTGGTCAAAGGCGAAAAAAAAAAATTCAAAATAACCTTAAGCTCTAGATACCATGTTGAATATAGAAGAAATAGAGTTTGAGATTAATCTCCCTTGTGTATAAATCACACATAGGGTAGTCTATTTATAGTAGAGAGATACAACTAAAAGAGTAACTGAAAGTAACAGAATAAACAGAAGATATTGTTTGATATTATGGTTAATATCTAACAATATCTTAACAATATTAAATAATATCTAAACAATATCTAAAAATTAAAAATTTGGATGAAATAATTATGTATAATACTTTTTTAGTATATTATGTTTTTAAATTTGTTAATAGAGAAAAAGTTTCAGAATTCAAAATGTTAAATACTTTTAAATATTAAAATTGACTTTATAAAAATTAGGAAAAAATAATTAATCCAAAAATATAATAATGATAAAAATATTATAAAAAAGAGTTCAAAAATGTATTATAATATTTTTAGTTTTAGTTTAATTATATTTTTAATTCTTAAAGTAGAAAAATATATTGTAATTATTTTAATTTAATAAAATATAATTTAGATTTTTAATACTAAAATTAAAATATTAAATAATAATAAATTTAATTCTTTAAATTTAGTATTTAGAAACTAAAATTATAGTTTCTCTCTTTTAAAAAATTAAAATAAATATTTAAAAATAAAAATAAAAACTAGTATTTTCTTAAATTTATTAAAAGTATAATTAAATCTCTATTTTCTTATGCAATTTTAGAAATTTTTTAATGAAAATCCAATATATAAAAAAGTTAAAATTTTAAAAAGGCACAACCTTAACTATGTTGAATATAAATTTAAATATATATTTAATTTATTTAAATATTGTTTATTTTTAGTATTTATAAAATAGATTAATTTTAAATTTTTAATCTTATTTATTAATTATGTTAAAAATGAAAAATATTAATTAGTATACTTAAACTAAAAAATATTTTAACTAAAGATAAATATATTTTTATAAATAGTTTAATTAAATAATATATTTATTATCTAATGTATATTGATATAATTTTTTTTGGTATATCAATTATATGACAACAACCATGATTAAGTAATTAATAATAATAAAGCAATAAATTTAAAAATTAAATTAAAAATAAAGTATTATAAAATAAAATTGTAATAATTTGATTAAAATTGTAATTTTTTAATTAATTAAGTTAATGAGGAATTAAAATGTGATAATTTGATGTGTTTAATTTTTTAATATAAATTTTTAAAATATAATTTAATTTCAATTGAAATTTTCAATTGAAAAATAAATTAAAGAATATTTGTTATTAAACTTTTCTTAAACAATGTATTGAATAGTTAATATCACTCTAATATTAATTTATTACAATTTAAATTTTTAATAAATTTGATTTATTTTTAATAATATTTTTATTTTAGTAATTTAAAATTAAAGTTAATCTTCATTTTGTTAATATTAAGACCAAAGTTTATTTTTAAAGTATATTTTAAAAATTAAATTATTTTTAAAAAATAAATTACTTTTAAAAAATAAATTAAAAATATACTAAAACAATTAAAGTATATTTATAAAAAAATAATATTCGTTAGCGACCGATTTCAATTCGGTCGCTATTTTCTCATTAGCGACCGATTTTAATTTGGTTACTATTTCAATATGTAATTCAGTCATTAAATCAGTCACTAAATTATTTTTTTATTTTAGTATGGAATAGCCACCGATTTAGCGACTCGAAATTTTGCGAAACAAACTATTTGTCGCTATTTCGATCGCTAAATAAAAAAGTGAAAACAAATCATATTTTGGTGACTAAATCGGTCGCTAAATTGCGACCGAATTAACTTGGTCGCTAAATCGGTCGCTAATTGCGACCGAATTAAAGTGGTCGCTAAATTAGTTGCTAATTGCGATTGAATTAAATCGGTCGCTAATTGCAATCAAAATTAAATCGGTCGCTAAATGCGACCAAAAAAATTTGGTCTCTAATTTCGGTGGTTAAATGCGTTTTTTCCTGTAATGATAAAATAATTAAACTTTAATGATTTTTAATTGATGAACTTTTTTCCAAAATGTTAATTATATTTGGATTCTATTTTTAACTTTAATTAAAAGAATTTACTACGTTTGAAAGTTGGAGATATTTTTGGAGAATGAATGACAGGTATAGTAAATAGCACAGAAGGATGACAAATTTTTGGATGGATTTAGCTTCATAGGTAATCCACCATATACTATAGTTATTTATTTTTAAGATTTATTAATTTGTATATTCTTATCATAGATCAATCACATCAATAACAGTGGACATTTACCATTTATTTTGGAATAAAATAATATATTAAATTTAAAGGACGAAATCATTACATTTTATTTTATTTTTGCTTTACCTTATTTGCACAATATCATCGTCATGTTCTCCTTACACTTAAACCAGAACTCTAACAAACACTACAACCTCCGTGTAGTTCCTAAGAAAGTACTCCAAACACTCTTTTATTTCGGCTAAAGATGAAACAAATTAAGTTAGACTTAGACAAGGTTAAACTTGACCTTCATCATAATTAATTAACGTATACTTAACTTATTTATCAAATATATAAGTCTTGGTCTTATTGTTGAAGCTTGAGCTAGTTAAAAAATTTATTTTGTAGCTAGTTCTATAGAGGACTAATGAACTTCCCTCACCACCTAAATTATTTCAATTTTTGTAAAGATTAATATAAAAAATAAATTATTATTAGCCAACTAAGTTATCAACCTTAAACTTGCTAACCTTTTTTAAGAAAAAAAGAGTTTTCAAATAGAAAATAAAAATCATATTATGTATTAAAGTTTAAGGATTTTATACATAATTCTTTTAAGATTTTAAATTTCTTAAAAAATAAAAAATATATGTATCATCACATTTATTATCTTCCCCTATAATTATGTAATATTAGAAAATTCATCATTTTGTTTAGCTTCATGCAATGAAGCCATTTTCCCTAATCTGCCAAGGGACCACCTCATCAGTCTTAAAAGCCTCCAAAACCAAACTAAAATCACACTCGAACCAAAGTTATGTTGAATTATTGGCAAGCGTACCAAAATTATCAATCGCAGTATAATATTTCGATTATATAAAGGTCGATCCTACGAGGAACGGTTTCAATGGAAATTCCCAATTATGCTTACTAAGTGGATTAAAACAGATTGAGTTTTGCAATAAGAGTTGAATTGAAATTAAATGACAAAGAACTGTAAATTGTTGAGAAAATATCAATTAAAGGTACTTAGGATTGATTTCCTTCCTTATCCCTCTTTTGTAATGACTATGTCAATTAAAAACGTCAATTAACCTAACAATGTTGATGTCACCTACTCAATTCATCCATGTTGATTCCTCACACATGAAATTCATAAGAAAACCTAATAAATGTTGATTCCTCACACAATTAAGAGATTTTCCAGCATTAAGTTTAGGGTGTTAAGCAATTGATACATTCATTCCATTCCTGGTAATTAACGTAACAAATATTCTTACCGTGATCTAGGGTTCAAGATATATTTTCTAATCATACTTCAAACAATCAAGAATAAATCATTCCAAAGCACAAAGGATAAGAATAACAACATCAAAGCATAGATTAATATCTCAAAATATCACCATGATACAAAAGAGTTCAAAGGAAGTACACTGAATCCTAAGAGAATGAAGTTAGACACTCATATTTCCCATTACAATGCTCTAATTGATGAAGATTAGACGAAACCCTAACAGTAGTCGTGACTCCTCTTCTCCAAGACTGCTTGCTTTCTCAAAACACATCTTATCTTTTTATAAGAGAATTTGGGTCGGGCCTCACATCATTCATTCGCTTAAGCATTCTTCTTTCTTTCAATTTTTCTCTAATTATGCTGATAATTATGCTCCTTACTCTTGTATCAAGGTATTCTCGAATTCATCCTATATTGGGAGAAAAATAGATTAGAATTAACATAAGTTAAATGGTTTCATAACACTTTAAGGTATAATTATATCAACTTTTTACCACTTAAAAACTCCCCCCAACCTAGAATCTTGCTTGTCCCAAGCAAAGTAATTTTTCCAAAATAAAACCATTGCCTATTATCACTTTCTCTTCCAGAACCACAACATAAAAATTTTCAAAGGTGATGCTCACAATTCCAAATGAAAATAGAACACATAAGCATTCAAGTTATAGAAACCAACAAAGAATAATTAGTCCTCAACTATCCTCAGAGAAGCATGATCTCTCAAATAGAGTTATATATATTCATATCTAATTCTCACAGGTAAGTGTTTATCTTATTCAATTACTTCATTTAGACAATCCAAAATTGATAATCATCTTCAAGAAATCAACATTTGTTAAGCAAGACTTAAATCAAAAGGTCTTTTGAGGTTTGTAATGGGGCTGGGCTAAGAAAGAATTATTGGTTTTTCTGGGCTATACAAAAATATTTGAGAAATTCAACTCATATGAATGATTCTTGATTAACAATTCCTCAAGTCAGGTTTCAAACTTTATGTTTTTGTCTCTAACATAATGACAGTGAGTTAAATAATCTCATAAGTTATTATTCCCCCTTGAACTACTTTTCTATATATATTTTTTTTCTCATGCTTTTGCATGTATTCTTTTTGGCTTTGCAAATTTTTAAACTTTGCTTTTCCTTTTTCTTTACACCTTTTTTTTTAACAATAACACCCCAATAATACCTGTAGGACAACAATAGCAATACCCAACAATAGGAAAATTAGTGACATTCATACTCATTCCCTTTCTCAAATATAGGAAGGTAGATAAATAATGTTTAGGCTTAAGGGTTCTGTTTAAGAAACAATATTATTTTTGACTCAGAAGTGGTTCAAATGGATGTCCTAAAATTAATGCAGGGTTGGTGTAACATGTAACCAAGAGACTGCCAGCATAGCTCATGAGCTGGAGCAAGATATATAGTGGGGCAGTGACAGCAAGGTAGAGTTAGTTATGCCTAGTGGCCAGATGGCACTTAATCCGAAAAAAGGGGACACGAGGAAAAGCACAAGGGTTAGGAAGAGAAGAACAAAACTGGAAGGATATGCAACGGGGAAGGATTATGCGTGTGGTATGAGCCCTTTCTCTGAGTTCATTCTTATCAGTCTCAACAATCCTTCTTCCTTTCTGATTCCATTACTATTCTTCATCTCTCTGAAATTGTCTTCACTCCTTATTTCTTCTTCCAGGAATTAGTGATTGATCCGGCTACTCTAGTTGTTCGGATAGAAGGAACACTGCTTCCTACTTATACGTTAATTTCTTGTTGAATCTTACATACTCATTACGATTGTTGTTAGTTCATTTGTTCATGTATATTGTTCTTAAAACATTCCAACAGTTGGTTTTCTTGTGGAAAATCTTACTCGCGTATTATCCATAATATTACTGTTTCATTGGTGCTTTCATTGACCTCCATGGCTGAGAATACCAGATTGAAGGAGTTACAGGCAGAGCTTAAGAATCAAGGTGTTGAAATTCGGAGGTTGATGGACCTCATGGAATTACGTGATACCGAGCATCGTAACCACACTAGCCAGGTTCAAGCTGATGCTAGAGAGAGAATGGACCAGCTCCAAAGTGCATTGGAATTGTTTATGCAACATCACTCTCAGTCGCATGGTGGGTCTTCAACGACCTCATCCTCTCCCACAGTGGTTAAGGATATAGCGCTCGGGTTCCCTCATTTCGATGGTCACACCCCGGCATTAGAATGGATTTTCAAGGCAGAGAAATTTTTTGACTACCACCATACTCCAGATGCAGAACGAGTGGATATCGCTGCCATTCATTTTGAGAATGATGTGGTACCTTGGTTTCAGATGCTATAGCGTCTGTCTGTGATTAATTCTTGGCAGGACCTCACTAAAGCTCTGGAATCTCAATTTGGTCTTTCCCCCTTCGATTGTCCGATGGCCGAGTTATTCAAGTTACACCAAACAGGGACTGTGTCTGAATACTATCTTACTTTTATTTCGCTTGCTAACCGCTCTTTTGGCCTTCCACCTGAAGCCTTACTCAATTATTTTTTGAGTGGACTGCATACTGAAATATGAAGGGATGTTGTGGCCCACTCACCGTCGTCCTTACTAAGAGCGGTAGCCTTAGCTAAATTGTTTGAGGACAGATACATTCCAAACCAGAAAACACGTCCCTATTCCCACCCAGTGCGATATCACACAACTGCCACTTCTCATTATTCGGCCCCACACGCACCGCCCAAAACCACTTCAAAACAGTCATTAACCCCATTACTGCCTAACCCTTCTCAATGTTCGCCGCATTAGTCCAGCTGAAATGCAGTTACGACGAGAAAAAGGCTTGTGTTATTTTTGTGATGAAAAGTTCTCTTTCAACCACAAATGTCCAAATCGACAATATTTGTTGTTACAATCTGAGGAAGAAGAGGTTGATCCTCCTAGCAGTATACTACAAGAGGATTATGAACAATTGCATAGAGTAGAAGATTCGGGGAGTACAAATCACCATGTATCCCTCAACGCCTTGAAGGGTGGTCTTGGTGTTGGTACTATTCGCTTCACCGCTTATATTGATAAATTGCCAGTTAAGGTGCTTGTCGATGGTGGAAGCTCTAATAATTTTTTACAGCCCCGGGTGGCTAAATTTTTGAAACTTCCTATTGAGCCTGCTCCTATGTTTAAGGTAATGGTTGGAAATGGGAATCATATGAATGTTGAAGGTTGGGTTCAGAATCTCGTTGTGGTCGCACAGGGGACCAAATTCTAGCTGCCTGTTTATTTGCTCCCTATTTCTGGGGCTGATTTAATCATGGGAGCTAAATGGTTGAAAACCATAGGGCCCCACTTAGCAAATTATGATGCCTTGAACCTGCAGTTTTTACATAAAGGGAAGTTGACAAAGTTGCAGGGTGATCTCGTTACCGTTCCTACTACAGCCCAATTGCATCATATTAGAAGATTAGTGTACACTAACTCCATTGCTGAAGTTTATAGTCTGCAGTTAGTGGAAGAAGACCAGCATTCGCTGCCATCACTGGACTTACCTACGGATATGGAACCAGAACTGGCCTTATTGCTTCATACTTATCGCTCAGTTTTCAGCCCTCCTACTAGATTGCCTCCACCTCGAGTTCATGATCATTGTATTCCCTTACAGGAAGGGTCAACTCCAGTGAAGGTGAAACCTTATCGGTACCCTCATAGTCAGAAGGAGGAAATTGAGAAAATGGTCTCTGACATGTTGCAGGAAGGCATTATTCAACCCAGTAAAAGTCCCTTTTCTTCACCGATTGTTTTGGTAAAAAAAAAAGATGGCTCTTGGAGGTTTTGTTCTGATTATAGAGCCCTCAATGCTATCACCATCAAGGACAGTTTTCCTATACCTACGGTTGATGAACTCATTGATGAACTTTTTGGTGCTTCTTTCTTTTCTAAGCTCGACTTACGGTCTGGCTACCATCAGGTATTGGTACATCCTGAGGACAGACATAAGACCGCATTTCAAACACACCATGACCATTACGAATGGCTGGTTATGCCTTTCGGACTTACAAACGCTCCGGCCACGTTCCAAAGTTTGATGAATGAGGTTTTTCGAGATGTTTTGCGGAAATTCGTTTTGGTTTTCTTTGATGATATTTTGGTGTATAGTTCCTCTTGGAAGAATCACTTAGGCCATTTGGAATTTGTTCTACGCACCCTACAACAACAACAACTTTATGCTAAATTTTCAAAATGCTCGTTTGGAGTGCAAGAGATTGACTATTTGGGCCATACTCTCTCAGGGTCCGGGGTAGCAATGGACAACTGCAAATTGGTTGCAGTAGCAGAATGGCCTAAACCTGCAAATCTTAAACAACTTCGCGGGTTTTTGGGCCTCACTGGTTATTACCGTAGGTTTGTGCAAGGATATGCCAACATTGCTTCACCTCTAACTGATTTGTTGAAGAAGGACTCCTTTAAATGGGATGTAGCAGCTGACGCGGCCTTCCATAAACTTAAGGCTACTATGACATCAGCACCTGTCTTAGCTATTCCCAATTTTCAGGAACCTTTTATCTTGGAACTCGATGCCTCAGGTTCTGGCATTGGGGCTGTTTTGAGTCAAGGACAACACCCGGCAGCTTATTTTTCTAAGAAATTATCCCCTAGAATGCAACGACAATCTGCATATATTAGGGAATTTTATGCTATTTCTGAGGCTTTAGCCAAATTTAGACACTATTTGTTGGGGCACAGATTCACCATTAAGACTGATCAGAAAAGCTTAAAGGAGTTGCTGGAACAGAATCTGCACACTCCAGAACAACAACAGTGGTTGCCAAAATTCCTGGGATATGATTTTACAATACAATACAAGTCTGGCAAAGAAAACATTCCTGCAGATGCTTTATCCAAAAGCTTGATGATGGCTTGGTCAGAACCAATCACTACTTGGTTAGCTAAGGTGGCTGCAATGATTCAACAAGATGAAGAGCTAAAGCAAATGTACAAGAAATGTGAGGCCAAGACAATGCCACACCATGACTATACCATCAGGAATGGGTTATTATTATGGAAAGGCAGAATTGTAATTCCCCAAAATGAGGAGCTTATTTCTCAACTATTGCATGAATTTCATAGTTCCAAGATAGGTGGTCATGCAGGAGTCACTAAGACAGCCGCAAGGATTTGTGCAAAATTTCATTGGCTTAAGATGCAACAGGATATCCGCAAATTTGTGCGCGAGTGCAGTATTTGTCAGCAAGCAAAAGTTAGCCAAGCATCACCGGCTGGATTGTTACAACCATTACCAATTCCGCACCAGGTTTGGGATGACATTGCCATGGACTTCATTACCAATTTGCCTTCTTCCCATGGTTATTCTACCATTATGGTGGTTATTGACAGATTGTCCAAGTTTGGTCATTTTATTACTCTTAAGGCAGATTTCACAAGTAAGGGTGTAGCAGAAGTTTTCATCAACACCATCGTTAAGTTGCATGGGATTCCCAAATCCATCGTCTCAGATAGGGACCGAGTTTTCATCAGCTCTTTTTGGCAGCATCTCTTTAAATCACAAGGAACGACCATGGCCATGAGCTCCTCTTACCACCCGCAATCCGACGGACAGAGTGAAGTGTTAAATAAGACATTGGAAATGTACTTGAGGTGCTTGTCGTATGACAGTCCTAAAACATGGTTCACTCTCTTACCTTGGGCACAGTTCTGGTATAACTCTTCTTATCATCATAGCATTGGTATGTCCCCCTTCAAAGCTTTGTTTGGCAGAGACCCTCCCTCTGTTCAAGAGACCCTACAGCAGCGGGATAGGCTACTGGATAAGTTGAAACAAAATCTGTCGAAGGCCCAGAGTTATATGAAGAATCAGGCAGATAGGAAAAGAAGGGATTTACAGCTGGAAGTGGGAGAATTTGCCTTAGTCAAGCTCCAACCGTATCGTCAGCATTCAGTTTCCTTAAGAAAGAACCTGAAGTTGGGATTGAAGTATTTTGGTCCATTTGAAGTCATAGCTCGAATTGGTACAGTGGCTTACAAGTTGAAGTTACCGAACACGGCCAGAATTCATCCAATTTTTCACATTTCACTGCTTAAGAAGTTTCAAGGAGACCCTCAGTAGCAGTATTTTCCTCTACCATTGACGACAACAGAAATTGGTCCCCCAGTCCAACCCCTTAAAGTCCTAGCTTCTCGGACCATTTTTAGAGGCTCATTTAAAATTCCTCAACTTCTAATTCAATGGGAGCTGACATCACCACATGAGGCTACGTGGGAGGATGTTTCGGAGTTTAAAAAGTCATTTCCACAATTCAACCCTGAGGACAAGGTTGCTTCTGATGGGGAGGGCAATGTAACATGTAACCAAGAGACTGCCAGCATAGCTCATGAGCTGGAGCAAGATATACAGTGGAGCAGTGACAGCAAGGTAGAGTTAGTTATGCCTAGTGGCCAGATGGCACTTAATCCGGAAAAAGGGGACACGAGGAAAAGCACAAGGGTTAGGAAGAGAAGCACAAAACTGGAAGGATATGCAACGGGGAAGGATTATGCGTGTGGTATGAGCCCTTTCTCTGAGTTCATTCTTATCAGTCTCAACAATCCTTCTTCCTTTCTGATTCCATTACTATTCTTCATCTCTCTGAAATTGTCTTCACTCCTTATTTCTTCTTCCAGGAATTAGAGATTGATCCGACTACTCTGGTTGTTCGGATAGAAGGAACCCTGCTTCCTACTTATACGTTAATTTCTTGTTGAATCTTACATACTCATTACGATTGTTGTTAGTTCATTTGTTCATGTATACTGTTCTTAAAACATTCCAACAGTTGGTTTTCTTGTGGAAAATCTTACTCGCGTATTATCCATAATATTACTGTTTCAGTTGGCTATTTGGCTTTGTGTTATATCTACTACAAAGAAAAAAATGCCTTTATCATTTTCAAGTCTTGCCAACATGCAATCACATCAAAGAATCAACCAATATCAGTTATCAATCACAAAGTGTTGACACTCAATTTATCTGTTTTTGGTACTCTACTCACCTAGGTTTTGGCTAGCTTCTCCAATTCAGTTAATTCCTAATTCTCCTCATCAATTCCTTTTTACTATCATACTCATCATCCCAAAATCACTTGTTATTGGAAACAATCAAAATGATTTTTCACGTTCCAGATTTGAATTAGACAATAAGCAATAATATCATATATGACTTTAAAACAAATTATGGGACAACAAGGGAATTCAAAATTTAAAATAAAGCAATTAAAAACATTAAATTAAAAACAAAGGAATTAAAAACATTAAAAACAAAGTAAGTTTCCTCCCTCATTTTCTTCACTTGTCATCTACTCCTTATCTTGTGCCTCAGCCTCAATTATAAACTTTCTCACCCCCTCTAGAAAAGTTGGACTGTCCCCAGGCCATTGAAGTAAGACTTCAAAGTCTTGAGGAGAAGTTCACTATGTATCTGGAGCAATCTTACAAAGAAAGAACCTAAGGAAGAAAAATGCACAAAAAAAACTTAAACTGCAAAAAGAAAAACAAAAAATTCAAAACATTGGGTTGCCTCCTAGGAGCGCTTGTTTAACGTCTTCAGATCGATGCCTATTTGCTTTAGAGCTCATGCAGGTGAGTGATCAAGGTGATATATACGCATTCTCCATCCCTTGATTGTCCTTATGGGAATGAATTTATTCTTTTCATTGCGAATAACCTTACGACTGTCAGAGATTGGATAAATCATACCTGCTTCAGGAGGTTTCAGTACCTCTCTTTGAACAACTTCCTTCATAGTCAGATTGAGATGTCTTTGGGGTTGTGCAACAGGCTTGTAATTTTGTTTTTCAGTTGAGATGGGTAATTCCTCCAAAGTATCTATTCTGAGGCAATCTTTCTTGTCTTTCGATTGTTGTACAACTTCAAACAGATTAAAATTAAATTCATCATCTTCACTTCTAATTTTTAACTTACCCATGTCAACATCTATAATTACTTTGGCAGTCTTCATAAATGGCCTTCCCAGGATCAATGAGACTTCCTCATTTTCCTCCATGTCCATAATCACAAAATCAACAGGAAATATGAATTTATCCACTCTAACTAAATCATCTTCTGCTACTCCATAAGGAATCTTTAGAGATTTGTCAGCTAGCTGCAGTGTCATTCTTGTAGGCTTTACTTCCAAGTCTCTTATTCTTTTAAGCATAGACAAAGGCATTAGATTTATACTAGGACCCAAATTGAGTAATGTCTTACCTACTTGTAATGTCCCAATTATGACTGGTATAGTGAAACTGCCATGATCCTTGGACTTTTGAGGTAATGATTTCTGAATTATAG
The DNA here is from genome assembly GCA_963425845.1 of Sphenostylis stenocarpa. NCBI lineage: Eukaryota > Viridiplantae > Streptophyta > Magnoliopsida > Fabales > Fabaceae > Sphenostylis > Sphenostylis stenocarpa. Next base: position 57,354,973 of record OY731400.1, on the reverse strand, counting down.
TGTTGCATCCTGCTTCTAGCTCCACTGTTTCTGTGGTAAATCTCCTTTTCTTAGTTAACAACTCTTTCATGAATTTTGCATAAGTCGGCATCTGCTCCATAGCTTCCATAAATGGAATATTGATCTGTAAATGCTTAGAAATATCCATGAATCTTGCAAACTGTCTTTGTTTATCTATCTGTGAGGGAACCTTTGGATATGGTAACTTCTCTACAAATGGTTTTTTACACCCTCCTTTTTCTATCTTTTGTTCTCCCTCTTCGTTCTTCTTATTAGGGATATGTCTTTCTTTATTATTCTCCTTTTCTTGCTCTTCATCTTCTTTTACCAAAACTTCTTCTTCAACAACTATATTGTCATCAATCCCCTTACCTACAACTTTTCCACTCCTTGTAGTTATTGAATTGCATTGCTCCTTGGGGTTGGTTTGTGTGTTAGCTGAAAATTGTCCTCCTTGTTGCTGTTCAGATAATTGCTTAGCTAGTTGGCCTATATGGGTCTCTATATTTCTGAATGAAGCCTCAATATTTTTCTGATTAGCCATAATATTTCTGAATGAAGCTTCAGTATTTTGCTGATTAGCCATAGTGCTTTGCATGAATTTTTCTACAATATCCTCCAATTTAATTATTCTGTCAAGCACTGAAGGATAATGTTGTTGCTGCTGTTGATATAGAAGTTGTTGATATGACTATTGTTGAAATGTAGGTTGTCTTGTAGATGAGCTAACACCTTGTTTCCACCCAAAATTCTGATTCTGATTCTGATTTCCTCTCTATCCTTGTGCAGTATTATTCTGATAATTGTTAGTATTAGGAAAATTACCTTGTCTGCCTTGACTACTACCTTGGGCATCCATATAATTAGCTTCTTCTTGTTGAATGTTGCCTTGATAAGAGCATTGTTCATTTGCATAATCACCTCCACACACGTCACAACTCATCTGTTGATTAGGAATAGATTGTACTGTGTGCATTTGTTGAGGTAATTTCTCTATTTTTTGGTTCAATGCTTCAATTTGTTGTGTCAAAATTTTATTCTGGGCTAAGATAGCATCTGAGGTGTTAAGCTCCAGCATTCTTTTCTTTTGAATTGGATGTCTATCATGTTGGGCCTGTTGGTCTGTAAAAGCTAGTGCATCAATAATTCTTGTGGCATGTTCAATTTCTACATCCAACATGGATCCTCCTGCTGCAGCCTCTAATAGCATTTTTGAATCATGTCACAACCCAGTATAGAAAATATTCAATTGAGCAACATCATCAAATCCATGATTTGGGCATCTTCTCAACAATGATTTAAATTTTTCTCATGCTTCACAAAATTGTTCATCTGCTCCTTGTCTGAAAAAAGTGATGTCAGATTTTGCTTTGATGTAGCGGGATGGTGGGAAAAATTTGTTTAGAAACTTCTCTTATACACTACTCCAATTAGTCAAACTCTGATTAGGAAGTGCTTTCAGCCACTCCTTTGCCTTACCTGCCAAAGAAAAAGGAAATAATCTCAAATATGAAGATTCAAGATTTGCTGCTCTAAATCCCATGGTACCAATCAACTCATAAAAAGTAGACAAATGAATATAAGGGTCTTCATGATCCAATCCAGTGAATTGATGAGCACTAATCAAGCTTAAGAAAGCTGGATTCATTTGTAATGTATGATCATCCGAAATGACAATGCTGGAAAAATGTCTTGAACCTTGCTGCATAGCACAATTTCTAAGAGTTCTTTTAGGTGGATTTGCATTTGGGTTTTGATTTGGATTTATATTGGGACCTGGATTCGGATTCAGATTTGCTCCTTCTTCCACCATATCTTCTATAATTGGGTCTGGCAAATCAAGTGTAAAAGAAGAATTAGCAAATTCTCTTGTGGCTTGTTCTTGAGTTTCCCTCTTCTTCTACCTCAGTTCCTCCGAGCTGTTTTTTCAATATGTGGATTAAATTCTAATTGCTCTGAAGATACTTGTCCTCTTAAACACATAAATCAAAAGAGTAACTCAAGCACAGATTAGCACAAGACAATAATTAAATGACTAAAATTGTAAAATAAAACAAAAAAAAAACACAAATAAAAATAAAGAACTCAATAAGCTAAACAAAGAATTCTCAAAGAATATTGTTCCCCGGCAACGGCGCCAGAAATACTTGTTGAATTATTGGCAAGCGTACCAAAATTATCAATCGCAGTATGGTATTTCGATTAAATAAAAGTCGATCCCATGAGGAACGATTTTAATAGAAATTTCCAATTATGCTTACTAAGTGGATTAAAACAGATTGAGTTTTGCAATAAGAGTTGAATTGAAATTAGATGACAAAGAAATGTAAATTGTTGAGAAAATATCAATTAAAGGTACTTAAGATTAGTTTCCTTCCTTATCCCTCTTTTGTAATGACTATGTTAATTAAGAACGTCAATTAACCTAACAATGTTGATGTCACCTACTCAATTCATCCATGTTGATTCTTCACACAATTAAGAGATTTCTCAGCATTAGGTTTAGGGTGTTAAGCAATTGATACATTCATTCCATTCTTGGCAATTAACATAACAAATATTCTTACCGTGATCTAGGGTTCAAGATATATTTTCCAATCATACCTCAAACAATCAAGAATAAATCATTCCAAAGCATAAAGGATAAGAATAATAACATCAAAGCATAGATTAATATCAAAATATCAGCATGATACAAAAGAGTTCAAAGGAAGTGCACCGAATCCTAAGAGAATGAAGTTAGTCATTCATGTTGGCCATTACAATGCTCTAATTGATGAAGAAGTGAAGAATTGATGAAGATTAGACGAAACCCTAACAGTAGTCGTGTCTCCTCTTCTCCAAGACTGCTTGCTTTTTCAAAACACATCTTATATTTTTATAAGAGAATTTGGGTCGGACCTTGCATCATTCATTCGCTTAAGCATTATTCTTTCTTTCAATTTTTCTCTAATTATACCGACAATTATGCTCCTTACTCTTGTATCAAGGTATTCTCGAATTCATCCTATATTGGGAGAAAAATATATTAGAATTAACATAAGTTAAATGGTTTCATAACAATTTAAGGCATAATTATATCAACTTTTTACCAATTAACAAGTTCTATCCATCATTTCTCTCTGGTCAACTCAATTGCCAACACCACTACCAAAAATTTAGCTTGCAAAGCCTAGTTCTGTCCCAAGAATGTAGAAAAAACCACCAATGTATTCACCCTTGTTGCCTCTGGAGACATCCACTAGCTGCTATACCCGGAGCACCATGAACTACACCATCCACGTTACCTTTTATAAAACTAGCCATTAGACTACACCAGAAAACCTCTTTGATGGACACACCTTTCTAAGTGAGTGTCAATTTGGAAGTGTTTAAGTATAGATAACTCAGCAACAGAATTATCCATAACCCCTCTGAATATTACCCGTATAAAAAATGTCTACACCACATGAAAAATGACAACTATCTTGACATATTACAGAACGTCTTTAGGAGATGATCTATCAATTTTGTATACAAACACTTGTTTAATCCAATTCCAAAGATGGTTACCAACTTTCCAGTATAAGAACGTAAGAACAGTGTGTTGGGTATTTAGGAAGGATACTCGTGAAGGCTAACCATTCTCATACGACCCAATCATACAAAAGAATATCCAAAATTTTAAAATATTAATTTACGAATTTATTATCATTTCTATACTATTCAACTTTCTCCTTTATTCTCATCCAATATATTTGCAAAATTTTCTCTTTTATTACAAAGATTGTGCAATGAGCATGGATCTTGTTTGTTTCAACTGCATCATCTATAGGTAGTCTGTAAAATAAAAGTTTCCAAAAGACTAATGATTTGGCAAGTGGGACATGTCGATTCCATATATAATTCCCCAATTATTGACATACTATTTAATATGCGTAAGAAACTAGACAACCTCACTCTCTCTTTCAAAGCGTGTAACCATGGAGGAATGAAAGCATAGATCTAAGTTGAGTGTGGGACGAAAGAAGAAGGAAGAGAGAAAAGAATTGGAGTGTTGTATTGCGTGGATGGCGTGGTGAAAGAGGAGTAGTGGAGATCGGAAAGAAGCTGGAAACTATTTCTACTGCTTTTCTCATAGGAAAAAAAGATTTAAAAGAGAGATCAACCTAGTTTTCATACTTGCAGTTTTAAGATTTTGTATTTTCTGATTTTCTATTATTGTTGTTCTTCCCAATTTGTTGGGTCTGCTATACCTGTTTGTGCCTCTAGATTGTATGTTTTCACATCGACCACCTTGTATTACGAAACCTTTCTATTTAAACCCCATTTTTAGTCATCTCTTCTTATTCATTGGACAAAAGAAAATCAGGGTGGCTATTGGTGACTGTTGGTGGCGACTAGTGGTTGTAAGTGACTGTAGCATGCACTATGGGTGGTTGAGAATGAAGAGAAAATTAATCTGAGTTCTTTGTGAAAAAAAGAGAGAGAATGATGTGACTTTTTTTATATTTTTAATATTTTGTGTGTATTAATATAATATTTAAACTTTTCTGAATAATTTAATTAATTAATTATTTTTTGATGAGAAAATTTTGAGCTGCTAACACTAGCTCACCTTCTTTATTGGACCTACAAACGATATTCCAATTCACCCGGACCATTTTTCTACAAATAATAAACCAATCCAAATAAAGTTCCTCATCTAGCTTTCCACCTCCTTCAGCAATGTAACTGACCATCACTAGTGCAAAAAAGGGCTTCTACGTCACCTAATTGTCATCGCATGTAAAAATATTCGACGTAAATAAAACGCGGTGGCAATTTTGTAAATAAGAGACAAAACTTTTACGTCGCGCCACCCAGGTGCGACGTAAAATAGTGCTTTTTACGTCGCGTACTGCGATGCGCGACGTAAAAAGTCCCTTTTATTTCCCCCTAGACCCACTCCCTCGTCTCGCGCAACCAGGATTTTTGAGAACGACGACAAGAACGACGACAATAGCTACCTCTGCACACCATTTTCGATCAGTTTGACAGTGAAAAACATCAACATTGTGTGTCATTTTACGAACTTGATATTTCTCCCCGATTGGATTCGAGTTTGAAATCATTTTTCGTCTACACTCGAGGTTAGTGTTCTATGTCATTGCTATATGTTTAAATTGAATCCGTGATTGTTTTTTGGGATCTCAATCACGTTATAGTATGAATGTCTCCACTGGATTGTTATTGGAATGTAATTATTTGTTTATTTGTTTGAGTGCATTCAGTTTACACACTCCATTGTTGTTGGAACGTGCTTTGTTGTTTGTATATTAATTTCTTTTTACATATAATTTTTAAATCTCTAGGAGTGATACGAAACTTTATAACATAATATGAATCGAAGTTGGATGAATACACGTCGTATTAGTGAAGAGTATGAAAAGGGAGTTGAGGAATTTTTGAAATTTGCTAGTGAAAATGGAAAAGCTATGAAAGGGACATATTATTGTCCATGTGTTCGTTGTTTGAATCAAATTCGTCATAAACTTGAGGATATACGTGATCACTTGTTTGTTTATGTTATTATTAAAAGTTATACAATATGGACATGGTATGGAGAAATATTAGACATCCCAACTGTGTCAACTACAGACAATTTTGATGAAGGGATGGATGATAATCTAGAGGATATGATACGTGATATTGGTGAAGAAAATTTTATGAAAGCACATCTATATGATTCTCAATTGTACATAGGATGTAGTTTTACAATATTATCAGCAACTTTAAAATTGTTTACTTTAAAAGCAAGAAATGGATGAACTGATAAAAGTTTCACCGAATTATTGGAGTTCTTGAAGGAGATGCTTCCTGAAGATAATACATTACCTATTCGTAACTATGAGGCAAAGAAAATATTATGTCCAATGGGTTTAGAGTACAAGAAGATACATGCATGTCCTAATGATTGTATATTGTACAGAAACGATTTTGCTAAATTAAAGATGTGTCCGACATGTGGTTTGTTGAGGTTCAAAAACAAAGTTGAGAAAAGTAGTGGTGAGGAAGAACTAGATGGTCCCCCTGCTAAGGTGTTATGGTATTTGTCAATTATACCTAGGTTTAAAAGATTATTTTCCATAAAAGAAGATGCAAGAAACTTGACATGGCATGCAAATGGTAGAAAATGTGATAATCTTCTTCGACATCTAGCTGATTCTCCACAATGGAAAAGGATTGATGAAACCTTTCCAGAATTTGGTGCAGAGCCAAGAAACTTGAGAATTGGATTAGCTACAGATGGGATGAATCCTTATGGAAATTTAAGTAGTAAACATAGTTCATGGCCAGTTTTGTTGATCATTTACAATTTGCCTCCTTGGTTATGCATGAAGAGAAAATATATGATGTTATCTATGATGATTTCAGGACCTCGACAACCAGGAAATGACATAGATGTATATATTAGTCCTTTAATTGATGATTTGAAGATGTTGTGGGAAACAGGAGTGGATGTATTTGATTCATATCACGAAGTGAATTTCGAGTTGCGTGCAATGTTATTTTGTACTATAAATGATTTTCCAAGCATATGGTAATTTGAGCGGTTATAGTGTGAAAGGTCATTTAGCGTGTCCTTTATGTCAAGAAGACACAAGTTATATCCAATTGAAACATGGACAAAACACTGCGTACAATAGGCATAGAAAGTTTCTAGTTGCTAATCATCCATATCGTAAAATGAAAAAAGCATTTAATGGATGTCGGGAGAATGCAGTTGCATCAGTACTCACGCAATGGTGAACAAGTATATGAGCAAGTGAAAAATATTAATATTATGTTTGGAAAGACCCAAAAGAAATCCAATGAGAAAAACATTTGAAAGAAACAGTCTATATTCTTCAATCTTCCTTATTGGTGTAAGTTGGAAGTTAGACACTCGTATAGATGTGATGCATGTTGAAAAAAATGTTTGTGATAGTATAATTGGGACATTGCTTAACATAAAAGGAAAGACAAAAGATGGAATAAAAGCAAGACAAGATTTGGCGAGACATGGGTATACGTTCGAATTACATCCACAATCGGTTGGAAAACGCACTTACTTACCTCCAGCCTTGTCATACTCTATCAAAGAAAGAAAAGAGAAGCTTTTGTGAGTGTTTAAGTGAGGTCAAAGTGCCACAAGGATACTCCTCAAATGTTAAGAGTCTTGTGTCTATGCAAGAGTTGAAATTAGTTGGTTTAAAGTCTCATGATTGTCATGTGTTGATGCAACAACTTTTACCAGTGGCTATTCGAAACATCTTACCAACTTCTGTTAGAATTGATATTACTCGGTTATGTTTGTTTGTCAACGCCATTTGTAAAAAGGTAATTGATCCAAAAAAGTTAGATGAATTAGAAAATGAAGCAATTGTAATAGTGTGCCAGTTAGAAATGTATTTTCCCCCTTCATTTTTTGATATCATGGTGCATTTGATAGTCCATTTGGTAAGGGAAATTCGGTTATGTGGTCCAATTTTTCTTAGATGGATGTATCCTGTTGAGAGATACATGAAGATCTTAAAAGGATATGTGAAGAATCGATGACAGCTGAAGCTTCTATTGTGGAAAGGTACATTGCAAAAGAAGCCATTGAGTTTTGTTTAGGATACATGTGAAAATCGGAACCAATAGGTATTCCTAAGATGAGACATGATGGAAGATGTGAAGGTAAGGGTACTCGAAATTTAAAGATTAAAAATGTTAGTCGGAAAGAAGTTGACCAAGCACATTTATACGTATTGAACAACACCGATGAAGTAATCCCTTACATATCACAACACATAACTGAAATAAAGGCAACACATCCACGAATGAATGAAAAATGGGTATTGAATGAACATAACAAAAGTTTCCTTTCTTGGTTTAAAAAAAGGGTATATGTTGAGATTAATGTTTCAGAAACACTTTTGAGACTTGCTCGTGGGCCTAATAGTGATGTCATTACATTTGGTGGGTATGACATTAATAATTATTGTTTCTACTCAAAAATAGAAGATGATAAAGGTAGAGTACAAAATAGTGGGGTCACAATTCAAGCTAAATCTATGCATTTTTCTAGTTCTAAAGACAAAAATCCTATCACAGCTTCTATGAGTTATTTTGGGGTCATACAAGAGATATGAGAAATTGATTATGTTACTTTTAGGGTGCTTGTCTTCAAGTGTAAATGGGTTGAAGGGAATACGGGTGTGCGAAAAGATGACCTAGGATTTACTTTGGTTGATTTGAGTAAAGTTGGGTATAAGGATGAACCTTTTATTTTGGCATATCAAGCGAGACAAATATTTTATGTCAAGGATCCATGTAATGAGAGATGGTCAATTGTCCTTGAAGGAAGAAGCATGCACAGAATTCATGAAGATGAGTCTCTAGATATACATGAAACACCTTTATTTTCAAGTAGACCATTTGATGACATAGTTGACAATGAAGTTGATGACATACATGCAATTTGAAGTGATCATGATGAAGGGATATGGGAAAACATACCAACATAATAGGTGTTTATCTTCACATTTTTTAGTTCTTTTTATTCAAACTTATAAAGTATGTTGACTTCATATTGTTTTGTTTTTCAGGATATGTCGGATTCCACATCTGGTACTGGTAGTGGTAGTGGCAATGGAAGAAGCGGAAGTGGAGGTAAAGGTAGATTTGTCCCTCGGTTAAAGGGGTTGACAGCAAGGAGGGTAGCTAGAGAGAAAACTCAAGTTGAAGTTGATCCACGTTCTGGTAAGGCATCTGGCCCAAATGCTGCTAAGTTTAAGAGCTATTTGGGACTACTAGCTCGACACCATGTTCCGATTACTACTCCATCTTGGGATGATGTAGAGGAAACCAAGAAGAACCTCATGTGGCGGGATGTTCAGGTATTTCTATATTTGTTGAATACTTTATATATCATTATTAATTGAATTTAACATTTATTGGTCATTTCACATCAAAATTTTGATGTTCCTAACACTGAGGTGATGAGGAAGAAGATTTTATCCTCCATTGCCATTAGATGGAGGGACTTTAAGACTTTCTTGACATGGGAGTATGTATTTGGAAAGTTTCAAGATGAATCTCCGTGTCTAAAGTATCAAATTAGTGAGGAGGATTGGTTACGGTTTTGTGCCGACCGAATGGACCCCTCTTGGCGGGATAAAAGACGTGCCGCCCAACAACGTCGAGAGGTTGAATGATGCACCCCATGTATTGTCACGAGGAGGGTATGCATTATTGGAGCAACGTCTCATGAAAGCCGAGAAGAGTCAGCCAGGAGTTGAGTCTATCGACCTTGCATCTCCACCCCTCGCTATGAGATGTGGAAGGCAGCTCGGACAAAATCTCGATGGACAAATGACTTCGAGTCCGCACGAATCATTGCTCATAAAATCGTAAGTTATAATGTCAATTTGAATTGATTCTAATGTGAAAGTTAGTGTATGACTTAATTATTGTTAATGTGTTGTAGGATGATTTAGTTGAGCAGAGCACCCAAGGATCATTTATTCCTCATGGTCGATAAGATATATTGGCGACAACCATAGGAAAACCAGATTACTCAGGACGTGTGCGTGGTGCTGGTGGATCCTGGGGCCTTCGTGATTACTTTGGTCCAACATCACGAAGGACCACTACTGACTCTTGCAGTCAGGAGGCCTTGCATAAAATGGAGATGCAGTTTGAAGAAAAGTTAAATCAAATAAGGCAGTCCTTGCAGCAAGAGTTTGATGAAAAAATTGAATCTCTCGCCCGCTCTCAGCAACAGACTCAAGGAACACCTCAAACAATTGAACATGATGTTGTTCGAGTCAGCACTAAAGGGAGTTGTGCTACTACTACTGCTGATCCTTCAGGAGAATATACTCAGACTGATGCATCACACCAGTGTGAGTTATATGTTGAAGATGATCCCCTGCGTCTAGTTCCTATTGGTCGAGTTTTTGAGGGTGGTTTAACCATCCATGGTGTCCCTCTACAGCCAGACTGGACACGAGTAGTAGTTGATGAAGTTCATGATGTTAATGCTCCAGTGCCTTTTCCTAATGAAGAGATTCAATTAGTGGGACAGGCAAGTGGGACATTCTTGGCTTGGCCAAGACGTTTGGTTATGCCACTATCAGACACGGACCAAGGTAATATATATATATATAGTCTATTTTCTCTTTTCTAGTATTATAATTATATAAATGTTTAATTAATTGTTATCATTTGTTTAGGAGGACTTGCGTCGTGCTAAGCATAAAAAACAACCGATTATTGATGAGAATTTGACAGAATGTGATGATGATCCCATCTCTATGTTGTTGACCATATTACCACGGTTGAGGAAGAGACCGTGTCGATAATATGGGATGTTAGAGTGTTTGGAATTGACAATTCCAGTTGTTCCATTATACATTTCCTTGCCCGATGCTTTAGAAATTGTTGGGGAAATTGCATGTTAAACATTTCCATCATACAATTGTGGGCAATGTAAGTCATTCTCATTTATGTTTCTAAGATTATAATAATTATATTCAACTTATAATTAATTGTTTTAGCTACATTGACAAATTGAGTGTGGAACAAGAAAAATCCGAAGTATACGGATTTATTGAGCCTCAATCCATCCAAAAATATGGAAATACAAAGGTTGGAATCCAACAATATATGCAAACATGGATGAGTGACTCAAAAAGACATATATATTTGGCTTCATACATTGAAGGGTTAGTATTTTAATTTGTATTTTAATTTATATTTTTGTAACTAATTTTTATGTCATACAATGTAGGTCCCATTGGCAGTTAATTGTAATCATACCCCGGGATTACACTCGTGGTGTGGTTTTGTTCATTACATCGAAACTGAGTCAAGAAATGAAAAGCTTATTACAAGGGTAACTTTATCTTTTATTCATTAATTATGTTTTTAAATTGTAAATACATATTGAATAATATATAACTTTTTTCACTTAGAATCGTGATATCGGAACTAATGTTCTAAGTGGAAAACCTAGAACAAAGACTTTGCAGTTCATTTATCCTAAGGTTAGAAACTTATTTATATAAGTGAATACCATAATTATTGTTTGTATTTAAATTTTGAAAATAACATTATTTTTTTTCATCATTTCAGTGTAATAAGCAAACAGACTCGTTTGAATGTGGTTACTATGTGATGTATTGGATGAGAGCCATAGTTTGTGCGGGTATAATTGATTCTTGGACGGAGGTAATTGCTTTTAACATTAGTTAAGTTTATTTAAATTTATTCATGTTGCATATTTACAAGAGTCAAATTAATGTTTCAGGTATTTCAATATCCATCTCCATTACCAGAATATGATATTACACAAATTAGAGAACAATGGGCAAAATTTTTTGTTCAACAATTCTAGTACATAATTTTTTAAGTTCTTGTTCATATTATATTGTGTGTATTATGTAGTTTAGGTAGCTTAGTTTGTATTAACTTTTAGTTTGTAATAGATTTTTTAGTTTGTATGTTTGTATTATATTGTTTTATTATGTAGTTTGAATTATATAATATTATATTTTTAATTTACTAGCTAAAGAAAAGTGAATCTCTAGACTGTCTCGGTTGTAATAAATATTTGCGGGTTTTAGTTGTAAAACAGAATCAACCCAATTTAAAAAAAAAACAGCAAATTTACGTCGCGTATTGGTATATGTGACGTAAATTTACGTCGCATATACCATATGCGACGTAAATTTGCTGTTTTTTTTTTAATTTCCGAAAGTTTTTACGTCTCGTTTAATGGTATATGCAACACAAAATTACGTCGGGTCTTGATAATCGACGTAAATTTACGTCGGACAAAAGGGTCCGACGTAAATTTACGTCTCCCGCTTTAATGTCGAGTCTTAAATACGACGTAAAAAGCCCTAAATACCTAATGTAAAAGCCCCTTTTTGCACTAGTGCATCTACGAATTTGAAAATTGTAACCCACGATGCCAATAATCACCAATATGATTAGTTAGTTTAACTCTTTCCGTTATGATTACACTCATGTAAAATGGATTTTTTACTTATCTAATTTTTATTGGATAAAAAATAACTGATTTAAAAAATACGATTATAATTTTATAAATAAAGATATTATTTTTATGTTGAACATAATATATTTTTTTATAAATTTATGATGATATAAATTTATCTCAGTAATTATATTTGACATATATTTACATTTTTTATATTAACATTGTACTTATATTTGACATAAAAATACCTAAATAACATATTTAAAATTTTGATATAAGTAGTTTATCCTTTCTAGATTGTAACTTTAACTTTATGTATTTTGATACTCCCCTTGAAACAGGTACACCTAAGTACTTAAATTAAAATTCCCTTTTGCCAAATCCTAGGAATTATTTTACGATTGAAGAGATGTGAAGAGCTAACACCAATGCAAAAATAACTCTTATGTAGATGCATTATCATACAAGTTTAGAAGGCTCTACAAAACACAAATAAATCATTCACATATGTTTATTATTCACCAAAAGTAATACAAATGAGCCTATTTATTACTTGAATATCCTTATTATTAAGAACATAGGAGACATCTCACACTAGATTTATAATACAATTAAGACAAAATAATTGTCATACCATCCAAAATAATATTTTATAAGAGTATGAAAATAGACTTAATTCAATAGACCGACTTTAAAGGTACGAGAAATAGGTTATGTTAGACAAAAAAATTTGTGGTCTAAATTAAATTGGATCTATTTTGTCCTTATTTATTCAAGTCATGACTTACATAGACTTAGGTTAGATTAATCCACATATTTATGAATTGATCTATTTTATAGAATAATAATTATTTTTTAAATAAAAATAATATTATTTTACTATATATATATATATATTATAAATTAATTTGATAATTCACTTATTATTATAAGAGTAAATATTAAAGTAAGTATCTAATAATTATTTATTATAAAATCTAATTATTAAGATTAATTACTATTTTAAATTAATAAATTACTAAAAAATAAATAATAATAATAATAATAAAAGTATGCTTTTAATATTTTTTTATATTGAATGAATGTATTCTTTTATAATTTATACATTAAATTATTATATCTTAAATAAAAATTAATTTTATTAGTATAATTTAAGTTTAAAAAATATATTTTTATTTAAGTTTTTTTAATTAATTAATTTGGTATAAATATGTTAATATATTTTTTTAAAATTCAATCCTATTAAAATTGACTTGTTAGTCCGTTGGTCTAATATAAAGTCGATTAGACTAAAAATTTTAGTCTCGTTTTAAAATATAGATAAGATTGAACTATCAAATTTTTTTAAAATAAGTATGAACAAATTATTGACTAAACTACATGTGTTAAAGCCTCTAACATTTATGATAGATTTTGGATAAATTAAAATGCATCTCTATTAATTAAATTTCTTATTTACTGTTGAATATAGAGAAAATAGGGTTTGAAATTAATTTCCCTTGTGTATAAATCACACATAGGGTGATCTATTTATAGTAGAGAGATACAACTAAAAGAGTAACTGAAAGTAACAGAATAAACAGAAGATATTGTTTGATATTGTAGTTACCAATATCTAACAATATCTTAACAATATCAAATAATATCTAAACAATATCTAACACTCCCCTCAAGTCGGAGCATACAAATCGTATGTGCCAAGCTTGTTACAAATATAATCAATTCTAGGACCCCAGTAAAGATTTAGTAAAAATATCTCGCTAACTGATCACTTGAGTTAACAAACTCGGTCTTGATATCTCCAGACATAATCTTTTCTCGAATAAAATGACAGTCAATCTCAATGTGTTTGGTCCTCTCGATGAAAGACAAGATTAGAACTAATATGAAGAAGCGTACTGATTGTCACACACAAGTGTCATTTGAGTGACATCTCCAAATTGTAACTCTCTAAGTAATTGTTTGAGCCAAACAAGTTCACGGGAAGTTGAGGCCATAACTCTATATTCTCGCTTCGCACTAGATCTTGCCACAACACTTTGTTTCTTACTTTTCCATGAGATCAAGTTACCACCAATGGAGACACAATATCCAGATGTAGATCTTCTATCCGAAGGAGATCCTACCCAATCGACATCTCGAGTAGCAAACAACTCTTGTATGGTTATTAGAACCATATAACAATCCTTTTCCAGGAGATCCTTTAATATACTTCAAGATACGAATGATCGCATTCCAATGATCTTCACATGGTGAATTAAGAAATTAACTTACCACACCGATCGCAAAGGAAATGTCGGGACGAGTAATCGTAAGATAATTCAATTTTTCAAACAATCTTCTATACTGCTCGGAATCGATATAGGCTCCCCCGATTTGGTAGAAGTTTAGTATTGGGATCCATGGGTGTATCAACGAGACTTTGAACTCATCAACCCAGCTTTCCTCCAAAATATCTATGGTATACTTCCTCTCGAGATATAACAATACCATCATTGGACCGTGCAACCTCAATACCCAAGAAATATCTAAGTTTGCCAAGATCTTTGGTCTGAAAATGGTGACAGAGATGTTGTTTCAACTGAGAGATGTCATGGTTGTCACTACCTGTAAGAACGATGTCATCAACATATACTATCAAGTAAACACATCCAGCACTCGAGTGTCGATAAAAGACAGAATGATCTTATTCACACCGAGTCATACCAAATTGTTGAACAACCTTGCTAAACTTTCCAAACCAAGCCCTAGGAGACTGTTTTAGGCCATATAGGGATTTGCGAAGACGACATACCATCCCAGAAGACTCCCCCTGAGCAACAAACCGAGGAGGTTGCTCCATATATATTTCTTCTTGCAAATCACCATTGAGGAAAGCATTTTTAACATCCAATTGATAAAGAGACCATTGTTGCAGAACAGGCATGGCGATAAATAAACGAACAGAAGCCATCTTTGCCACAGGAGAAAATGTATCTCCATAATCCAACCCAAAAATTTGAGTATAACCTTTGGCCACAAGACGAGCTTTGAGGCGATCAATAGTACCATCAGGTCCAACTTTGATAGCAAACACCCACCTTCAACCAACAACAGATTTCTCAGACAGTAACGGGACCAATTCCCAAGTTCCACTATTATGAAGAACACTTAGTTCATCTAACATGGCCTGACGCCAACCAGGATGGGCTAAAGCTTCACGGACAGTTTTTGGAATGGTCACAGAAGAAATAGAGGAAAGACATATATAAAAAGGTAATGACAGTCGATGATAACTCAAAGCAATATAATGGGGAGAGGGATTACATGTAGAACGAATACCTTTTCGAAGGGTAATGGGAAGGTCAGACTCATGTGTCAGATCCGGAGGAGACAGAGTAGTTGGCACTTGAGTAGAGTCACATGGTGGTGGTTGTGATTGGTTTCGAGAACTATAAATCTGAAGAGGCAGTGGAGAAGAAGCTGACTGCGAAGTAGGAACTAATGGTGAAGAAGAAACAGTTAGAGGGTCACAAACAACAGGAACATTAAATGTATTAGGAGTGTTGACAAGATTGGATGGAGACAGAGGTGAAGATTGACTTTTAAAATAAAGAGACAACTCATCAAAGGTGACATCTTTTGACACAAAATAACGGTTAAGAGAAGGAGAAAAACATTTGTATCCTTTTTGTGATCTTGTAAACCCTAAAAAACACATTTATGTGATCTATGAGAAAGCTTGTCAAGACCAGAACTGAAATTATGAACAAAACATGTAAACTCGAAAACTTTCAGAGGTAAAGGATGAAGTGGTTCATGAGGGAATAAAATGGAATGAGGTATTTTATTATCTAAAACCGAAGAAGGCATGTGATTAATGAGATAACATGCAGTAAGAAGAGCATCACCCCAAAAATGTTGAGTAACATCTCCATGAATTAAAAGTGTGCGAGTTATTTCAATAAGATGTCTATTTTTACGTTCAGCTACACCATTTTGTTGAGGTGTATAAGCACAAGAAGTTTGATGCAAAATACCGTGAGAAGCCATGAATTGTTTAAAAGAATGAGAAAGATATTCACGGCCATTATCACTACGCAAAACTATAATAGAAACACCAAATTGAGTTTGAATTTCATTAAAAAAAGTTTGAAAGATATGAAATAATTCAGAACGATTTTTCATCAAAAATAACCAAGTGCATCTGGAATAATCATCAATGAAAGTAACAAAGTATTTAAAACCTAAAGTAGACTTAACGCGGTTAGGTCCCCAAATGTTAGAGTGAACCACGGCAAAAGGGGATGAAGCACCACGTGTGAAACTACAAGGAAAGGAAGTACGACTATGCTTGCCTAATTGACATGACTCACACGCCAAACTAGATAAGTTGGACAAGGCAAGGACAAGTTTCTGTAACTTGGCAAGACTTGGATGACCTAACTGAGCATGAAGAAGAGAGGGAGACTCCATAACTGTACTAACATGTGTAGAGGGACGGAGATAATAAAGACCATGAGACTCACATCTTGTGCCAATCACTTGTTTCGAACTCCGATCCTGTAAACACACAAAATTGTTAGTAAAAGTAACAACACAATCAAGAGAACGAGTTAGACAACTGATGGACAAGAGGTTAAAAGGAGACCCAGAGACATAAAGTTGATGTAATTATCCTCTTAATTGTTATGTAACCACTTCAATTATATTGATTTTAATCTATTTTTCTCCCAATGTAGGATGAATTGGTATAATACTTTGATATAAGAGCAAAGATCATAATTGTGAAGATAATTGAAGAAAATTTGAAAGAAGGAAGAAGATTTTCAACTGAAAATTTGCTCAAGCACCATCCATTCTCGCTTGAGCGAAAATACGACAAAGCTCTCAGGTTTCTACTCGCTCGAGCGAACATTACTCGTTTGAGCGAAAGTTGATGTTTTCGCTCAAGTGAGTAATTGGTCGCTTGAGCGAACGATGCGCGACCCAATTTTTTCTATAAATAGATAAGACGCGTTTTTAGATAGGGGGAGGTTTTTGGAGAAAGGAGGTTTTTGGAGAAGAGGTGCGACGACTGTTTTGCTCTTCATCAATTCTTCTCCATTTGAATGCTTGTAATGACCACCATGAGTGACTAACTTCATTCTCTTAGAATTGGGTGCACTTCCTTTGAACTCTTTTGTATCTTGGTGATATTTTGAGATATTAATCTATGTTTTTTATGTTGTTATGCTTATCCTTTGTGCCTTTGAACGTTTACTCTTGATGTTTGGGATATGATTGAAAAATATATCTTGAACCCTAGACCATGGTAATAATATTTGTTACGTTAAATGCTAGGAATGGAATGAATATATCAATTGCTTAACACCCTAAACCTAATGCTGAGAAATTTATTAAATGTATGAGGAATCGACGTTTATTAGGCTTTCTTATGAATTTCATGTGCAAGGAATCAATGTGAATGATTTAAGCAGGTGACATCAACATTGATAGGTTAATTGTTGTTTTTAATTTGACTAAGCCATTATACAAAAGAGGGAAAATGAATGAAATCAATCCTAAGTTCTTTTATTTGATATTTTCTAAACACATTTTATAGTTTTTTGTCATTTATTTTCAACCCAAATCTTTATGAAAAACCCAATTTGCTTTAATCCACTTAGTAAGCATATCACTACTAAAAATTTTCATTTTTCATGGGAATATTTTTGCAAAATTTTGGTAAAAATTGCAAGCAATAAGTTTTCTATAAATTTAAACAATTTTTTGCAAGAAAATTAGCAGAAAAAAAACTAGTTTTCTAGTAGTGTATGATTTGGAATTTCTAGTGAAACCGTTCCTCGTAAGATCGACTTTTATTAAATCGAAATACTATACTACGATTGATAATTTTAGTACACTTGCCAAATATTCAACAGTAGTTCGCCTAGGCTCACGATGGCTCCTAATTTTGACGTGATGGGCAAAAATAAGCGGCTAGGATTCTAGAAGAAGGAGATGGGCGCAAATAGGGTAGTTGGAAATGGTGATGGTGAGGAGGAGTGGAGATGAAAAGGAGTTCAAGTTAGTGAAGGTCAAATGAGGGCACGGGTATAGGGGAGAGATGAATGGGTCTATAATCAGTGGCGAATCTTCTTGAGAGCTGAGAGGGGTCGTGACCTCCCAATGTTTTGTAACTCCCATGTAATTAATGATTTTGGCCCCCCAAACTTAATGAACATTTAATATATTTACTTGTATATTTACAACTCTATCATCTCAGCCCCCTCCTCAGTTTTGTAACTCTCATATAATTTATGATTTTGTCCCCTTCAAACTTAATGATCATTTTATATATTTAAGTATATATCTACAATTTTATCCTTGCACTCTTTCATCTTCTTTCTCCTTTTATATTTATTTATTATTTATTAATAATATATTATTTGGTCCCCCAAGATCAATGGTCAAGATCTCATCACTGTCTGTAATGGTGACTCTTTTGAGAAGTTGATGGCAAAGAAGGAGAAGATGAAGGGAGGGATTAAATGAGATGTTAAAGTCGAGAGGTGTGGTCGAGAGAGTCGAGTGCATTAAGGTGTCGCGATTAAGGTTTTCAACGGATATTTTTCAATATTAAAAATAATTAAATATTTATTTTTAAAATTATTTAATTTAACAAATTATTATAAATTGATCTAATTATGATTAAATTAAATTATTAAATTAAAAAGTATTTAATTTTTTAATTAGGTGAATAATTAATTTATTAGAATATATTTAAAATTAAGTAATTATTATATAATTCTAAATATTTTTTTAATTTAATGTTGATTTTTAAAAATATACTTTAAATCCATCAAGTAATGTTTGTTAGTAACTAATTATTAATTTATCGACGGATATATCCGTCTGTAACTAATTGTTAATTTAGCGAAAGATATATCTCGTTTAATTAATTGTTGATTTATTAACTGATATATCCTGTTCGGTAAGACAAAATTCCATAACTACTTTATATTACTAATTGTTAATTTACTAAGGGATATATCCGTCGATAATTAATTGTTCATTTACTAACGGATATATCTATCAAGTAAGACCAAATTCCATAAATACTTTAAATCCATTGATAATGTCTGTAAGTAATCACTCATTTTCCGATGATTACAAATTTATTGGTATCTATCCATCGGTAATTAATAATTTTCTTAATATAAAAATTGAAAAATTATTTTAGGTATTATTTCTCTACCTGAAATATTTACAACGGTCAAAATAAATTTAATGATAACTTATTATTATAATTATAAATAACTGTACCTAGTTATTTTGATTTAATTTTTAACTAATATACTAAATTTTTATTATTTTAACTCAATTTTTAATTTATATAATAAATATAATTATTTTGTAAATTATGTAAATTTTAAAATTTTCACACTTACTTCTTTTTCCTATTTCGCTTTCTTTCTTTGACAACTTCACAGTTGATCTAGTTTCTTATGCTCAAGTCATGTCTTTATTATTTATTTTTTTTCATTTTGAATTTTTTTAGTATTGTTACAGTTCATTTTTACTTTATTTTTTCTTCTTCTTTATTTTAGATTTCTCACTTATGGTGCTCTTAGTATTCGTATCTTTCATCTTATTCTTAGGTCGTCTTTTTTTTTAAGTCATTTTTTATTGATAGTCATTGATTTTTCCTATTTAAAGTTGTATATGTTTTAGCATTTTTATTTTACTAGCTATGGAAGAAGCATATAGATGCAATCACGACAAGGTAAAAAAAAACTTAAAATTAACTTTATATATTAATTAAAATTATAATCAACATAAAAAATATTATTTATTATATCGAATAAATTTTAATGCGACATATTATATCAATTATAACCAACATAAAAAAATAAAAAATAACTCTAGAAAACAAAACCATTGGCTTTAAATAAAAAAAAATGTTTTAGAAATTTCATTTTATAATTGATTAAAGGTAATAAAAAAAATATAATAATGTGAAAGTAAGAAGTTGATGTTTTGAATTGATTAGTTGAACTCTAGGAATGGATTAGTTAGAGACACTTTAACCAAATAAAAATGTCAAATAGAAGGAATTTTGGTGGGATGTCAAAATCAAGATGTGCTGTAATGTAACCATGGTTAAATAAACTTATACGAAGATCAAATCCCAACCGACATTACAAGGAACTTATTAGTTATTAATAGCAGTTGTTTTCATATTTTTAAGTTTTATTACTTTCCACAACTTACACATCCAACTTAATTCAACAATAGATATATTACTTTATAGGTAGAAGAAAACAACATATAAAAAAGTCAAAATGCCCCCAAAATTAGTTTATTTAAAAATCTCCCATTTAAAGACCAACCTCTTCATTCAAATAAAGGACACTTTGCCATCTCAAAAAATGAAAATAATCCTTTACTTTTGGGACGGGTCAAGAGTACAAACTTTAAACGATGAACTAATCAAACATGAGAGTTTTACATATTAATGGATTAAATTAATGTTAAACGATCTACCACATTAATGGTTAATTTATACTGCTTGAAAAGTTAGTAAATTTGTGTGAAAAAAAGTTAGTCAATTTAATTAATAATATTGAATTTATTAGTTTTTTCCCAAAATTAATGTATGGAAAGAAATATAAAAATGAAATTTTAATTTTTAAAACTAAAATCTTAACAAAGATAAACTTAAAATTATTTAGTAAAAACTAATTAATACCAAAGACAAATTTAGAACTCTTTTATATAAAAAAAAAATCAAAACTATTTCTTTGTCATTAAAAAGAGAGAGTTCCTTGCACATTTGAAATGTATAAGATGAAGTTAAAAATTGAGAATTAATGTCATCTTTTTAATTATTATTATTTTTTTGCAATAATTCTCTTAAATATAATTATACAAGATTAATCGCTTATGTGTAGAGATATATGAAATTAGGAATGTCAAATGTGTAGCTCTAAAGTTGAATCTATGGGATAATAACAAAGGAACTGAACAATACCATGCATTGATCAAGTTTACAAGTCAGGACATCTTGGAATGTCCATATAATTAATGGAGACATTAATTACTGTAGAACAAATGAAAGTCATCAAAGATAAGATTAGGTACTTGTCGGAACCCTAGTTCCTCTCCCTTTTTAATTAAATAATTAAAAGAATCTCCATGCAAATATTACGCAAGATGATAGGATTGCTTCCTTTTTCATCAACTCCTCCTACTTCTTCTTCTTCTTCTTCTTCTTCTTCTTTTTCTTTTTTTTTATTTTGAAAAAAGTACAATAACTACCATTGAATGAAACATGTAACAACTGTATTAGCACTAGAACAACCCAGATGCATTGTATGTGAGAAGAAAAATATTAGTTCTAGGTATAACACTTTTAGTTCTCATATAATTCACGTTATTCACGTGCTTTATTATATATTCTTTTTCTTTCTTTTACACTATTCATCTCTCGCATTTTCTCCATGATGTGAATTATATGAGATGCCGCCCTTCGTAGATAAATTTCTCTTGCAAATCAATGACTCTGACTGCCACTTCCCCCACTGTTTCTTTTCATATTAATCTTTAATTTTTACTCTATTGGTAAAAATAATTACTCTTTTAAAAAATGTTACAATTAGAAGTAACTTTCTTAAAACTTATTGTTTCAATAATTTATCCATTTTGTCTTTTTCTCTCTATGTTTTAAATAAACTTTTGCGGGTGAGAGTTAGTCAGATTTAATAATATAATTGTTCACGTGAGAAATGAACTTAATTTAAATTCTTTTTTAAAGTATGGGTATTCTGCCACAAAGAATTCCAACCATGTGTTTACTGGGTTTGAATTTAAGAAATTATATCCGATGTATTTTGAAAATGAATTCGAATCATGTAAAAAAAAATACAAATTTTGGATGAATATAACAACGATAATATTATATATATATATATATATATATATATATATATATATATATATATATATATATATGTTGGAAAATAACTCAAATAAATTAATCTCACAGTATCGTATTTTTCAATTGATACAATTCTAGGTGGTGACCTTAATTCAATATTAAAAAGAAAATACTTAATTTTTAAATAACAAAAAATTTAGCTTTTTAATCACATAGTTTGAAAAATAAGGATTATATTATACATTTGATATTTATTTTACTTTTAGATACAGTTTGGTGTATTATCTCTTAAAAAAACATTTTATATTTAAAATTTAGGTGAATTCGATCCTTATTTTAATTTAGAATTAATGTTGTTAATAATTTAAACATAATAGTGACAAAAGCCGTCGCAAAAATGGGTCTGGATGTGTTCTCCTAGAAGTAATTAATGTAATGATGATTTCATAATATTTAATAATTTATTTATGAATTAGTTTGTTGAAAAATGTTTAACTCTGAATTTATTATTAACCTTTTTTTTAAGAAAAAACACTGTTATAAATTAAGTTTTAAAATAAGATTAAAAGCGATTGGAAAAGATAAATTAAACTTAAAAAAAAAATTAAATCAAACATGCCTTTATCTTTTTATCAAATTGTAGTTCTAGAGTATCATAATATATATTTTATGAAAAAAAAAAAAGAAAAATGATATTTAACAACTAAATCTATACCATTTTTATAAATAACTTTCTTTTAATATTATAATAATAATTTTAATTTATTTTTATTTAATTATTCTATAAAATATTATATTAATAAAATGAGTTTCTTGAAATAACACTAGAAAAAAAAATGACAGTCTAGCCTTTATTTAATTAGTGCCTTTATGACGAAGCTGCGACGAAGCTACACGACTTCAAGCATCCAATAACGATGTTAACTTCTCTCGCTCTAGCCACCCAAAAAGGAAAATATAATTAATTATTTTGAATCACCAATCCAACACCTTTATTTATTATTAAAAAATCACACTTTGAGAAGGATAATTTAAGCCTTGCACGCATCTAAATCCAAAGCAACAAGAAAAGAAAAGAAAAAATAAATATTAAATCCAATGGGTTGGTTCCCACTACCTTGAATGAATATTCACCAGTAACAGTGTCAGCACAAGATTATTGCCATTACACATTGACCAAATAATTGAAATAATATAAATATTTAGTCAACATTATACACCACATCTCTGTTTCCCTTCTAACTATGCATATATATCAATAAGCTCAAGAATCAAGATCATTGTTCAGTGGTGATCCTCTCCTGAATTCTATCGGCACTTTTAAGACAGCAAGTATAGCATAACCTTGTTCTTTGTCAGTACTCTCTCACTGAAATCCAAGTCAGAGTCAAGTCTCACTTCCCAAAGTTCTTCACCCTTTTGGCCTTTTCCCATTTGAAAATGGTTGCGATCAACACCACCAAGATGAAAACGTGGATGTTTTCACACTGATCTTCCCCTTTAATCCCGCCAAGCCCTTTCCCTTGCCTAATGGAAGTTATGTCCAACATCATCACCAAACAAAGCAAAGTAGCACCTTCTCAAGGCACCATCCACTTCCAAAAGCTTTCTTTCTGGTTCGCCCCTCGAACTCGCCCACCTGGTTAACTTCCTTCTTCTCTTTCTCTTGTACCTCCACTCCACTCAAAGGTTTTAGAAAACGGTTCATGATCACAATTTTGGCCCAAAGTCAAGGTTTTTTTGGAGTTTTTGAGATCGTATTTTCGCTAACAACTGCAATTGTAGCTGCATAGGCTGTGTTTGTCTGCAAGTTCCTACACTGTGACAACAATTTGAAACCTTGAAGACTATGGTTCATTCCTTCTATGACAAAAGCTCTTCTTCTTCTGGCTCTGATATTTCAGGGTTGTTCAATCCCTCTTTGCAAAGCCCTGGAGCTTTCAATGGTGTTCTTGTGAGGGGTGGCTTGTCATCATCGAATTCTTTGGTTTATGAGAGTGAGAAGGGAGAGCTGGTGAAGTGCCCTTCAGCTACAAGGGTCGGGAAGAATGAGATTTGTGAGGCCAAAGCTTTGGCTGCTTTGAAGAATCATAGTGAAGCAGAGAGGAGGAGGAGGGAGAGAATAAACGGTCATCTTGCTACGCTACGTGGCCTTGTACCATCCACTGAAAAGGTATGTTCGTGTTCCTTCCTTTTCCTTCAATTGGAAATTTGTTCTTTTACTGTGCATAGCTTATTAGAGCATTGAATTATTTTGGCTCTTTAGTTTCATGATTTCACTTTGATTGTATAATTGGACAGCAACGGATTCAGAAATTTTATGAGAGGACCGTAATCATATATATAAATTTGTGGGGACAACACAATATTCAGACTTTTGTGCTAAAAGGCGGGGCTCACTGCATTTCGAAATTTGGTTGAGATTTGCTATTATACATGTATATTATATTAGGAGAAAAACATAATTGCAGGAGTAGCCGTCCCAACTCTGCCAACCTTAGTTCATCTAAGAGGTTTTAATAATTGCCTTAGTTGAAAAATTATGATCAAAATGGATTTACTCATATTTATCTAGCCAGTTCTTACATAAGAACAGTGACAATGTTTCAATAAAATGCATATTCTGTTGGTGATATGAAAAGGGAATAATAGATTTGATGGAAGGTTGAAATTAGGTGAGAAACGATTATGCAGACTTCTGGGTTGGCTGAATCAGTTTAAGTTTGAAGAAAGATAGAAATGCAAACTACCAGGAAGAGTTGAGAAGAAAAAAATTTGAATAAGAAAACATATATTAAGTTATCAATCTGCTACTTGACAAAAAAAATTCTGACTTTTGACATATTAGTCCAGTTTTATGCACAAAGTTCCCTACATGTCATAATGCTTGTGGCTGTGAATGTACATGTCCCTTTCACGCTCTATGTTAATTTTGAAAATAAAATGCAGCTCAGAGTCTGCTGTATTTAAACATCAAAAGGTTTGAAATTTGAAGCACATCATTGTAATTATTGTAATTTAATTAAGGGCTTTTGATTGCATCATTGTTGTCCTAGTGTGGTCAACTAGGAATATGGGAGTTGCTACTTGCTAGAGTCAATTACCAAGATGCATCACTTGATTATGTAATGTGGAATTATTTATTATGTATGATATACATCCTCGCTTATTATAGTTCATGTTATAATATATATTGTTTCATGATTTCATATTCTATAATTCCAAACTGGAAATACTTAATTTATTATTCAATAAGTTGTGTTCATGCAAACCAGATGTTTCCTCTTTGTGCCCCATGTCATTAGGTGAGTATTACTGGCCTTGGATTATTCTAGTTGTAATTATTGTCCATTAAACTGTGCTGGGTGCCCAAATATACATAGCTTCTGCTATTAATAATATTCTATTTGTTAAAAGGTTACTCGTTTTGGTTAATTGAGTCGTAGGAAATACTTTTATATAAACAAAGGAAGAGGACAATGATTTTTTCTGGGTTTTTCCTTGAACAAGTCATATGAAACAAATTATAAAACATTAAGCACCGTAGAATGTCAATTTTGACTAGGCTTTTTCTAATTTGATGGTTCTTATCTAAGGAAAAAATAAAAAATAAAGGAGCAGAAATGTCATCTCTAGAATCAGATTGATAGGATATTCCTATCAAGTGTTGTCGCAGACGTGCCAGCTGTTCTTCTGGGTGTCATATGACAGAGTCAGTGTATATAAATATTATGTGATAGTTCGTGGTTTGCATGTTTTGTCTTGTTTTGTTGTACAGCCATATTCGTTTTGTTGGCTAACTGATAATGGTGATGTAGGACATGGAAGGAAAACCATCATACTTTTTCTAAGCATTGGATAATCAAAACTTGTGAGTGGTTAGACACTTAGTTTAATCAACTGCCATAATTAACTATAATTACTGTATTTTGCCTCTTTTGTAATGAAGTTATCAAACTTATTGAAGTCATCATCATCATCAAGGGATCAGTCAACTTGAGTTATCACTTATCATTCTAATAAGGTTATGCTGAAGTCATGTTGAAAGGTAGGAGAGGTGATAATGGAAACAATAATGGTAGTAATTAATTTAAGGTCACTGTACTTGTAATAAAAGAAATTAGTACAGTTTTTTTTAGTGTCTGACAAGAAAAAATTATTTTCCTTTTTATTTATGATTATCCTCTTTTCTTTAGTAAAACATTTGTTAAAATATGTTGGTTTTAATTTTGTGGGTCAATTGTTATTCCTTAGATGGATAAAGCTACTTTATTGGCTGAAGTGATTAGCCAAGTGAAGGAACTGAAGAAAACTGCAGTGGAAGCATGCAAGGGTTTTCTAATCCCAATGGATGCTGATGAAGTGAAAGTCGAACCATGTGATGGATCCATGTCTCATAGTGCAACCATTTGCTGTGATTTCCGACCTGAAATACTATCTGACCTAAGACACACCCTTGATTCCCTTCCACTGCATCTAGTGAAGGCAGAAATTTCAACTTTGGCAGGAAGAATGACGAATGTATTTGTCTTTACGTGTTGCAAAGGGAACAGTCATAATGATATTGAGGCATGCCAATCTCTTGTAAGAACTGTTCACCAAGCACTATGTTCTGTACTGGATAAGGCTTCTGCCTCACTTGAGTTCTCACCCAGAACATCACATGCCAACAAGAGGAGAAGACTATGCTTTATTGAAACATCCACTTCTTCATGCACCCATGAGTCCTGTTTGTGTTGATGCAACCATGGATCTTGTTTGTGTGATGTCAACAATTTGATGTGTTCTGTTCTTTATTTCAAGTGTTTCAAAGTGTGCCATCAGTGTTTCTTATTTTTTTGAGAAATACTAAGTCCACACTTGATAGTAGGTTGTTTAACATATTTTCTATTATTGGGTGAATCTCATTAAGTGATAAATAAGATTCATTAAATAAGATATGTGATATTATCATTATCATGTTTATCCAATAATAGAAATTGTGTTATAGACAGTGTGTAAGAAAATGTGTTGTTAACATTTTGTTTAAAGCTGGATTTGTCTTTTATTATGTAGACAAATTATACTATATTTGGATTACCCTTTTGAAAAGTACATTAAACAATGTAAGGTGTGTTTAGAGGGATTATCCAAACAATTCTACCAAATTTCAAGGGCTTATGTGAGGAAGATGTTGTTGTGAATGCATCAGAAGAAATTGAAGATGTGTGTTACTTTGTGGCAGACATGAAGTAATCATAGAATAGTTCAATAACATCAATAACTGTGGTGATTGCAAATTATTTGTAGTTTTAAGCTTGATTAACTATAGAGTGAGTTTTATGTCCTTTAGGTCTTATTTAATATGAACTTGGGGATGATAATTATAGTATCAAATGAACTCATCATTTACACAACCACCTAGATCTATTACTTAATTATTTTTATTTTTTTTATGCATATTATCAATTTAGGACATGTTTGAATAATCTTTTACCTAAGAACTTTTAAGAAAATAAAACGAAATGACGTGGATATTAAACAAATTATAATCCTACAATGTCTTAAAAGGAATCCTCTCGAATATTAGTCAGTCAAATGATGTGATAATGAATAAATGATGACACGTGTTTTAAGCAAAGAAAATAGTGTAGTTGGTCCATGTTTCTTTCATTTCAACTCATATTCTTAACTACTATCAAGTAAATTTAACCTTTAAGTTTATGAATTATTTTATTTTGTTATCATAACTAATTAAACTTGGTCTTAATTTTATTTTTATTTTTTTACACTTTGAACTCGAAGATAAACTTGAAGAAGACAGTGATAAATGATATAACGTCAAAGAAATGTAGAATTTAATTGAGATTTAATTTAAGTTATAAGTTGTTAAACTAACTTTCATAGAATTAACTTACTTTGGAAGTTGCACATTGAAATAAATTTTTGTATATTCTTATACTTATGTCATTCTTAGTAAAAAGAAAATATAATATTGATTAAATAGTTATTTAGTTATTTATATGATTTATCATATTTTTACATTGTAATAAACAACCTAAAATAAACGGGTGACCTAAATGCTTAAACTAAATTTTTAAATTACTATAATGAGGTCTAAAGGAATAAATAATAATATTTCAAATTTATTATAAATGTTGCATATAAAATGCAACTCCATGGAGTTTATTAAATGAAAATATGTTGTAAATTCAATTGTCCTTGTCACATTAAAAAAACTTATCTAAATGTAATGACAAAATTAAAGAACTATTACTTAAACATTATGTTGTCTAAAAATTATGAATAAACTTTTTTAAATGTTGTCCAAAACTTTTGGATTATTGTAAAATTTTAACATAATTGTGGTCTTATAGGAAAAAAAGTTTTTACTTTGACCAAAGTTTACGACTGCATACCCCACAAATTAAAATTCGTTGTCAAATCGTTGCATTAAGCTTAGGCCATGTTGTTTAATTTTAGACAATCTTTTTTAGTCGTTGTCTAAGGCCAAAAATGGTGTAGTGTGATTTGAAATGATGATTATTTAAAAAAATATTCCATAGGTTTTTAGCCTCTACCCAATACTCTTTTGGTAACCTTTCTCATAAAACATTCATCCAAGCAATTATATTATTATTCAATTCTTTCCATTGGTTTTAGAGGTGTAAGGAGCTGTTAATTGATGTTCATTATTTGCTTCCCATAAGTAACATGATGAATTATTCTCAAGTATCTACTCCTTTCCATAATCAAACTTCAAAGCATGAGATACAATCACTTTATTTTAACCAACATGAAAATTTTTCTTGTACTAGTAGTTTAAATATAAAGTAATAATGATCAAGATGATCATGTTGTATAGTTATTGTTGAAGATAGGAATAGCATGGGAACGAAAATTATATACTTATTTAAAAATATATATATATATATATATATATATATATATATATATATATATAAAAGGTAAAGAAAAAATTATTTATCAAAAATAATAAATAAGTATTAAATATTTGTATAATTATAAAATAATTCATAATTATTAATTAATTTCTAAAATAATATTTTAAATTAAAAACTTATGTTTTTAATATTATATATTTGACAAATAATATTAAATTATGTTTTATAAAATTATATATTTTTTAAATATTTGATTTTATATTATTAAAATAATATCACATTACGTAAAAAATATAAAATATATTAAATTATTGATTTGATTTTTATAATCGTTTTTATACGTAACACATCTTACCAAATAATATATTGAAAAATCAACAAAAATATATAAATTAAAATTAAAATTATAAATATAAAAATTAATAATTATTTAATAAAAAGATAATATTTTTAAAAATAATATTTTCGTACAATTTTTTATTATATTTCTATATATCAATAAAAAGGAAAATACATAACGTATACCAAAAATAAAAAATTTATCTATCACTGCTTTCTTATTATTAAACAAGAGAATTTTTTTTTAACGTTTATATTTATATTATTCATTTTTCACTTTCTTTCTAAAGAAACGTATCCTTTTTAAAAACGAAAAAATAAATAAATTTTTGAAGATTATTTTAATCTAAACAATATTTTTAATTTTTAAAAATTACAAGTATATATATATATATATATATATATATATATATATATATATATATATATATATATATATATATCTTTTAAAATGACAAACAATTATTGATTTCTATGATTAAGTGTTTCTATTTCCATGTATAATTAACATCTTATTATATCATAATTTATTGTGTGTTCAACATTCATCTAACCTTTTTCGTAAATTATGATGATTTTTAGTGGAGGCTTACGTACGTTACGAGCATCTTTATCTTTGAACCGGCTTTGGATTGCATAAATTTTGTGTGTTTTCCACGTACAAATTGTTTATCTAACCGTCACTCCTTTTTCTACGTAATTGCTATTTCAGTCTCTACCACTTCATTACCTTCTCAAGGTATAAAAATTATTTAACACGGTAATAAAGTAAATAATACACTTTTTAATAGATTTTTAAAATGTATATTATATTATTAATTATGATTTATTAAAAATTGTAAATTTTGACACACCTGATTTTTTGATTTAATAATTTTATCATTTTTAATCAATTATTAAAATAGGTTAAAAGTTATATTGCTAATACTCATCTTCTTTCATAATGAAACCCATCTAACAAAAATGTTATTCGTTCGTTTTATTAATTGCTCTGTGGGAATATATTTAAAGATAATAAATACACCCTATTAAATATTTAGAATAATTAAAAGGGATTCATTAAATATATAGTTTCGGTTTCGTTTAATAATCATTAAATATTTCTCCAGCATGAGGTTAAAATGCAACAGCAATATGTTCCTCTGCATGCAATGCTTCGCCTGGTTTTATCTCAATCCTTACTTTTCTCTCCTTCCATTCTCTCTCACTATCATAAGAATCACAAAAAACAAACAAAACTAGAACAAGAAACATTTCTTCCAGTGTGTTCCACATGTCTTCTTATTCTCACCAACGAACAAGAGGTTGAATATCTAGGAAGAGTGAAAGAAGATGGAGAAGCAGAAAAGTGAGAAGGAGGGGTGTGTGAATGTGATGCTGTTACAAAGAAGTGTGAAGAAGCTTCACTTTGGAAGCTGGGAAGAGAAAGAGGTGGCAGCCAAGGAGATTGAAAGCTTGGCTAAAGAAGATGAGAAGGTGAGAGAGTTGGCAAGTGAGCTTGGGGTGGTCAGGGTGTTGGTTTCTATGGTGGCTTCCAACGTCGCTGGCCGCCGCCGAGTAGGACTCAAGGCACTGATCCAGCTATCCAATGGAAGTCACAAGTAAGCTTCAAAAACTCTCTTGGGTTCTAAATATTTGTGCCAGTGAAATTAAAAATGTGGTTAAAAAAAGAAAAAGACTTTCTTTCTTTCTGCTGTTGGCATCTCCTGGTGTTGCTCAGTAATGCACAAACTGTGTTTTAAGCTTAATGAGCAATATGACGTTGGAATTCACCATTTTTTAAAACTGTGGTGCGTAACTGTAGTTGCAGAAAACCTCTAGTTTGTTTTTTATTCAGAAAGTGACATGTAACAAACAAAGTTATAATATAGATTATAAATAGATTTAAAGCACAATGAAAAAAAATATATCAAATGTGAACGTAAGTAATAAATAAACAGATAGATGAATAAATTAAAAAACTACAGATGTATTACTTTTTCAATATTGCTGTTATAACTTAAAATAATAGATAAAAAATAATAACATTTGAAGTTGATGTACTTAATGTTAAAACCGTAATTCGGCTACAGTTAGTTTCTTTCTTTTATACTATCTCAGGAATTTTGTACGTTTGCTGTTTTTCCAGGAACAAGGCTTTGATAGTAGAGGCAGGAATGTTGTGCAAACTGCCCAAGAAAAATTACCTTGAAGATGAATCAATAAGTGAATTTGCAGACTTGCTCGCTTCATTGTCTTCTCTTGGAAACCTCCAATTTCCTCATTCTTCATTACACTTTCTCCAATTTCTCATTGACATTCTAAAGTCATGTCCAAGTTTTGATACAAAGCAATCGTGTTTGGTAGCCATGTCCAACATCTCAGCTTTGTTAGAGAATGCAAGGCCTTTGGTTTCTAAAGGTGTTGTACCTATTATCTTGAAACTGTCCTCAGAGAGAGGAACTTCAGAGAAAGCACTTACCATCCTTGGAAACTTGGGGGTGACTTCAATCGGAAAGAAAGCATTGGAGAACAGCTCAATGGTGCCAAAATGCTTCATTGAGATCTTATCTTGGGAAGATAAACCCAAATGCCAAGAGTTGTCAGCTTATATTCTGATTATTCTAGCTCATAAAAACTTAACACAGAGGGATAAAATGGTAGAGTCAGGGATTATCCCTGTACTTCTTGAAGTAGCTTTATTAGGAGGGAGTTTTTTAGCTCAGAAAAGAGCACTGAAATTATTGCAATGGTTTAAGGATGAACGCCAAGTACAGATGGGGCCACATTCAGGCCCACAGGCTTCAGGTGTTGCAAATGAATTACCTATAAATCGAAGAGACACAAAAGAAGGGAAGAGAATGATGAAGAGTTTAGTGAAAGAAAGTCTGCGTAGGAACATGGAAATAATATCTAAAAGAGCTAATGCAGGTAGGGATTCTTCTAATGAGCTGAAGTCCCTGGTTACCAGCACAAGCTCCAGAAGTTTGCCCAACTAAGGGTAGTTCTAAAATTTGTTGGAGACTCGATTTATGAGTGTAGGCAGCCATTGACGGCACGGTTTAAGAGAAAGCAATTTTACGAAGAAAAGTCATCCTCGTGAGACAAATAGCATGTCTACTGTTACAACATCTGTATATTTTGTCCTTTATAAATGAAGATTTTTCATTTTCAGAGTAAAAAGAAGTTGCTTTAACATTAGGCGTCCAAACCCAGAAAATTTCTATTTTAAATAAGTTATATATATATATATATATATATATATATATATATATATATATATATTATCTAATTATTTATTAACCGAGTCAAAATCTAAATGATAATAGATTCATGACAACTTATTTATGCTTATCTTTTCTCGTATAATTATTCACATAAATATATAAATATATATATAATAATAATAATAATAATAATAATAATAATAAAATATAAAAATAACTTTTATTGTATTAGTGTTATTTCTAACTCATTTCAACAAATAACTTTTGAAACCGTTCACTATTTATATAAAACAATTTAACGCTATTTCTTCGTCATTGCTGCCATGGACACATTTATCTATAAGTAGAAATAATTACAATTATAATTATAATTATACATTTCCATAGAAAACTTTTTAAACAAAATCTAGTCAAATTTAGATAATAGTTGTAAAAAAACGTGAAAAGGACCAATCATTTATAAGGGATCAATTACAATTCATTTCATTAACGCCAGAACTATAATAATTTGTTAAAATGAGACTAAACGCAACTTCAAGCACATTTTAGACAAAATAAGACATAATACTTAGAACGGTTTACATTCTTCAAACCAAACTCCGCTCAAGATTCAATCTACCATGCATATTTATGCCTACGTAAACTGTGACAAACCTTCTTGGACTAAGGCTTATTTATTGCGACTTCAAGTCCAATCAATATTTTACATCAGGCAATCTAATTGAAACCCACATATTATCAAAACATTTATAATTTTCCTTCTATTTGTAGAGCGACGAATGGCGGAATTTCCTTGTCTCAAGACACCATTTATCGAAGCCAATGTTAGCAATCTTTAGAAACAGATAAAACACCAAAACCATTCTATTTTTTATCCTTTACCCCACCCTATTTTAGTAAAATATTTCTAACTCCTAGTCCAATAATATCATATTTTACAATACACCAAAATATAAAACAGAAATCTGGTTTATATATTTCATACAGTTTAACCGGGGTTTATTTCAGAGGAATGGTATCCAATAAAGCTAAAAGAAAAAACCCTCCAGGTTTTTTCCAACAGATCCCCAATGGATTCCCCATCACTTGCCTTATTCTCACATTGATATTGAGCTGGCATTACGTTATTCATTTTTTCTAATTCCAACGGACAACTGAACGTCTACAGAGTCTATGCTCAATGTTAAAATAGAGAACGAAATAGAACTGAATACACTGTCTAAATACACAGTGGATATGATTTTGTACAGACTTGTTACATTTATTATGAATGAATAAAAGATATTTTGTTTCATCTCTAATACAGATTACATAACTATAATAAGAAAATATATTATTTAAATTCTCAACACACTGTAGAAGTATCTGATCTATTTTTCGAAACATGGGAGCAGGAATTAATAACTGAATGTTATGTGCATGTGTAACCTCGTAAAATAATGAAGTGCACATTATATTAAATCAAACCATATGTATCATACACTTATCCTAACATGAGTATTTCATTACAAAATTATTACAACGTAATTGTCACTTTCAACTAGGATTAGAAGGAGAAGATAAAGTAAAAACTGACTATGTAAATCAGTTTTACACTATGCTAAAAGTTATACCAATATTGATTTTTGATAGGTCAAGAGTGTATAGTCATTAAACCTTTAGAAAAATAGCTAGGCTCCTTCAATGAACAATTGGAAACCAAAATGGCATTCAAAAGTTCTAACCTCAGAAGGTTTACAGCAAGGCAGTGTTGGCCGAACTACTTCAAACCGACCAGGCGAATCACCTCGCAAATCATTAGAAAAAGCAGGCAAATATGGACATTCACAAAATTTGATACACAAGCCTCAAATTAGAAAGTATAGTTAAAACATTCAGAAGAAACAAACATAATATAATATATTTGGCCCAAAAGCATGACAAACCATGACAAAAAAAAATGGACCAAAGAAACACCAAACAAGAGCAAAGCAAGTAGCTTATTGTTCCCATGAAAACACTTGCAAGACGCGGGAAAACTATTTTATGTAATAAAATAGCAATAACAAGATCCTAATTGAAAATCCACCTAAGATTCAACAAATGCAAAATGCAAGACCAGGCAAACAACCAACACAATTACTCTGTTATGCTTTTCATCTCTTACTGGACTAGCCATCTATCTTAAATACAGCCCATCTTAGTTGAAGCTTCTTGGGCATACCTTGATTGCAGCCTCAAAGGTTATGTTTAGTGTCAAATCAACTAGAGATGCGAGTTTGCAAGATTGATGATAGTTAGTGACAGGCTAGAGATATGGCTTACATAGAACTAGAAAAGCTATGATAATCCTCACCTTACAAAAAGGTTTATGAGGTTGATGAGGCTCTAACCTAAATTCTAAGAAGGTATAGAAGGTTGTCCTATATCCATAGTTGGGCCAAATGATTGCCACACTCCAAGCCAACAGCCTTGGATGTGATGGGATGTGTTGGAAAGCCACCTTAGCTGCAGTAACCCTTAGTTCACCTTAGTTGCAAACTCTTCAAGGATTGCCTTAATTGAAGCCTCAAGCTGATATTTTTACGCTCATATCGGCTAAAGATATGACTGAAATTGAGCTCAAAGCTAGGACAATATTCACCCTACCAACTAATTTTATGAGATTAAGTTATTAGGACCTAAGTCGAGATTCTAAAATCTGCATACATGACATAAAAGATACAAAGAAATAAATTACAAGTAAACCACCAATTCCTCCTCAATCTCCTCCTAAAGTAATAAAGTTGTTAAAGTAATTCCTAAAGTATTGAATATTCATCAATTTAATCCCCCTAATAATTAAGGGACTACTTTGATTTGTAATACTTCGAGGATTACTAAAGTATCTATTTTAATTTAAAAATCACTTTAGGAGAGACAGTTATATTTCAAGAATCAAATTGGTGGTTAACTCAAGAAAAGATTATTGTTACTTTCTGTCACTCCTCTAGCTTTAATTTTTTTTTCAGAGGGATGGCTAGATGGTATGGAGCTTAAAAGTCATTATAATAAATTTAGCAGTCAAATTAAAGGCTTACTGTTTATACATGAAAAAACCTGGCGTTGCAATTGCCACATCAAGTTTGAGCTTTGATTTCACTACAAACAAGGTCATCAATCTCACCGTTGGCATTTTTCAAATTTACAAGTTTAGGGCAAAGCAATAACAGATCTCATCTTTAATACAGTTCAAATGAAGGCTCGTCAAAAGTGGTTTAGTCATTAAAATTTGAAGCTGATTTTAGTATAAAAACCAATTGAACAGGATATTTCAAAAAATACTCAAATATCACGTACAATTTTGAAAGGTGTTCACAAACATTCATTTTGGGGCAAACCAACTGTGGATCTCATCAAGACAATTCAAATAAGCCTGTAAAAGACTTGATGGAACTATTTACTCGTTAAGATTTGATGGGGAATTTAGTATAAAACCATGTCGGAAGGATATGTCAAAAAATACGCAAAAGTATCATGAACGCCACCATACAAAGCAAGTATTTGCAATTATCGGAAGTTAAAAGAAAAAAAATTAAAGCCACCATCACAACCAGAGTAAATTTACGCAACGAATATAAACCACAATAAGAACAATTTCAAAATTTAATGTAACCACCTTGGCATTCAGTCAATAATTAAGAAACAATCTAGGTAAAAACTAGGAATAAAAAATTCTACAAAAATTCCACATTAGTACTACATTCAGGTACTACACCAAGTCATGTAAGCTTCAACTAATAACACCCATTATAAATGGAACCATAACACATAGATGCAGAGGTAGTGAAGCAGCAACAAATTACAGCAGTCCATGTAACCAAAACCAAAGATTTCATTGTCTGCATGTACTAAAGCAGCACAACCATTTAAAAGCATTAGCGTCCAAGAAGCCATCACAAACCTGAATGAAACACCTATCCAAAACTCAAACCAATCATTAACATTTAACAATAAAACGAACTGTCAAAACTCAAAAGCAATAACCATCACTCAAATGATAAGTACAATCGACAATTAAATGAACTTCAACACAGAAAACCATAAAACATAGTATATTTGTCCACAAAAGACTAACCATTTCATACCACCAATCAATTTAACAAAACACATTGTAAGATATAAGAGTCATGCAGAAATACATATAAAACTCTGCATTTGCATTTAAAAAAGCATAACTCTATTTCCTTTAAAAACAATCCAGAGGAGTGCTAGCAACACACCCTATTACTGTTTAAAGTTTGTTGAGAACTACAAAATTACACGTGAGACTCAAGAAATAAGTTCACCGACCAAATTTTTCTTCATAGTTTCCAACAAATTTCAGCCAAAATTAAAAGACTTTGTTCAAAAGTGTATTGCAAGCATTTCTCAAAAATCTATGCAAGTTCAACTAAAACAGAAACAGTTATATATTTTATATAAGGGTATGGGCTAATCAGCAGTCTATTAAGCTTTGATAACGAAAAATTACCTCAATAATAGGGTGGGACGCCTTGGTACATTCCTCCGGGAGGAGGCCTAGGTATGGGCAATTGCTGCTGCAGTGGAAGCGTAGAAGAAGGAGGATAACCATACTGGGAGCCTTCAGGGAATCCACCACCAGAATTGGGAGGCAGTCTAGCACCAATGTCTCCGGAAACTGGCCCACCCATCTGCGAATTAGCATAGCCACCACCGATTCCATGGCCATACCCACCACTACCAGAAACTTGAACCGGATTGTTATACGGTGGCACCGGGTGCTGCATTCCATAGCCATTCCCACCATATCCACCATACTGAGGTACCATCATAGGACCTTGTTGTTGCATCTGTTGCTGCTGCTGCTGCTGCGTGTGTTGATGCTGATGCTGATGTTGATCCCCTCCAAAAGGTTTCGTCTTCTTGCTATCGACGGCCAATTTACAAATCACTTGGTGCCCATCAATGGTCTTAACAGGTTCCACCAAAGAAGCCCTCGCACCTTCCTCCGTCTTATAAACGAAGAAAGCGAAACCCCTCGATTTACCGCTCGATTTGTCAAACCCTAGAGGCCCTTCCTCGACTTCTCCGAACTTGAGGAACTCGCACAGGAGTTTATCCGAGGAGATCTCGAAGGGCACGTTCCCAACAAAGACCTTCCTTGCCGATACATCGCCGGAACCGCCGGGCCCACCGGCCGCTGCGAGTTGCGTGACCGTCATACGGCCATCGATCTTCTTGCTCGGGTCTTTAAGCGCGAGGATGGCGCCATCCACGTGGCGGAAAACCACGAAGCCGTAGCCCTTCGAGCGTCCCGTGGCCTTGTCGAAGATCACGATGGCCTCGTCGAGTTCACCGAACACAGAAAACACGCTGCGCAGGGTCTCGCTGGTGGTTTCGCCGGCGAGTCCGCGAACGAACAGCTTCCGGAGGGTAGAATCGCGGTCTGCAACGGCGCGCACAGCGTCAAGGACGTCGGGGTGGCGGAGCGACGCCGATTGGAGGAGGTCAAGGAGTTGTTCCTGGGAGAACGGGCGCAAGATCTTGCGGATGTCTTCGGCGGCGAGGGGGGCGGTGGTGGTGACGGTGGCAGTGGGAGATGGGGGGGAGGGTTGTGACGAGGGAGAATCAGCGTCGCCGTTCTCTTCAGTTTTGCGCTTCTTGGAGAAGTCCATGGTCTGGAAGCAAATTTGGGAATTAGGGTTTCGACCACGAGGTTGGTGGGAAGTGAAGTAATGAAACCGAATGAAGTGTTTATCCACCACACACAGACTCTGTAGAATCTGTTTCCTGTTGGCTTATTTATAGGACTCGACACTGTTTGCGTTGCAGGCGGTAAACATTGGTTTGTACACTAATGGTGCGTGTGCACACGTGTTTTTTCTTCTTTAAATATTACAAGATATCATTTCATATTCAATAAATGCTTAAAAATCTTTCAGATATCCATCTGTTCACGTGTTTTTCCTCTTTAAATATTAAAATCAATATTAATTTTAAAGTTAATCAATGTTTTAAAATAAAATTATTTCAAATATCCATGACATATTATAATTAAGGAGTCAATTCTTTACAAAGATAATATATGTAGATATATATAATTTTTCTAATATTAAAAAATATATATAAATAATAGATAATAAAATATTTCTTTTATGGACTTAAGATTTCAATTCTGGTCATCAATTTTATAGATTATGATGAATTATATTGAATTAAAAGAAATTATCAATGTCGATAACTAGACTTTTTAAAAAAATCTTATTAAATATTCTGTATAATTAATTAATTTTATTATTCACTATATAATATGTTTTCAGATCGAATCATGACAATTAAGTACTAAAAATAAAGCGTAATAGATTTTAGTACAGTTTGGTATTCAAATATTCCTAATTAGAATTTGTTCTATAGATCTAAGGTAATACGTATCCTATAACCTTACAAACAATGTAGACTAATAAAAAAGCAAAATAAAAAATATACATATAAGAAATTAAAGGAGAATAATTAGTACTATATCTCAAACCCTAATCCTTAATATTGCTCATAATTTAGCATACTACGTTAACAAAGGTTAATAAATAATATAAATTATCAAAGAAGTTAGAATTATATTTGTTTAAAATAAAAGTTAATAAAACGTTATAAATGTAATTATTTATATATTTTAAAATATTAATAATAGTTGCTAAAATAAAAGGTCTATGAAAAATAAATATATTTTTTCCAAAATGTAATTATTTTTATTATAAAAAGTATAAAAGATAAATAACATATTTATCTACACTAAAAATTACAAATTATTTGTAAAGGTTATCAAACAAATAAATCATAAAAAAAATATAGACAAATAAAATATTTTCATTTATATTTATGATATTATAATAATTATATTTAATTTATAATTCATTGTATTAGACACATTGATAACTTGAGTGTGAAATAAGAAATATCATAAATATATAAATTTATTAAGTCTCAATCCATAAAAAAATTTGAAAACAAGAAGGTCCCAAATTTAGTAATATATGCAAATATAGATGAGTGACTCATAAATATACTTGACTTCATATGTTGAAGGGTTGATATTTTAATTTGTGTTTTTTGATCATGTTAATTTTATAACTAATTTGTATGTCATACAATTTAGGTCCTATTAGCGAGTTAATTATAATTATTCACAGGAATTACATCATAGTGTGGTTTTGTTCATTGCACCGAAAACCCAACCAAGAAATGAGAATCTTATCATAAGGGTAACTTTATCATTTTTCCTTATGTTTTAAAAGTGTAAATATATATTGAATAATATTTATTTTTATTTAAATTAGAATAATGTCTAGAAATAATATTTTAAGTAGAAGAAGCAAAACAAAAAAATTGTATTTTATTTATTCTAAGGCTAGAAAAATATTTAATAAAGGTCGTAATTATTGTTTATATATAAACTTTGGAAATAATATTGTATTTTATTTCTCATTTTAGTGTAATAGGTACACAAACTCGTATGAATGTGACTACTATATCATATATTGGATGAAAGTCATAGTTTCTGCAGGAATTACTTATTCTTAGATGGAGGTAATTCTTTTCAACATTTATTAAGTTTATTTACTTTTATGAATATTGCATGTTAACTAGAGTCAAATTAATGTTTCAAGTCCTACAAGATTCTTCTATTATCGGAAGATTATATGACATAGATAAGAGAGCACTGAACAAATTTTTTTTGTTCAAAATATCTAGTACTTAATTTTGTAGGTTTTAGTTTGTATTATTGTATTTAGTTTAGCTTCTACAATAGTTGCTACTTTAAATTTTGTGGGTAATTTTGTTGGATAATGATGTAGTTTAGCATGTAAGTAGTTTAACTTGTAACTAATTTAACTTTTAAGTAGTTTAGTTTTGAAGTATTTTTTTTTTTACTTTTTATGCAGTTTAGTTTTTAAGTAAAAGTGTTGTATTTTAGATTGTCTATATTTTATTGTATTAAAAATTTTGTATACAAGTTTTTGTTGTAAGAAAAAATAAAGTCAATACTAAAAAAAATGCGAAATTTATGTTGGACCTAGTATGGACCGACGTAATTTTACATTGACTAATGTTTAGTCTGATGTAAATTTACATTGGATATTGTCCAAGTCAACATAAATTTCTTGTTTTTTTATTTTATTTGTGAAACCCTTTTATGATTGGTCTTTTAGATGTTCGACATAAATTAATATCATTTTTGTATATATTCAATGTAAATGATGTCAATTATTGTATTCGACATAAATTTACGTCTTTCATATTGACATTGGACCATAATATGTTGTAAAAAGTTCAAAATAACATATGTACAAAATCTTTGTTGTGTTAGTGTTTTAAAACTCATTAAAATTAAATAAATCATTTATATCTTAATGATTCTCTAAAACATGTAGAATTGTCAAAACGGGTTGTTCAACCTAGTTTGACCTGACCTTATATGTCAAGTAAGGCTCAATCTTGCCTATATTCTAAATAGACAAAAAAAATTACTCTAGTTTGACTTTATGTTAGGCTAATGAATTAACGGACTAATTTTGGCATGATTTTTTTTTAAAATATTAACATATTTATACAAAATCAATTAATTAAAAAATATTTAAATAAAAAAGATATACTCTGAAATTTAAATTTTATAAATAAAATTAGTTTTTATTTAAGATATAATTATTTAATCTATAAATTATAAGATAATACATCCATTAATTTTCAAAATAAGAATTAAAATTCACTCTTTATTATTATTATTATTATTTATTTATTTATTAAGTAATTTATTAATTTAAAATAGTAATTAATCTAATAATTAAATCTTGTAATAAGTTATTGTTAGAGATTTATTTTGATATTTACTCTTAAAACAAGTTAATCCCTTGTCAAATTAATTTATAATATATATATATATATATATATATATATATTAATAAAATAATATTACTTTTATTTTTTATTCTATAAAATGAGTCGCAGCTTGAACTTATAGGTTAATCTGATCTAAGCCCATATATGTAATAGCTTAAATAGGTCGGTCCAAAATAAACTTAATTCAATTTAGTTTAAATATTTTTTATTAATCTGGCTTATTCTCGGGTCTTTTAGGTCGGTCCATGATACCCCTAAGCAAGTGATATTTGTTTTTTATCCCTCTCACAAGGAGCATAGTTGTTGTGAAGAGCTTCATCTTTAATGTATGTTAAGAACTTTGTTGGGTTTCTTATGTTTATTTTAACGAAAAAACTTCAACATGTTAATGTTTCTTTGAAAATCGGGAATAAGGATGTCTTTGACAATGTACATTTGAGAGTTGAAACAACTTAGGGAATCATAGTTGATATCCAAAATATTTTAGAAAGTGATCTTTATAACGATGATAACAATTTGATTAACAAGGAAGTGGAAGCTAAGAATAAATTAAACAAAGCGTTGGACATTGAAGAAAAATTTTTGAAAAGACAAATCTAGA
Source organism: Sphenostylis stenocarpa (assembly GCA_963425845.1). NCBI lineage: Eukaryota > Viridiplantae > Streptophyta > Magnoliopsida > Fabales > Fabaceae > Sphenostylis > Sphenostylis stenocarpa. The sequence continues at coordinate 57,313,173 of OY731400.1, read as the reverse complement.
TCCAATGGTTCAACAATTGTGATGAAAATACTAAGGTTTTTCACTCTGGTTAAATATACATGGCTATCAAAACAAAGATTACCATGCATGATTAAGGAGACATGCATCTTTCTTCCATGTTATATATAAAGTATTATCTGATGAGTTACTTCGTAACATTATATGTTGCTAATAATAACTCTCTTTCCACTAACCTCATTGATGTTGTGTTTGGATTGATAGATTTAAGTCCTTAAGGAAGTGGGTGTAATTTATTTTTCAAGTCAAGTAGTGTATTTATATATTCTCAACTACACACATGTTTATTATAAAGCAATAGTCAACATGTTCAAATATATAAGATTAGGGGAGCAAAATAAGAAATATTTAGATACTTGTAATAATTTTAATAAAACCAGGAGATACATCTGTACACTCTTGTGTGTGTGTGTATATATATATATATATATATATATATATATATATATATATATATATATATATATATATATCACTATTTTGGATTGAAAAGTGGATTTGAGAGAGTGAAAAAGAAGAGAAAAAAAAGTAGAAAGTAGGGTTATTTGGATTGAGAAAAAAAAGTGAAAAGTGAAAAGATTATAGAATATAAGATTGATTTGATTAATTAAAAAAAATTAAATAATAAAATAAATTGATAAATAACTAAAATACCTTTATTTTAAATGTTAATAAAAATAATTACAAATTAAAATTAAAATAAAAATATATTTTATATAAAATAATTATTTAATAAAGTTATTACAAAATATAATTAAAATTAATTTTATATAAAAATTAAAATTAAATCTTTAATATTTTATAAATATATTTATATTTTACAATTTATTTTATAATAATTTATAAGTAATATTAAATTATAAAAATATTTTTAAAAAATTATAGTATGCTTTTTTATGTATAAGATTGAAAGTATAATATTTAATTTAAAATAGGTTTTTCGTTAGAATTGTTTTAGAAAAGGTAATAAAGGAAAAAAAAAAAAACACACACATTTACTCACAAATCTTCTTAATTTAGAGAAAGAAAGATATATTATATATTATTCGTTTCTTTCTTTTAAATCCACCTATTTCCTTCCCTAGTCCCACCGAGAGATTAATGAGGCCATGACATCCAATAAGGATGAAGGATAGTGCTTTTGGATTATTAAAAGTAAGACCAAAAGGACATTTCCTTCCACCCCTCTACTCTTTTATTATTTAGCATTTTAATTGTATCTTAAACTAGTGGGCTAACATCTTAATTTGTTTTTGTAGGTTCTACTCTTGGTCACCTCCTTTTGGAGCCTTTTTGGAAGGAGAGAAGCTTTTGGATCACTCAAAGGTTTTGGACGACCCATGGAGAAGAGCTAAAGGCACCCCCCCTTCTAGAAGGGCATGAGGGGCTAGAATCTCCCTTTTTAAGGTTGCCTCCCTTCTAGAAAGGATATTAAGCAACACTTGCCCTCCCTCTTAGGGGTTGCCTCTTTTTCCTAACCTAGTTTCTAGAATGAGCATCTAGGGTAGAATAACATGTTTAGGATCTTTTTCAATGTAATTCCCCATAGGTCTTTAACCCATGCCTAAAAAGAAGATCTCTCCTCCTCTTGTTTTTGGTTGGAATATACATACTTGATAGAGAATTTATATGAGTTTTATGCTTAGGAGGAGCATTCCTCTTTGGATGTCTTATCTCAATAGATTTTATTTTAATCGATTAATTCAATTTTATTATTAGTTAAAACATCTCTGTAAAATATCCAAAGTTATTTTAACAATTAAATAATGTTTTTATCAATTAAAATGTTTTGGAAAAAATTGACAAAACCATTTTAATTGATTAATTCACCTTTTTATCAGTTAATCTACTTAAACCTGAAAGCTAACTTTATCTATTTTAATCGATTAAGTCACAAATTAATCGATTAAATATATTAGTATACCGCAAAAATTTTCTATATAATAGATTCTCACTTTGATTTAAAAAAAGACTTTGAGAAATCATTCAAGCGATCTTTTGAGAATTGTTATAAGAAAGAAACATGCTTTTTACTTTAGAAATCTTTGAAAACTATTTTTAAGGTTTTTTGTTTATCTTCTTGAAGAAACTCATCTTGTGATTGGATTGTTACTTTTGCATATTCACTTGATTTTTATTGTTTCTTCAAGAATCTTAATCCCTTATTATGTTCTTTGTATTTTTGGTATCTGGAAGTGTGGATACTGGTTAAGTTTTCGATCCAAAAGTTTTTTTCAGTGGCTAAAAATAAATTTCCATTTTCTGAAAGGGCATCAATCAATAGACCTCTATTGATTTTTGGAACAAATTATCAATTTTGGAAAATTAGAATGAAAATCCTTATTGAATCAATTAATAGAAATATATGGAATATTATTGAAGTTAGTCCATTTTTTAATGATAAAGAATGATCTACATTAAGTGATGATGAAAAGAAAAATATTTAGCATGATTGCACTACAAAGAATATTATAACTTTTGTTCTTAATATGGATGAATTTTTAGGGTCTCTAATGAGGATATGACTATGAGCAAGGGCAAGGATCCACTTGAAGAACTTAGAGGACCTATGACAAGTGATAAAGTAAGGAAAGCAAAAGAAGCTTTTCAACAAGTGTTTTCCATATTATTTGAATACAAGCCCAAGTTTCAAGGAGAAAAGACCAAAGTTGTGAATTGCATTATGATCCAAATGGAGGAAGACTAATGCATCACTTTGTTTCAGTTTTTAACTGATTAGTTTGTTTAAATAATGATCCAATCCTTTGTAAAATTGGTTGATCAAATTATGTTTTGGGTTAATTAGTTAATGAGTTTTAGTTTAGTTTTATTCAAGTTGTAATAAGGGCCAATTGGAAACTTAGGCATCGGCTTGTGAGAGACCAAGAGGGCGCATAGTTGATTGCTTTTGGGTGAATTTTGGTCGCTACAAGTTCAGTTACAATCAACCATTAAGTAGTTTTCATTTCATAGGTTAATGGATCATTATTAGGATTTATTTTCCTTTATTGAATCTTTTGTAATTCCGATGGTAAAACTTCTATATAAGTTGAACTATTTTTATCAAGAAAACAAGTTAAGTTTTATTAAGAAATATTAAAGTTTAAGTTTTTTTTATCTTAGTGTGAGTGTTTCTTCTAAGTTCTTGAGTGATTCAAGAACCCTTTACTGTATCAAAGGACTTTCACATCCTTTGTGAGTTGCCTTTGTCGCCGCCGTCAAAACGAGGCGGTCGGAGCGACGCGATGGTTCCGACTTTCCAATTTTCGTGTTTTTATTGGTGGTTACAACGCCTTTAGGTTGTCCGATAACCGGGATGAACCTAGGGGCGAGGTTTTCGAAAGAGTGCTCTTGGATTGTCCGATAACCGGGCTAATCCAAGAGCTAGTTTTGAAGGGTTCTTTGGAGTCGCCACCGACGTTTTTACCGGAAACCTCGGAAAAGGAATTAAAAGGCGTTGGTTTTCGAAAAACCAACTTTGGTCATTAGAACCAGAGTTGGGTAAGGGAGTTAGTTACGCGTAAAGGAAGTGTTAGTTCCTTTACGACGCCCCTTTCGGGTTCCCTATGATAGGCTAGCTACTTTGGATAAATAAACCGGAAAATACGCTTTTACCCTTTATTTTGCAGAATTTAACGTTATGACTACATGGCCCTAATCTCTATTGCACAATTAAAATTAAAGCGGTAAAGTTAGAGAGAGGGAGAGAGTAAACCTCCGAAGCAAGCTTTTATATCAATCTTTGCAAAAAAATAGGGTGCTTTGTGGCAGCCCTTCACTCTACACAGCACCGGAAACCTCTCGAAACGCTCAAAAATACTCTTAGAAATGCTCAGAAACTCCGGAAATGCTTCGGAGGGATTCTAGAGAGAGAAATTGGTGATGTGACTAGAGAGAGAGAGTGAAAAAACTATGTGGAATGAGGGGAATGAAGCCCCTATTTATAGGGATTCGCGCCTGTCAGGTCGAGACGGGCTGTCTCGTCTAACAAGGTCGAGACGGCCGTCTCGCCAAACGAGATGGCGGTCTCGCCACTTGCGCAAGGCGAGACGGTGATCTCGACCCTCAAAGGCGAAAATCCTTATTTTTGTGCCCAAAAAACCCTCCTATCCTAGTATGGGGCCTAATAGTCTCTCCTAGTGGCTTCTTAGGCTTTGTCCATCTTCGAAAAGGAGGTCTTCTGGTCTTTATTATGAGGCCCGGCAAGATTTGGGGTCTACAGCTGCCCCCCCTTTACCTGACTAGTCGGCTGTTGGCCTGTTGTGCCACACAGATCGATAGGAAGGTAAAGGAGTTGACCCTCTTGCCCGGCTACCCTTCGGATGTTCCGTCTTGCGGCGGTTGATCTTCTGGGGAAAATTTGTGTTCTGCACCTCCAGGATAGTCTTTCTGACGGTAGCCGATCCCTTTGGTTGGCACGTGGTAGAACCTCAGGATACTCCTTCTGACGGTAGTCGATCCTTTGGTTGATGGGTATAAACCCCCCATCAGGCTGGTAGTTGCAGTCCGTTGTGTGTTGGACTGGATGGGTACGAACCCCCCATCAGGCTGGTAGTGGTAGTCCGCTGTGTGTTGGACTGGATGGGTATGAACCCCCCATCAGGCTGGTGATTGCGACTTACTGATCTGGCTGGGGCGCAGATCAGGCGCACTTGCGTGCGCAGGTTGATAGGTATGAAACCCCTATTAGGCTGGTACAGTCCACTGCGTAGGACTAGTGGTGGTGGCGACTTACTGCTCGGGTGGCTCATGCGCTGAGCGTTGAGGCGTGCTTTCTTTGTGTTGGTCTTCTTTGGAGATGTTTGTCGTTCGGTCTGTGCTGGGGATTTTGTTGGTGTTCATCCAGCTTTGTTGATTGCTGGGGATTCTTTGTTTTTGATCTTTTGGTGGTGATCGCCCGACTCTTGCTGGTTTCGGGAAGTTTTTATGAGTGCCTCTTAGGTAGGCAGGAATCCTCTGGGGATTTGTTGATCTTGGTGACACTTCTTGAGTAGGCGGATATCCATTGAAAATTTGATGATTTTGATGGTGCCTCTGAGCAGGAAGATACTCCATTGAGTTTCTGGTAACGCCTCTGAGTAGGCAGATGCTTCATCGGAAGTGAAGACTTTTGGCTGCATTTGTTTTGCCTCTGACTAGGCTGATATGTGGATGATCTTTCTCTTTTTGGTGATCCACCGGGGAATTGGTTGCCTTCCCGGGGATCTAATTTTGATTTCCCCTTTGAGGGAATGGAGTCTTGACTCCTTGTTGGATGTTGTTGGTATGAGATGGCTTTGCCGATACTCTTGTTTCATTGGGATTTTTGATTCCTTCTTTTTCGTTGATTTTCCCTTTTCTGCGGTGACCCACTTAGGGATTTTATTGATTGCCTAAAAGTTAGGATTGATTTCACCTCTTTTTTTTCGCGATTTATCTCTTTTTTATCGCGATTTTGAAATCTGGCTTTTTAATGGGGATAATGCGTAAGCCTTTTTATTTTTTAGTCTCTTTTTATTACGCTGTCTTTTTCCCTTCTTTTTGGGGGGGTCCAATAGGGATGACATTTTATTTCTTTAGTGATCCACCAGGGAATTAGTTGACTTCCTGGGGATCTGATTTTTCTTTTCTAGGAATGGAGTCTTGGCTCCTTGATTGATGTTGATGCGAGCTATACTTGTGAAGCTTTTATTCCACTGGGGGATGGGAATTTCTTATTTCCTTTTTGTAGAATTTTTTTGGAGATCCACTTGAGGATTTTTATTCGGCCCTCTCTGTCATGGCCTTTTTGGACATCCGCTGGGGATGCAAGGGTTTTTTTCTCTTCTTTTCTCTTCTTTCTTTTTGTTGAGCCCTTGATGGTTTGGAATCTTTTGACTGTTGATGATGATGAGCTCTTGAAGCCTTTATTCTCCATTGGGGAGTGTGGAGGAGACTTTGGGTGAGTGTGCTCGATGACTCATGTAGTGGTAATGCTGAGCTATGAGGAGTGTTTTTGTTTTGCCTTCAGAGTAGGCAGGGATCCTCTTGGGGATGACTAAGCCTTTCCGTCAGCTTTTCTTTTATGATGTCTGATGATTGTGCCCTCTTTTATTGGGTGATGACTAGAGCTTTAGCTTCTGGAAGCTTCTTGTGACAACTCGCTCTTCTTTCTTGAGGGAGAGCAATGTTTGGAGACTTATTACTTTCTTGTGCCTTCTTTTCTTGGTAGAAGGATGGTAGCTGGAGCTCTTGATTTTCGGAAGCTCTTATTCCGCTGAGTCGCTTGATTGATGACTTGCTCCGTTTTCTTGAGGGCATTATTTGGAGACTCAGTCTCAGTGATCCTGTTTTCAATCACAAACACGAAGCTATTCTCCTTATATGCATGAATGCTTTTCGTTTTTTGTTATTTGTCTGAAGTAATTTTTATTTCTTTCATTTTTGACATTGACAAAGTCGTTTTGTGCGACTACTTGTGTGTGGATGCCCTAAATGCAATATATTCTTTTTTATTGATGCATCTGGAAAAGTGACTGGCATTCTCCTGCTGGACTTTTTATGATATGATGAAGGGCCCCTCTCTTTTATTCATTTTTTGGTTTAGCCCTATCTTTTGCCTAGACCGCCCTTTTGGGGTTTTCGGTCTAGCGGACTGCCTTAATTTTTGCCTAGGATATCTTAGCGGACTTTTTCCTTTTTTTATGAATGCCCTAACTTTTGCCTAGACCGCCCTTTGCGGGTTTTCGATCTAACAGGCTACCCTAACTTTTGCCTAAGAATCTCCTAGCAGGCATTATTCTTTTTATTGTCATTTTTTCTTTCTCTTCTTTTTTTAGAGATAGGAGCCTATCATATGCATGCAATGTTTGCGATATGCATCCTATAATACTATTTCAATTAATTTTTCAAAAGGATTAACCAATGTGCTTTTACTTCTGATGAGCTTCTGACATTATGTGCTTTCATCGATGGGATAGATTGTACCGATTTTGCCGTCTTGACTTTACTGTGACCGAAGAATGATTGTGTTGATTTCAGAGCGACTTGTCATGTCAGTGCGCCCCTCCCTTTCCTTGGGGATGTCAATCCTCCTATTGATTACTATCTCCACATTTCCCTACTAATTACTAGAATGTTGTAGTAATAAGGGTCAAGAGAAGAGAAAGAAGAGGATATTTAATTCAAAGGCTTGTGTTTTAGAATTGTTTTATTTTGACAAAAAATGGTTTTTGTAAGCACGACTAGCCAAGGTTGGTTAGAGTGTTTAGTCTAGTTTAAACAAATGTTTTGTTTATGGAGTGACATCTTATTCTATGGCGCTTGTTTATGACTAATTGACTTCCCTAGTCCGCCCTTTGGGTTTTCAGGCTAGGATGTTGTGTTTTGTTTTGTCTTAACTTTTGTCTAGGTTTCTTTTTTCTTTCTTTGGGAAACCTAGCGGACTTTATTTTGTAACCCTAATTTTTGCCTAGGCTACCCTTTATGGTTGTTTGGGTTTCCTAGCGGGTTTACCCTAACTTTTGCGTAGCCCTCTTTAGTGGATTTTCTACCAGGTATCTTGCCCTCTCGTTTTGGCCTTTGGCTTCTATGGGCTTCTTTTGATTTTCTTTTATCTTTGCACAACATTGGCGAAACATGACTTTATTTATGACGAGGTAGAACTTTATTTTGTGCTTCTAGTCAATCAATGGTGTTGGATTTGACTTTTATTTTGGTCAATGGCGCATTTCGATTACTTTGACGCACTTTTGTAAACGTTTGCTTAAACATGGTTATTAATGAGGTTTAGACATGAATAGCTGAAAGAATTAATGGTTGAGTTCAAGAGGGGGGGGTGAATTGAACTTAAAAACTTTTTCACAAAACTTTACTTTCTTTTGGAAGAATGAGTTATCTTTATTCAACTCTTGAAAAGATGATTTGATTTAAAACACAGCAAGATTATATTCAGAATTTAAAAGAGATGATAGAAAGAAATCAACACACAAATTTATACTGGTTCACTCTAATCCAGAGCTACGTCCAGTTCTTGACAAAACCTGTCAAGTTTCCACTAATACCAAGTGACAATTACAATCCGTAGATCCTCACCAATCTACACCAAGAACTATCTTTTCAACCTATAAGATAGAATCTTGAAAAACACCCAAGTAACCAAATCCGAGTCATCGTACCAAGTGTAGCTTACAATCCAATCTACACAATTCACACGATACAAAAGAATAAGGAAAGAAGAAACCTGGACTTTGAATTCTAATTGCCCAAGCACCAATTCTAAAGCACTCTCTCATTGTGAATGACCACAATGTTGATCAAAGCACCTTATGATATGACAAAATCTTGAATGCAGAGAGAAAACGTAGATGAACGATTCACAGATTGATTTCTCAAGTTTTCTCAAGTAGTGTGTTGTATTGTATTGTATATATCAAAAGTTAGATCAAATATGTATATATAGAGTAAATCATAGAATCAGACTGATTCAACTGTCAAAAACTGTTTCAGAGAGTCAAAAGATCGATTAGTTTAAAGTAAAACAGTTTAGAAGAGACTCTGATCGATTAGAACTGAAGTATGATCGATCAGACAGAGTTATGATCGATTAGAACTGAAGTATGATCGATCAGACCAGAGTTATGATCGATTAGAACTGAAGTATGATCGATCAGACCGAGTTATGATCGATTAAAATGAAACTATGATCGATCAGAATATTATTTCAATCGATTAAAATATCGATTCAATCGATTGATTTCATTTAAAGTTCCATTTAATCGATTAAGACATCGATTCAATCGATTGATTTCATTTAAAGTTCCATTTAATCGATTGATTCGAGTTTTAATGGATTAAAACAACTTAATGAAAAATGACGAGCACTCGTTTCAATCGATTGAAAATCATTTCAACAGATTAAATTCCTGCAAATACTTAGTTAAAAAATAGTCTCTCTGTTTCAACAGATTGAAAAATATTTCAACAGATTGATTTTCTAAAAACTCTTAGACTTAAAAAATATCTTTATTTTAACGGATTGAAAAACGTTTCAACTGATTGTTTTTCAGAAAACTCTTAGATTGAAAAATATCTTTCTTTTTCAACAGATTGATTTTCTAAAAACTCTTAGACTTAAAAAATATCTTTATTTTAACAGATTGAAAAACGTTTCAACTGATTGTTTTTCAGAAAACTCTTAGATTGAAAAATATCTTTCTTTTTCAACAGATTAAAAAGTATTTCAATTGATTGTTTTTCGAAACCTTCATATTGAGAAATTTACTAAGTTATTTTAACTTGTTGATTCTGCGAATCAATCAATTGAAAATACGATTATATAGAACCACTTATTCGTTAAGTGATTTTAACCAGATTGAAAATCTTTTTCAACAGATTGAAAAACTTAGTTTGTTCTTTTAATGCGGAAAATGATTTTCAATGCTATGCAGAAGATTAAGGCGCTTCATCACAACATATAATGGCCTATCAAGGGATTAAGTGCTCAAGCTAAAAAACCTAATCATCTACACACCCACAACCTAAACTAAATTTATGTCTTCATCAAATTATATCTAAGTCTTCATCAAATCCACCAAGTGCTTCAATCTCCCCCTATTTGATGGAGACAAATAACCACTGCACCTGCATAAAATCGGACCAGAGACATGCATACCAGAGACATATATTTTGTGATGTGGTGTGTGTGTAGTGGCAGTTTTAATCAAAATAATTCTCCCCCTATTTGACTGCATCAAATAGATTGTCATGGATACGAGTCCAATGGGGCCACTTGAGAACCCCCAAATAAAAAGCGGAATATAAAACCAACTAAGAAAAGAAAAAAAAACGAGAATTATCGCGAGACATTGATCAGTAAACTTCAATCATCTCCGGGACCTGGGTTGAATTGTATTTCCACAATTCTGTTGTAAATGTCTTCAAGTTGATTATCGATGTGCTTGGAACCTTGCAATAAAATTCTCATCCAAATAGTGCTTGTCGAGCCCTTATAGTCTGTAGTCATATTCATATGCCTTCTTTGATCAGCTTGAAGTTGATTCATTTGTCTGCAGCATTGTTCTTTCAAACTGTGACGAGAGGTGTGCCACGGTCAGGGGTGGATTATATGGAATCATCTCCAGCAGGATCACTTCTTCCATAGGATCAGATGGATGAGCTCCGAAGTGCCAGGAATATCGGTGTTGATATTTTCTTCCTCTTGTTCATCTTCATCACTTTCTTCATCTCTTCCAAGCATCCTCCTTGGAGACCCACTCACCATCAACTTTCATAAATCCCATTTTGTGAAGCATAGAGTTATTTATTTCGTTTGTTGAACGAACTGTCTCGACAAGTTCTCCTTCAAGATCAACACCAAAATATGTTAAAAATTTGGAAATCGGTATAGCATAGGGGTACCTGAAATCACCGAGTCTTTTTGCCTTGATCATGTGGTCTTTGATGACAAAAACCCGAGTTCACCAGAATCACTGTGGTGAATGCAATACATTAGTACTAAATCTCCCTCATTTAGCACCGCATGATTGCTCCCCCTCGGAGTGAGCTGCCAAGACACAATGCGGGCAAGCAACCTTTCTTCCAATTTTAGTTTCCCAGTATTGAACGAGCTGACGGAGTCATGCCTATTCTTCATGCATGACCGAAAATATTGAACCTTATTAAATTCCTCCACATCGAAGTACACCCTTTGGTGACTTTCACTCCTAAATCCTTTAAACCAGCAACCTCATTCCGAGATGTTAGGAGTAATCTCAATGTCCACACCTTTAACTTGGGTTTTCAAGGTGGAACCTTCAAAGGACAAATTTGTGAAGAAAACTTTGATTAAGTCGGGATAAATCCTACCAGTCCAACTCCGGAAACTTCTGAAGCTTTTGATGTTGCGCGAGCTTTCCTGATGCCTCTAAATCCTTCAGCATCAAACCAGGAAAACTTTAACAACTTTGGTATGTTGACTTGTTTTCTGCTCAACTCATGAATAAACAGATTCATTTGCTCTTGGTCCCCGTTGAACCAAGTCTCAATCCTTCCTTCAACATTTTGTTCCTGCAGAACAGAAGACGACTCGCCCTGCTTGATTTCTTTCTTCCAGACTTCGATCGTTTGAACATGCTTGATGAGCAAAACAGAGAGGAACGAGAAAGAAAGAGTTCAAGTTAAGGAAATAGGAATACGAAAATCGTTTGACTTCGGGATTTTGTCTTTAGTCTTTTTGTGATCTTGCACGAGTGATGATAAAGGTGGAGAGAGAAGAGTTTGATACAGAAACACTTAATTACCTTCGCAGTATGTATCCAATCAGAGTCGATCAGTATTAAAGGAAGTGGTTGAGATTTTATCTTATTGTAAATGAGTTCAACCTATTCTGCAGAAATTACTTGTGTGCAGAGCCAATTCATTTAATTTCAATTAATCAATTGATTTTTCCTGTAACCAATTGATTTCGCACTTCGCAGAAATTCATAAGTGAAATAAACCAATTGAATCAATGAATAAATCGATTGTTTTTGCAAAGGAAAATTAAGCAAAGTACCATTAGTGAATTCAATCGATTGAATCGAAGATTTAATCGATTGATTTATAGAAGAAAATTTGCAGAGCTACAGGGTTAGTGAAATAAATCGATTAAAAGCGTATCTAATCGATTGAACTAATAACATATCAATACCGAGAGTAAGAAACGGGAAATCAACAGATTATTTCGCAGTTTCAATCGATTAAAACAAATAATATCAAGTTATTCATGCAATTATTAATCGATTGAACTTGTTATCGGCTTGTTAAAAGACATACAATTACTATAAAGAATCAGTTATACAATACTAGATATATCTAGAATTCCTAATTCAGATCCTAAGCATATTAAGTCTATCTCTAGGAAGTGGTTTAGTGAATAAATCGGCTAACCTGTTTTCAGATTCAACAAATAATATCTCACAGTCACCCCTAGATACGTGTTCTCTAATAAAGTGATGTCTAATTTCAATATGCTTAGTTCTAGAGTGTTGAATAGGATTCTTAGTTAAGTTTATCGCACTAGTATTGTCACAAACCAGAGGTACCTTGTTTAGAGTCACTCCATAATCTGTTAGTTGTTGCTTGAGATAAATGCTTTGAGCACAACAGCTCCCAGCTGCAATATATTCAACTTCTGCAGTTGATGGAGCAACACACGCTTGCTTTTTGTCGTGCCACGATATAAGATCGCTCCCTAGTAGATGACAAGTACCGAGGTACTTTTTCTGTCCAATCTACATCCTGCAAAGTCAGAATCAGAAAATCCAACAAGCTTAAGGGACGCACCTTCGAGGATACCATAGTCCAACATTGATCTGTTCCCTTAAGGTACTTCAGAATCCTTTTGGCAGCGAGTAAGATGTGATTCCTTTGGATTTGCCTGAAATCTTGCACACGAGATATACACTAAACATAATGTCGGGCCTACTAGCGAGTTAGATAAAGCGAGAGAACCAATCAAACCTCTATATTTAGTTTGATCAACAGATTTCCCTTTTTCATCTAAATCTAAACAGCAGTTAGTAGACATTGGTGTAGAGGATTCCTTGCAATTGTGCATATCAAATTTCTTTAACAGTTCATTGCAGTATTTAGATTGACTAAGAAAAATGCCATTTGTTAATTGTTTAACCTGTAGACCAAGGAAGAAATTCAATTCTCCCATCATAGACATTTCAAATTCACTTTGCATTTCTTTTACAAACTTATTACACATGGCATTATTGGTGGAACCGAAAATAATATCATCCACATACACCTGCACTAGAATAATGTCAGTTCAGATTTCTTAATGAACAGAGTTTTATCAACCTCACCTCGCTTGTACCCTTGATCAATTAGAAAATTACTTAACCTCTCATACCATTGTCTAGGTGCTTGCTTCAAGCCATAAAGAGCCTTTTTCAATTTGTAGACATGGTCAGGATGCTTGTGATCTTCAAACCCAGGAGGTTGAGAAACATACACTTCTTCATTGATAAGTCCATTAAGAAAGGCACTCTTTACATCCATCTGTAGTAATCTGAAACCACTCAAACAGGCATAAGCTAATAATAATCTAACAGACTTCAAGCCTAGCTACAGGTGCAAATGTTTCATCAAAATCAATGCCCTCTTGTTGGTTATACCCTTTGGCTACCAACCTAGCTTTATTCCTAGTGATAATGCCGTGTTCATCTAGCTTGTTTTTGAATACCCACTTAGTACCAATTATATTGATATCTTTGATTTTAGGAACTAATTCCCACACTTTATTTCTTTCAAATTGATTAAGCTCATCATGCATGGCACTAACCCAAGTATTCATCATTTAATGCTTCTTTAAGCTGTCTTAGGCTCTATTTGTGAAATGAATGCCATATGATTACAGAATTGATTAAGAGAATGTCTAGTAGATACTCCCTTATTAATTTGCCCGATGACATTGTCTAGAGAGAGATTTCTTGGGACAATCCACTCTTTAGGAAGCTCTTCCAGAACACCTTCTTCTTGTTCTACGGTAATTGTAGATGGATCAGCTTTTGCAGGGTCCACGAGATGGATCACCCTCTTCAACAGTATGCTGATCCGTGCTCATTGGGACATTTCAACTGATAAGAATTATCAGTTAAATCTTCTTCATCGCAGTACCTGTTGATCTATTCTGCACAACTCGAGGAGACTCATTAAACACAACATGTACAGATTCTTCAACTGATTTCAATCTCAAATTATAAACTCTATATGCATGGCCGAATTTCATTTGGATGTTTTGAAAATGATTTTCGATAACAAACTGATTAAACAAATTATTTTACTAATTTGGTCTTTAATATTCGTTTTGAAAATGCAATAGTAAAATGATCGATTAATACTTGAAAGAATCGATTGTTTCGTATTGGAAGAGATCTAGAAGATGATACCAGAATTTAAATCGATTAAAACGAAAATGAGTCGATTAAATTTGATACCTTAGTGATTTTAGTTGATATAAATTCATTCTAATCGATTAAAACAGCTAAAACTCAAATCATGAGAACATTTTAATCGATTGATTCGCATTTCAATCGATTAAAACTGTACGGACAGATTTACTAAAATCTTACTGTAAGTTATTTTAATCGATTAATACTGGTTTATATCAATTAAAACAATCAGTTTAGACAAACGAACCTCGATTCGTAGCTCTGAACTTCAAGGGATTCCCGGACTTTGTTCCTGCAAAACAAGTTAAGAATTTTTCTCGGTACCCTTACGTATTTTGGGTCCTTAGGAGTCAAATTTTCTGTTTAACATGTTTTGGAACCCATTTCTTCCTACCTTGCGGCACAAAATATTTCCTAGCATGACAGAATTTTATAGTATGTCCTTTCTTCATGCAAGTAATGACAAGATGAGAAAGGGGATGTTGTTGTTTTTCTGTATGAAAAGAAGTTCAAATATTTTTTAGTTTTTACCCCATTCTTAGGTTTGTACCCGATTCCGAACGTTCAAACACACAGTTTTGAGATCCAAGCGAGTGCATCTAAATTCTCTTTACCTTGAGTAAATTTTGTTAAGGTTTTAGTTAAGTAATCAACCTTATTTTGTAAAACAGTACACTTTTCACAATTCTTATTAACAACAACATTATCTGCAGATGAATAGATAATATCTAGATGTTCTAAATCTGTTTTGCTTTCTAGCAGTTCTTTTTCCAGAGTTTTAACTCTATTTTCTAACCAGTTATTTAGCCCTTTCAACCGATTATTTGTATGAGATAAATTTCTGGCTTCACTATGCATTTCATTGAAAGCATTCGAGTAATGTGCTGTAATTCATTTCATTTTCTGTAGGAGTTGAACTTACATGTGATGAAGAGGATTCACAGACTGACCATCAAACACAAGTTCACCTCTTCACCTTCGGATTCGGAACTGGAAGAAGATTCATTGTCTTGCCAAGCTATGTAGGCCTTTTTCCCTTTGTATCTTGAATCTTTCTTGTTCCGATTCTTGGTCTTTTCCGGACGATCGCTCCTTATGTGACCCTGTTTACCACAAGAATAACAAGTAATATTATTTTGAACAGATTCAGTCTTTCTATCATTGTACCTTTTTACTTGGCCAGTCTTGTTCTTTCTTCTCAGAAATTTCCCGAATTTCTTAACCAATAAAGTCAGGTTCTCTGATTCATCTTCTTTAGATCCACTGTTTTCTTCAATTGTCTTGAGAACAATATTTCTACTTTTCTTTTCTGCATTCTCTTGTTCTTTGAACCGATTGATTTCCAACTCATGTTCCCTCAACTTACCAAAAAGTGAGGCAGTAGTCATTTCAGTCAAATCTCTTGATTCAGATATTGCTGTCACCTTTGGTTGCCAAGTTCTGTCCAAACACTTCAGTATTTTGATATTCAACTCCTCCTTGTCAAAGGTCTTCCCTAGCCCGATCAAATGATTAACTATGTGCGTGAATCTTTTCTGCACATCTGCAATTGTCTCCCCTTGCTGCATTTTAAACAACTCATAGTCCCTGATTAACTCATGCTTTCTTGCCCTTTTCACATCGGATGTTCCTTCATGTGTGACCTCTAGAATTTCCCACATCTCTTTGGCGAAGCACACTCGAGACACCCTGAAAAACTCATCAAGATTTAAGGCAGAGGTAATAATATTCTTTGCAGTATAATCATATTGCACTCTCCTATTTTCTCGCATCAGTCAACTCACTCCAACTTTTCTCAACAGCTTTACCATCTACTATATGAGTTGGTTTAAAAGGACCATTAACAATTGTTTCCCAAATGCCTCTATCAAGGGATTCAATAAAGATTTTCATTCTAACCTTCCAGAAAGAATAATTCACACCAGCAAAAAGTGGAGGCCTGTTTATGGAGGCTCCTTCTGAAAAATTCATCTTTCCCTCAGCCATTGGACCGATTACTTGAGTAACTTACAAGAACCAGCTCTGATGCCAATTGAAAGAATTAATGGTTGAGTTCAAGAGGGGGGGTGAATTGAACTTAAAAACTTTTTCACAAAACTTTACTTTCTTTTGGAAGAATGAGTTATCTTTATTCAACTCTTGAAAAGATGATTTGATTTAAAACACAGCAAGATTATATTCAGAATTTAAAAGAGATGATAGAAAGAAATCAACACACAAATTTATACTGGTTCACTCTAATCCAGAGCTACGTCCAGTTCTTGACAAAACCTGTCAAGTTTCCACTAATACCAAGTGACAATTACAATCCGTAGATCCTCACCAATCTACACCAAGAACTATCTTTTCAACCTATAAGATAGAATCTTGAAAAACACCCAAGTAACCAAATCCGATTCATTGTACCAAGTGTAGCTTACAATCCAATCTACACAATTCACACGATACAAAAGAATAAGGAAAGAAGAAACCTGGACTTTGAATTCTAATTGCCCAGCACCAATTCTAAAGCACTCTCTCGCTGTGAATGACCACAATGTTGATCAAAGCACCTTATGATATGACAAAATCTTGAATGCAGAGAGAAAAACGTAGATGAACGATTCACAGATTGATTTCTCAAGTTTTCTCAAGTAGTGTGTTGTATTGTATTGTATATATCAAAAGTTAGATCAAATCTGTATATATAGAGTAAATCATAGAATCAGACTGATTCAACTGTCAAAAACTGTTTCGAGAGTCAAAAGATCGATTAGTTTAAAGTAAAACAGTTTAGAAGAGACTCGATCGATTAGAACTGAAGTATGATCGATCAGACCGAGTTATGATCGATTAGAAGCTGAAGTATGATCGATCAGATCAGAGTTATGATCGATTAGAACTGAAGTATGATCGATCAGACCGAGTTATGATCGATTAAAATGAAACTATGATCGATCAGAATATTATTTCAATCGATTAAAATATCGATTCAATCGATTGATTTCATTTAAAGTTCCATTTAATCGATTAAGACATCGATTCAATTGATTGATTTCATTTAAAGTTCCATTTAATCGATTGATTCGAGTTTTAATGGATTAAAACAACTTAATGAAAAATGACAAGACTCTGTTTCAATCGATTGAAAATCATTTCAACAGATTAAATTCCTGCAAATACTTAGTTAAAAAATAGTCTCTCTGTTTCAACAGATTGAAAAATATTTCAACAGATTAATTTTCTAAAAACTCTTAGACTTAAAAAATATCTTTATTTTAACAGATTGAAAAACGTTTCAACTGATTGTTTTTTCGAAAACTCTTAGATTGAAAAATATCTTTCTTTTTCAACAGATTGATTTTCTAAAAACTCTTAGACTTAAAAAATATCTTTATTTTAACAGATTGAAAAACGTTTCAACTGATTGTTTTTCCGAAAACTCTTAGATTGAAAAATATCTTTCTTTTTCAACAGATTAAAAAGTATTTCAATTGATTGTTTTTCCGAAACCTTCATATTGAGAAATTTACTAAGTTATTTTAACTTGTTGATTCTGCGAATCAATCAATTGAAAATACGATTATATAGAACCACTTATTCTGTTAAGTGATTTTAACCGATTGAAAATCTTTTTCAACAGATTGAAAAACTTAGTTTGTTCTTTTAATGCAGAAAATGATTTTCAATGCTATGCAGAAGATTAAGGCGCTTCATCACAACATATAATGGCCTATCAAGGGATTAAGTGCTCAAGCTAAAAAACCTAATCATCTACACACCCACAACCTAAACTAAATTTATGTCTTCATCAAATTATATCTAAGTCTTCATCAAATCCACCAAGTGCTTCAATAGCAAGAAGAGAAGCAGATAGTAAGAATGACATTCTTTGTAATTAATAGGGAAATATGTGCCCTACAATGCTCGGGGGTCGGGCTAGCCTCGAGGAGTAATCTCTAATAGTCATTGGATTTACAAACCCTAAGAATCAAAAGGAGAACACCTAATGACTAAAGTCGCTTTTGACGCTTGAACCCCTCTATTTGGGAAAATCTTATTCAAGGTGTGGAGGGGGGACTTCCCTTTTCTCTATGCAGCTTGATCCTTTGTAGGGTAATGCTTTAAAGGATTGTCTTTAAAATCTGGTGGCTCCTGTATTCCTTGAGCGTTTCTAATGAGCCCTTGGTTTGGGCGATATCCATATTTCCTTATCATGTGGGTTACCATCATATTGCTGGGGAAGTCTTTTCATATCGGCAAAAGATATTTCAAAGGTCCTCTTTAGCCGCATCCATTCAAGGTAGGGCAGACGAGTTGTTGATCTGAATGTCGTCTTTGTGACCAGCTTATTGCCTACACTGAGTTTGTCTCTTTTGGTGGAGCGTTGAAAGAACTGCCTTAGCGTCATGAGTCCAAAGTCTTCTCAGTTTCCCCTTTGGATTATGTTTTTCTTCGATCTTATTATTTTTCCTTTATTCTTGGGAGCATTGTCTGGTAGCTCCTCGGGGGAGTAGATTCTTCTACTTCTAATCCTACCCCCCAATGTTGGCTATGCTGGAGATATCCTCACTAATGGGCGGTGTTTTTGCTTATCTCCATGGTGCAGCCTTATCCGAGTCGTGAACAAATGTAGTGGCATCCTTGCCCCCTCTTCCTTATTAACTTGGATACCCAACAGTTAAGGCTTATTATCCTCCTTAGGCGGATCAACCGTTGGAGAGAACTTGACGACGAAAGGTTTGCTCTTTATCTTACTTCGATTCGTGGGAAGCACATCAACTAATCCTTTCTTTTTATTATCTTATTTTTATTAAAGTGAGAATGAATGCAATTTGTGAATGCAATAGACGTTTGAAGAGATGATGAAAATAAACAATTTTATTTATTTCATCCAGACGGTGTACATTCCTCAATGCAATGTTTATGCAATGTTTCCAAGCACATTTTAAAAGCGAAAAGCCTAAAGGAACCCATAGGTTGGTTAAAATTTGTATGTATTTCCTTTTTTGACTTCCCGTGTAAATGCTCTATCCTCTTTTGAGGAATGTCCACTTTCTCGACTGTCTATTGTTAGATGCATGAGGATGAAGCTTGGTGGATGCATGTATGCAAGTGTTTGTTTTTTCCTAAATATTATCATGTTTTATTTTCTAACATGATGTATGATAGTGTTTGGGATTTTGTGTTTTTTTGTATGCGGATGAGGGCATGAAGAAAACCAGCCGCTCTCTAGAATGCAAAAAGATTTTCATTGTTTAAAATGAATGATTTATGAGATGGATATTCCTTAAGACAATGACTTAGGTATCCTCTTTAAAGCTTACGCTTTGCGGGGTATCATACCCACCTTGGTATAATGGTTCCTTCCCCATCACAGACTTGACAAGTATAATGGGGGTCATCATCACACCTTAGTACACTTGTCCCTTCCTTGTCGCAAAGGTCACAAATATGCTCAGGGCCTCTTTCGCCATTGTCTTAGGGATATCTAGTGCTCCCTAGAATGAATATATTTGTGCATGCACCAGTACAAAAGGGCGGTAGATGTTCAAAGTGCGATAACTTTTGACTGGAATGTCCGATTTGGACGCACAGCATATCAAAACGAAGAGAAAAGGGTGAAGAATCAGGTTGCAAATCCCAAAGGAGATTTGGCCCAGTAATTTTCCCAAAAAACGCTTCTAAGACCCACTTTTTAGGGATTTATTAAAATGATGCGTATGCATACTTTCTTTATGCATTTATTTTCTCTCTTAGTTTTTTCACTTATGACATGATGTGATATGAATGATACGACTTTGTCAAATTTCTTTTTATAAACGTTTTGATTTTGTTATTATTATTTTATTTATTTTGGATTTTTTTTTAGCCTTTTATCTCTTCTGTCGGACTGCGTGGCTACTTAGCTTACAAAGAACCTGAAACCAGGCTAGCTAAAAGGCAGACTGTCCGAGATAAAAAATGGCTTTATGCGAAAGGATTATTTAGCGTCCCCTATCTCTTCTGTCAGACTGCGTGGCTACTTAACTTACAAAGAACCTGAAACCAGGCTAGCTAAAAGGCAGACTTTCCGAGATAAGGGCGTTTATTGCAAAAATATATTTTTTTTGTGATTTTTCTGTTGTTTGATTATGCCATGCAACAAACAAATGCAACAAACGTATGCACACACAATTCGATCATCCACGAACAGGCGAGAAGTCGTTTTAATCACGAGGTAGGGTTTTCCTACAGAAAAGTGCGTCGGCGAAGGCGGGTTCTAATTGTTCTCACCAAGGCTAAGGCCCCCAAGGTGCCCCCATTATAGGGTCCCCACTCTCCAGCCTTCCGACCATGCTTAGCACTAAGGCCATAGTCAGTCTTTGTGCCAAAAGAGGAAGGTTATCACCTTGAGTGGTGGTTTCCGATCACACCGGTGGGCACAGGGCCGTCACTACAGCGAACCGTACCTGCCACCCACTCCCTATGGATTTCTCACTTGCCCTCGGGTATAGAGGGAACTGTAGTGTGCAAGGGTTTGTGTGCAATTTGTATTTCAAACAATTGCGTAAGTATAAACAGACAACAGTTATTAAAGCCAAGCAATAAAACATGTTATAATACAAGGCAGGGTAATTACTTTCAAGCTGACCCATCACTAAATGGGATCAACTCTCTAGGCTTCCCCAGTGGAGTCGCCATCTGTCGCTGCCGTCAAAATGAGGCAGTCGGAGCGACGCGATGGTTCCGACTTTCCAATTTTCGCGTTTTTATTGGTGGTTACAACGCCTTTAGGTTGTCCAATAACGGGGCTGAACCTAGGGGCGAGGTTTTCGAAAGAGTGCTCTTGGATTGTCCGATAACCGGGCTATTCCAAGAGCTAGTTTTGAAGGGTTCTTTGAAGTTGCCACCGACGTTTTTACTGAAAACCTCGGAAAAGGAATTAAAAGGCGTTGGTTTTCGAAAAACCAACTTTGGTCATTAGAACCAGAGTTGGGTAAGGGAGTTAGTTACGCGTAAAGGAACTATTAGTTCCTTTACGACGCCCCTTTCGGGTTCCCTATGATAGGCTAGCTACTTTGGATAAATAAATCGGAAAATACGCTTTTACCCTTTATTTTGCGGAATTTAACGTTATGACTACATGACCCTAATCTCTATTGCACAATTAAAATTAAAGCGGTAAAGTTAGAGAGAGGGAGAGAGTAAACCTCCGAAGCAAGCTTTTATATCAATCTTTGCAAAAAAATAGGGTGCTTTGTGGCAGCCCTTCACTCTACACAGCGCCAGAAACCTCTCGAAACGCTAAAAAATACTCTTAGAAACGCTCAGAAACTCCGGAAATGCTTCGGAGGGATTCTAGAGAGAGAATTTGGTGATGTGACTAGAGAGAGAGTGAAAAAACTGTGTGGAATGAGGGGAATGGAGCCCCTATTTATAGGGATTTGTGCCTGTCAGGTCGAGACGGGCCGTCTCGTCTGACAAGGTCGAGACGGCCGTCTCGCCAATCGAGACGGCCGTCTCGAATCCGAGACGGTGGTCTTGACCCTCAAAGGCGAAAATCCTTATTTTTGTCGCCCATTTTCCTATTTTGTCTTTTTGGGCCGGAAGCAATTTGTTTACCATTAAATTCTCCCTCATGGTAAATATGGGGGTTGACCTTGTTTTGTCGTAAGCCCTTCGATCTTATTTTGGTGGTCTTGTCCTCGACATATGGCGTCTAACCGTTCTTCTTCGATTAGGTTGGAGTGGTTGCGTCGGCTTTGGACCCACTAAGCTTTTATCAGTTTTGCTTCCATGGTAACTCATCAAGGAAGGTATCTCGGCCTCTTTTAGGGGTACGACCTCCATGCCATGTATAAGGGAAAATGGAGTGGCTCATGTGGAGGACCTTATGAAACTTTGATAATCATGAAGGGAAAAAGGCAATATTTCATGCCAATCTTTGTAGGTTTTGACCATCTTCTGGATGGTCTTCTTGATGTTCTAATTGGTTGCCTCTACTGTACCCTTCATCTTAGGTTGGTAGGGAGAGAACTCATGATGTTGGATTCTGATGTCTTGGCATGTCATGGTAAGACCATTCAATTTTTGTGTTAACCCATCTTAGAGCTATCTGTCACATCTAACAAAAACATTAAACATACTAGATAATATTTAAATTTAATAAGCATAAGAGGCTTTAAATAAATTTCTCCCCCTATTTTGATTATGATAAAAAAAAATTGAAAGCTCCCCCTCAATAAGTGCATAATTTATAAGATAGCTCCCCCTCAAACAAAGCAAAAAAATTGATTAGTTAAGCAAAATTTAGGCTATTTATAATATTCCTAAGTCTCTTCTAAGATCATAGAATATATCCTTGGGAAGAGGTTTAGTAAAAATATCTGCTAATTGATGCTTTGTATCAACATATTCGATTTTACAATTTCCTTTACTAATATGATCTCTTAAGAAGTGATGTCTGATCTCTATATGCTTAGTTCTAGAGTGCATTACTGGATTCTTAGTAAGATTTATTGCACTTGTATTATCACACATAAAAGGAATATCACTTAGAAAGATACTATAGTCTTCTAATTGTTGTTTCATCCACAAAATTTGAGCACAACAATTACAGTTGCAATATATTCAGCTTCAGTAGTGGATAAAGCAACACATGCTTGTTTCTTAGAATGCCAAGACACTAATGATGATCCTAACAAATGACATGTTCCACTAGTACTCTTTCTATCTATTTTACATCCACCATAATCAGCATCAGAATAACCTATTAAACTAGGAGAAGCTTCAGATGGATACCATAAACCAAAACCTGTAGTTCCTTTTAAATATTTTAAAATTCTTTTTACTGTAGTTAAGTGAGATTATTTTGGACATGCTTGAAATCTAGCACACACACAAACAGAATGCATAATATCAGGTCTACTTGTAGTTAAGTATAACAGTGAACCTGTCATACCTCTATACATAGATTAATTAATTTCCAAACCTGATTCATCCTTGTCTAAATAGCATGAAGAAGTTCCCATGGGTGTGTTAGCTTCCTTTGAAGTGTCCATTCCAAATTTCTTGAGAATCTCATTGTAGTATTTGGTTTGAGAGACAAAAATTCCATCTTTAAGTTGTTTGATTTGAAGTCCAAGGAAGAATGTTAATTCTCCCATCATTGACATTTCAAATTCTCCTACATTATCTTAGCAAATTCTACACACAAAGAATTATCAGTTGATCCAAAAATGATATCATCAACATATACTTGAACTAATAAGATATGTTCTTTTACTTTCTTAATAAAAAAAGTGGAATCAATTTTTCCTCTAGAAAAATCATTTGAAGTTAGGAAACTATTTAATCTTTCATACCAAGACCTAGGAGTTTGTTTTAAACCATATAACACTTTCTTCAATTTAAAAATATGGTTGGGATATTTAAAATCTTCAAATCCAGGGGGTTGTTCCACATATACTTCTTCTTTGATAAACCCATTTAAAAATGCACTTTTAACATCCATTTGATATAATTTAAATTTCATCAATGAGGCATAAGCAAGAAGTAGGCGTATAGCCTCTAACCTGGCAACAGGAATATAAGTTTCATTATAATCAATACCTTCCTCTTGACAGTAACCTTTGGCAACAAGTCTGACTTTGTTCTTTGTTATATTTCCATATTCATCAAGTTTGTTTCTAAATACCCATTTTTTCCAATTACTTGATGTGATTCTTCTCTTGGAATTAATTCCCAGACTTGATTCCTTTCAAATTGATTAAGTTCTTCTTGCATTGCTATGCACCATTGGTCATCTTTAAGCGCTTCTTCAACACTTTTGGGTTCTATCTGTGAAACAAAAGCTACAGACATTCAGAAATTTGTCATATTTCTTGTTCTTACCTCTTTTGAGATATCACCAATAATATTGTCCATTGAAAGTCCTCTTGGTGATTGCCACTCCTTTGCTAAGTCAGTTGGTTGAGATGACTCATTCTCATTCAAGTACATTTCTTCTAGAGCTTCTCTTATGTACTCATCATCACCTGCATATTCTTTATTTGACTGAAGAGGATTTCCCTCAAGGTCTACAATTTCATCAAAGGTGACATGCATAGATTCTTCAACATTAAAAGTTCTTCTATTGAACACTCTATATGCTTTGCTAGTTAGTGAATAGCCTAAGAAAATGCCCTCATTGGCTTTTGAGTCAAATTTTCCTAAGTTATATTTTCCATTATTTAAAATAAAGCATTTACATCCAAATATTTTTAAATGAGCAACATTAGGCTTTCTACCATTTAACAGTTCATAAGGAGTTGATTTTATAATTGGCCTAATAAGCATCCTATTCAATACATAACATGCAGTACTTACAACATCAGCCCAAAAATACTTAGGAACATTTGATTCATTTAGCATTGTTCTAGCAAGTTCCTCTAGTGACCTATTTTTCCTTTATACTACACCATTTTGTTGGGGAGTCCTAGGTGCAGAAAAATTATGCAAAATTACATTTTCCTCACAATAATTTTCAAACCATTCATTTTGAAACTCTCCACCATGGTCACTTCTTAACACCTTAATTCTTAAGTCTTTCTCATTTTGAATTTGCTTTGCAAACTTCCTAAAGACCTTAAAAGCTTCACTTTTTAGTGTTAAGAAAAATGTCCAAGTATATCTAGAAAAATCATCAACAATCACAAGAGCATAATAATTTCCACCAAAACTTTTTATCCTAGATGGACCAAATAAATCTAAGTGTAAAATTTCTAAAGGTTTTGATGTGGAAATAACATTCTTAGATTTAAATGATGATTTTACTTGTTTACCTTTTTGACATGCATCACATAATATATCTTTTTCAAATTTTAACTTAGGCAAACCAACAACTAAGTCCTTTGATATTAATTTGTTTAATTGATGCATATTTATATGAGCCGCTCTCTTATGCCATAACCTTGGGTTCTCTTCCTTAGCAACTAAGCATTTTATACTAGTATTAGGTATACAATCCAAATCAATCAAATAGATATTATTATGCCTAATGTCTTTCAATACTACATTTTTGGAATTCACTAAATGTATGGTAAAAAACTTACTTTCAAAGATTACCTTGAATCCTTTATCACAAAGTTGACTTATACTTAGGAGATTATGCTTTAGCCCATCAACAAGAAGCACATCCTTTATCTCCAAAGTGTTTGCACCACCAATATTTCCAATTCCAAGTATCTTTCCTTTGTTGTTGTCCCCATAGGTTACATATCCTTGTTCTTTATCATTGAAACTTACAAATTTTGTTTTGTCTCCGGTCATATGTTTTGAGCATCCACTATCAAGATACCACATAGAATTCTTTGATTTGGAAGTTTCCTACAAAACAAGAACATAGTAATCTTAGGTCCCCATAACTTTTGGGTCCTTGGGGTCAGAGACAAACAAATCATTTAACTATAGGAACCCAAACATATATTCCTTTAGGAACACCAAAATGCTTAATTTTACATCTATTTGAGGTATGGCCATGTTTCATACAATAAAAGCATGCATTATATGTGATTTTAAAATTTGATACATTTCTAACTATTGACATTTTAGTTCCTTTTTCAACCCATACTCTTCTATTTTTAATTTTAGGCTTTTTCAAGGGAACATGATAATTTTCTCTATTTTGAACAATAACAACTTTCTTCTTATAATTATCACTTATTTCCTTCGTAGCTTTATTAAGCAAATGTCTAAGTATATCACTTTCATATTCATACTCTTTACATGATGCACATGCTATATTCTTATTAACCTTTTCCTCTAAACATACAATTTTCATTTTTAAGGACTCCACCTCTTTTTCGGATTTATTCAAACACTTTTTCACATATTTGTATTCATTTTTCAAGTCCTTAAAAGCATTAAACAATTCTTCATATGCGTTTTGTAATTCATCAAAGTTATTTTCATTATCACTTGAGGAAGAGTCAGAATCACTAACCTCAAAGTCGGAAGATATATTGTCTTTTGCTATCAAGCAAATGTTAGCTTTTATTTCCGAATCACTTGACTCCGAAATTGAGTCACTATCATCCCAAGCAATGTAAGCTTTCTTCTTGAAGAATTTCTTACCTTTGTTATCTTCATTCTTCTTGTTTGGACATTCGGTTTTTACATGTCCTGTTTCACCACAACCATAACATTTGATATTTAAAGAAGTACTTTCTCTTACCTTTCCCTTACCTTTGAAGGGTTGCTTTCCTTTGGCTTTCATAAACTTGGTAAATTTATTTATCATAAGACTCAATTATTCTTCTTCTTCATTTTTTGAATCTTCTTCTTCCTTCTTGTTCTTACTCTTGGAAATTTTAGTTTTGAAGGCTAGGTTCCTCTTTTAATGTTGACCTTCATCATCATTTTTAGCCTTCCAAGTTCAAGTTCGTGCTCTCTCAACTTTCCAAAGAGCACCACCATAGACATTGTTGCTAGATTTTGTGACTCCGTGATGGCCATCACCTTAGGTTGTCATTTCCTATCCAAAGATTTCAAGATTTTTACATTTAATTCATCAACATAAATTTTTTTACCTAATCCAGTGAGATGATTCACTATGTGCATGAAACGATTTTGAACGTCAAAGATTGTTTCTCCTTGTTGCATCCAGAACATCTCATATTCTTGGATCAATGAATTCTTTCGTGCTCTTTTTACATCGTCGGTACCTTCGTGGGTTACTCTTAACATTTCCCACATTTCTTGAGCACTTTTACAAACAGAGATCCTGTAAAACTCATCAAGGGTTAAATCAGATGAAATAATATTTCTAGCCCTAACATCATATTGGGCTTTTCTATTTTCTTCAGCTGTCCATCTAGAAAATGGTTTTGATACTTCTACTTCGTTTTCAGAAATTTTAGGAATAAAAGGACCGTTTAAAATTGCGTCCCAAACACCTCTATCAACAGACTCCAAAAATATTTGTATTCTAACTTTCCAAAAGGGATAATTTTGCCCCGCAAAAAGTGGGAGTCTATTGTTAGAAGCACCCTTGACAAACATTTGATTTTGTCTGGCTATTTTCAAAAATTGAATGACTATCAAAGCAAGCTCTGATACCACTCGTTAGAATCACGCAGCGGAATGTTTGCGTTAATGGACAAAAACCAAGAGGGGGAGTGAATTGGTTTCTTAAAAAAAAATTAGGGTTTTAAAATTTTCCCCAAATTTCACCGATTAAAATGCTGTGTAAAGTAAATAGAGAAGGGATAGAGTATTACACAGTCGATTTATACTGATTTAGATCAAAAGACCCTATGTCCAGTTGCTAATCACTCAAACTGAGGATTAACACTGTCACTATAATCACAGTTATACAATCAGATTACAAATGAAAAGATAAGATAAAGAATACACCTCTCTTGAGTCACACAAGAGATGAACACCTCCTTTGAATCCCACAAAGGATGAAGAACAACTTTTCCTAGAGACGACACAACACACAATCCACTAAGAAAACCCACTCAATGATTCTTATCACTTCTAACCCACACTAGGTTTCAAAAGCCCCTTTTTCCTCCAACAAACAGTTCTCTGACAGTCACAACTCTTAACTTTTGTTTGAAAAAGGTTGTTCTGATTGCAGAGAGCCTTAGAGAACCCTAAGTAGAAAGATTAGGGTTTAGGAATTGGGGATTTTTGAAAATAGATGAATTGGGAATAGGGTTTTCGAAACTTGGTCCAATTTTGAGTTCAAAACACATATCTGACTGAAATAATTGATTATTCCAGAGCCAAATTCGTAGGGAACCCAAAATAGCTCAGTTTAATCGATTAACTGGGCATTTAATCGATTAACAACCCAGTTAATCGATTAACAGGGGGTTTAATCGATTATTCCAGAGAGTAGATAATAAAAATGGTTTTCTTTTTGTAATAATCGATTATCCTGCCATTTAATCGATTAATCCATTATGTTTTTGACAAAAATGAGTTTTTAAAGCCTTTAAAGAGTGGACTATGTGCTGGTTATCTTGGACTCTAATAATACAGACTCAAAATCATAAAAACAGAGTTATTACATAACATTATAAGTCTTCAAATCTTTAAGTCCTTTATTCTTGTATCACCATCAAAATCTACAAGCTTCATATCCATGTATGTTCAACATTTATATCCTTGTATGTTTCAACACCTAGCTCGTTGCGCAGAGGTAGAAGGAGTAGTAAGGTGTATGGTAGTCATGCTTCTCTCCTCTTTCTTGCTAAGGAACTTCTTGAATGATGCATTGGGAACGAGAGGTTGAGTGATCCTTCCGCTCTTTAGTCCTTGCTCCACCTTTTCGCCTATGTGGTCGATGCGGATGCCTTTATGGTGGATATGTTGATGGCACATTAGTTCCATTAATCGCATCATCTACTCCTTCATGGAATTAAGCTCAGCGATGAGCTTGCAGTTCTGTTCTTCTATGTGCTCCATTGACCGGGCCATTTGCTCCTTTATGGCATTAAGCTCAATGGTGAGCTCACGATTTTGCTCTTCTAGCTGCTCCATCCTCTCGGCTTTCCACGCGCAAGTGTGGAAAGGAAGAAGCCCAACCACTTTCTAGAATGCACATGAATTAGGGCTTTTATTAAAAATGAATGATTGGTGTGGGATAGATATGCTTTAAGACAATGACTTTGGTATCATCCTTAAAGCTTACGCTTTGCGGAGTCCCATATCCATTTCGGTAGAATGGTTCTTTCCCCATAAAGGCCACCATATACCTTAACACACTTGTCTCTTCCTTATGGAAGATTACAAGCGCACTTGGGCCTCTTTCGCCTTTGTCTTAGAGATATCTAATGCCCCCTAGAATGAATGTATTTATGCATGCACTAGTACAAAAGGGCGGAAGATGTTCAAAGTGGCATAACTTTTGACTAAGATGTCCGATTTGGACGCACAATATATCAAAACGAAGAGAAAAGGGTGAAGAATAGGCCGCAAACCCAAAGGGGATTCGGCCTAGCAATTTTCCCCAAAAATGCTTCTAAGACCCATTCTTTAGGGATTTATTAAAATGATGCATATGCATACTTTCCTTATGCATTTATTTTCGCTCTTGGTTTTTTCACTTATGACATGATGCGATATGAATGATACAACTTTGTCAAAATTCTTTTTATAAATGTTTTGATTTTGTTATTATTATTATTATTATTATTTTAGCCTTTTATCTCTTCTGTCGGATTGCGTGGCTACTTAGCTTACAAATAACCTGAAACCAGGCTAGCTAAAAGGCAGACTGTCTGAGATAAAAATGGTTATTGCAAAAGAAAGGTTTTAGCATCCCTTATCTCTTCTGTCGGACTGCGTGGCTACTTAGCTTACAAAGAACCTGAAACTAGGCTAGCTAAAAGGCAGACTGTCCAAGATAAGGGTGTTTATTGTGAAAAGATTTTTGAGATTTTGTTTTGTATTATTTTTTTTGCTGTTGTATGATTATGTTATGCAACAATCAAATGCAACAATCAAATGCAACAAACAAATGCACAAACAATTCACTCATCCGCGAACAGAGTGACGTTTAATTACGAGGTAGGGGTTTCCTACAGAAAAGTGCATTGATAAAGGTAGGTTCTAACTATTCTCACCAAGGCTAGGCCCCCAAGGTGGCCCCTTTATAGGGACCCTTCAATCTCCCAGTCTTCGAACCGTGCACGGATGTCCGTGTCGATGTTATTAGACCGAGAAAAGAGGGTTATCACCTTGAGTGGTGGTTTGCGACAACGACCTGCTGGCACTATGGCCATTACCATGGTCGGCCGTACCTGCCACCCACTCCCTATGTGTATTCTCTCTTGCCCCCGGGTATAGAGGGATTGTTGTGTGCAAGGGTTTGTGTATAGTTTATTTCAGACAATTGCAGAAAATAAGCATACAACAGTTATTAAAGCCAAACAGTAAAGCATGTTATAAAAGCAAGAAAGGGTAAAATCATAATTTCTAGTTTTTATTTCTTAAGCTAGTCCATCACCAAATGGGATCAACTCTCTAGCTTCCCCAGTGGAGTCGCCA
This sequence comes from Sphenostylis stenocarpa, assembly GCA_963425845.1. Classification (NCBI taxonomy): domain Eukaryota; kingdom Viridiplantae; phylum Streptophyta; class Magnoliopsida; order Fabales; family Fabaceae; genus Sphenostylis; species Sphenostylis stenocarpa. Next base: position 57,283,252 of record OY731400.1, on the reverse strand, counting down.
TCTGTCGCCGCCATCAGAAAGAGGCGGTCGGAGCGACGTGATGGTTTTGATATGACTCGCGTTTTTGAAAGAAGTGGTTCAACACTTTTAGGTTGTGTGATCACCAGGCTGGACCTAAAGGCGAGGTTTTCGTAAAGGTTCGAGGAGTCGCCATCAGTGTTTTAACCTTAAACACTGAAAAAGGTAAAGAAAAAGAAGAAGGCAATGGTTTTAGAAAAAAACTAACTTTGGCCATTACAACTAGAGTCGGGTAAGGGAGTTAGTTACATTTGGAGAAGGTGTTAGCACCCCACAACGCCCCCTTCGGGTTCCCTATGATGGACTAACTTAGAAAATAAAAACTTAAAGAAATTATGTTTTTACCCTATTATTTTATCTACTTGCAGAATTTAAATATCTGCATGGCCTTATTATCTAATGCACACAAAGAAAGTGATAAAGAAAGCAGTAAAAGAGACAGAGAACAGAGAAGGAACCTCCGAAACAAGCTTTTATATTAACTCTTCAAAACTTAAGGACGCTTTTTGGCAGTCCTCGCACTCTACAAGCACGCTCCTTCCACAAAATAAAGAAAAATCATTCTACCGAGGGCCGGACATCTCAATAGGAGACTTTCTTAACCGATTTCAACCTTTACGGAAATCAGAAAGCTCACTCGAACCCCGAAATAATGCTCGGAGTCACTCTAAAGTGCCAAAAGGCTTCCTAGAGAGTGGTAGGAGTGAAGAAGGTGTGAAAAATCGGAGAATGGGAGCTCCTATTTATAGGGAACCGAGCCTGGAAAAAGTGGACGACCGTCTGGACTTAGTGGATGGATGTCCATGGCAAAAAGTGGCCATGGACGACATCCATGTAGTGTGGACGACCGTCCATGGCCAAAAGTTGCCATGGACGGCCATCTGCTTGTCCTGGACGGCCATCTGCTGTCTCCGGCGGATTTCCCAATTTTTAATGCCTCTAAAAACCCTTCGTATCTTAAATGGAACCTAGACAAAGCTACTAGGGACTTAATAAAGTCTTGACCATCTTCGAAACGGGTGATCTTCGGCTTTATTAGAGAGTCGGGAAAGATTTGGGGTCTACATGTGTGCTCGGTCAACAGGATGATATAGGAAAGAAGGAACAAGCCATATACTACCTCAGCAAAAAATTCCTAGACTATGAGACCCATTATACACCACTCGAAAAAACATGTTGTGCATTGGTGTGAGCAACTCAATGTCTCAGGCAATATATGATTAGACATACAACATGGTTAGTTTCTAAAATGGACCTAATTAAATACCTGTTTGAAAAACCCGTCCTGACCAGAAGAATAGCTAGGTGACAAGTACTCCTTTCGGAATTTGACATCGTCTATGTCACCCAAAAAGCTATCAAAGGTAGTTCTCTAGCAGACTACCTAGCACACGGGTCAAAAAACGAATATCAATCCCTACAAGATGACTTTCCAGATGAACACATCATGCATATCCAACACGATGCACCCGAAGACGATGCATGGACTCTGTTCTTCGATGGAGCCTCGAACATGCTTGGACATAGGATAGGAGCTGTTTTAATATCCCCTGAAGGGAAATACATCCCAGTAACAACTAGGCTAAATTTCGATTGCACCAATAACATGGCTGAGTATGAAGGCTACGCCTTGGGGTTCCAAGTAGCTCTAGATCATGGGGTGACCAAACTCAAAGTTTTCGGTGACTCATCCCTTGTCATCTATCAACTCAAGGGTAAATGGGAAACCAGAAATTCCAAATTAATCCCATTTCTAGAGCACATCCGGAATATGATTCCAAGGATGGAAAACATCACTTTCGAGTACATCCCTCGGGAAGACAATCAGTTCGCAGATGCGCTCGCTACCTTGTCATCCATGTTCGCCTTAGATCAAGAACGTGAGATACCCATTATCCAAATAAGGCTGCATGATAAACAAACTTTTTGTATGTAGTAAATAGCGAGGAAGACAAATACCCTTGGTATCAGGACATCAAGCAATACCTTGCGAAGGGCAAATATCCCGAGGGAATTAATGAGAATGATAAAAGGACCATTCAGAAGAGAGCTATAGGGTTCACATTGATCGGAGGAACCCTCTATAAAAAGAACTTTGATTTCACTCTGTTAAGGTGTGTGGATCATGAAGAAGCCCAAACCTTGATAAAAGAGATTCACAAAGGAGCTTTTGGGACCCACGCACCTGGGCATGTCATGGTAAAAAAGATCCTAAGGGTAGGGTATTTCTAGTCCACAATGGAAGGCGACTGTCACCAGTATGCTAGAAAATGTCACAAGTGTCAGGTCTATGCCGATAATATTCATGTCCCACTGGCACCCCTTAACGTCTTGACTACACCATGGCCTTTCTCCATGTGGGGCATGGATGTTATTGGACCCATCAAGCCAAAGGCATCCAATGACCATCGTTTCATTCTGGTGGCCATTGACTATTTTACCAAATGGGTAGAAGCAGCATCCTACGCACATGTGACCAGAAAAGTAGTGACCACTTTTGTCAAGAAAAATATCCTGTGTCAGTATGACATTCCCCATCGTCTCATTACTGACAATGGGACCAATCTGAACAATAAGATGATGGAAGAATTATGCCAAAGTTTAAAAATTTAGCATCACAATTCCTCTCCATACCGACCCAAGATGAACAGTGCAGTAGAGGCAACCAATAAGAACATCAAGAAAATCATCCAAAAGACTTGACGCCATATGTTACGGACAAGCCTACCAAAAGAAAATTAAAAGGGCTTACGACAAAAAAATCCACCCCACACTTATCATGAGGGGGACCTAGTAATAAAGAAACTGCTTCCGGCCCAAAAGGATAAAATCGGAAAATGGGCGGCAAATTATGAGGGACCCTTTGTGGTCAAGCGAGCCTTCTCAAGAGGAGCCCTTATCCTCACCAATATGGACGAAGAAGAGCTTCGACATCCAGTCAACTCAGACGCAGTAAAGAAATATTACACTTAAAGACATTGCTCATGACCCGTCAGGACGAAAACTCGAAAAGAGCGTCCTAGGCAAAAGATAGGGTACCTATTCCTCGCTAGGACACGTCCTAAGAAAAATTAGAGGTAAAAAAAAAAAAAGTAAAAGAGAGCAATGATTACCTTAGCTGAAAACCGCAAGGCGACTAAGGTAATACCCTTCCAAAAGCAAGCAGACTTCGCATGGTCTTCACTCCAGGCTCGAGCATCTCAACTAAAGCGACCAGGAGAAACAGAGAGATAGTTGTTAGGGACATGATTGTTATAGCTTATACAGTGTAGCGAACCTTGGCCAACCGTGCTTCTAAATCCCTTTTGTAAATCCTTCTGTAAAAATAAACCATTTGCTTATATTAATAAGATTGTCTTTTACTTCTTCTTTTCTCTTGACCAATTTATGAAAATGCCTCTGTATTAATGAAACATGAGCATGCATAAAGAACCAACACAAGAAAGCACAAGAAAGGAAAAGAAAAAGATAAAGAACGGTGTCTGCTAGGTCATTCATAGGCAAAAATTAGGGCAGCCTGCTAGATCGAAAACCCGCAAAGGGTGATCTAGGAAAAAGTTAGGGTACTCATGAAAAGGAAAAAAGCCCGCTAAGATATCCTAGACAAAAATTAAGATAACCTGCTAGATCGAAAACCCGCAAAGGGCGGTCTAGGCAAAAGATAGGGCTAAACCATAAAGAAGAGCCCATCAAAGAAATACCAATCACTTTCTAGATGCATCGAATAAAAATAGATTGCATTTAAGGCATCCACACAAAGTAGTCGCACAAAATGACTTGTCAAAATCGAAAAAATAAAAAATAATAATAAAAATAAATCGCCTTAGATAAATAATGAAAAGCACTCATTCATATAAGGAGACTAGCTCCATGTTTGTGTTTGAAAATAGGAAGCACTCAAAACAAGTCTCCAAATGAGGCTCTACGCCCAAACGAATCAGCCTACTCAGAGGCAAAACAACGCAAACCAAAAGCCTTCATTCTCGATGAAACAAACCGCCTACTCAGAGGCACCATCTAAATCAACAAATCCCTAAAGGATTCCTATCTACCTCAGAAGAATTTACAAAGAATCCCCAACAATCAAGAAGTTGGATGACTATCAGAAAAGTCGTAAATCACAAGATCCCCGGCACACCGGAGGACTCTACCAGGAGAAAATACTCATCACTCGGCACATGATCGGAATCAGTAAGCCGCCACCTCAACCAAAGGGTCAACTACCGTATCAAAGGAGCATCTTGAGGCACCCAACCTGAAGAGGGTTCATACTCATCAACCAAGGGGTCAGCTAGCGCATTAAAAGAGCATCCTAAGGTTTCTCACTCGGCGCATGGGCTAGAACAATAAGCCGCCACCACACCCGAGGATCAGCCCTGTTACAAAATGGCATCCAGAAGATACAACTCACCACCACCTAAGGGGTCAGCTACCGCATCAAAGGAGAATCCCAAAGGAAAATCTTCATCAGCCGAAGGGTCAGCTACAACATCAAAGGAGCATCCTGAAGCCTCACAAAATATCGTCCGAAGGGTTAGCCTCTGCAGCAAAGTAGCATCCTGAAGACAGCACCAGACTACATTCATCATCCCGAGGGTCAGCTACCGCATCAAAGGAGCATCCAGAGGATAGCCGGACAAAAGGGTTAACTCCTTTACCCGCCAATCGACCTTATGGCATGAAAGCCCATAGTCAATTGGTCGATTAAAGGGGGGGGGGGGGGCAGTTGTAAACCCCAAATCTTGTCCGGTCTCAAAATAAAGAGCGAAAGACCTCTAATTCGAAGATGGACAAGACCTAAAAGGTCCCTAGGATAGACTATTAGGCCCCATATTAGAGTAGGAAAGTTCTTTGTACGAAAAAATTAAGGATTTCCACCTGAAAGGTCGAGACCGCCGTCTCGCCATCAGCAAAGGGTGAGACGGCCGTCTCGCCACTTGCCATGGCGAGACCGCCTTCCCATTTGGCAAGACGACCTTCTCGCCATTTGTCAAATCGATATCGCCGTCCCAATTGGCGAGACGTCCATCTCGCCATTTGTCAAAGGAGAGACCACTGTCCAGTTTGGCGAGACAGCGGTCTCGACTTGACAGGCGCGAATCCCTGTAAAAGGAGGGTGCTCTCCCCTTCTTTTCACATAGTTCTTCAAATTTCCCTTCTAGTATTTCTTCAAATTTTTCTCCTAGAGCCCCTCTAAAGCATTTATGGAGTTTTCTGAGTGTTCTTAGAGAGCTTTTTTTAACGTTGCGAGAAAGAGCGATCGACGTTGTAGAGCGAAGGACTACTAAAAGCGTCATATTTTAAGAAAATTAATTGAGAAAACTTGCTTTGGAGGTTTCTTCACTTTCTCCCTCTCTTTTACCGCTTTGTTATTTATATTTATCTATATATTAGCTACTAGGGCCATGTAGTCACTATTTTCTTAATTCCGCAAATAAAAGGGTAAAAGCGTCATTTTAAAGTTTATTTATGAAATAATTTGCCTATCATAGGGAACCCGAAAGGGGCGTTGTGGGGGTGCTAATACCTTCCCCACATGTAACTAACTCCCTTACCCGACTCTGGTTATAATGACCAAAGTTGGTTTTTTAAAACCACTGCCTTCTTTTTTTCCTTTTCCGATGTTTTCGGTAAAAACATCGGTGGCGACTCCATAAGAACCCTTTTCAAAAACTTGGCTCGTAGGTCCAGCTCGGTTATCGGACAACCTAAAAGCCCCATTTCGAAAACCTCGCTCTTAGGTCTAGCCCGGTTATCGGACAACTTAAAGGTGTTGTAACGTCACCTTTAAAAATGCGAAAGTGGAAGTCGGAATACCATCGCGTCGCTCCGACCGCCTCTTTTGATGGCGACGATAGGGGTTAGAAAACCAAAATTTTCTTAAATAAACGAACTTTACCTCGGACAGTCTTCATTTAAGCTAGCCTGGTTTCAGGTTCTTTATAAGCTAAGTAGTCACATTGACCTACAAAAGAGATAAAGGGGTAATAAAACAAATAAAGAGAAAAAAATACAATAAAACTCATTTTGATAAAGTCAAAGCATTCATTTAGAAATAATAAAATTTAATAAGATGATTTTTGAAAAAGTTAAATCATTCATATCCGCATCATCTCATAAGTGGTAAAACCAAGAGAGAAAATAAATGCATAAAGGAAAGAATGCATACGCATCATCTTAATAAAAAATTTCATGCATAAATACATTCATGCTAGGGGGAATTAGATATCCCTAAGACAAAGGCGAAAGAGACCCAAGTGCGTTTGTAATCTTCCACAAGGAAGGGACAAGTGTGCTAAGATATATGGTGACCTTCGTTACACTTGTCAAATCTATGATGGGGAAGGAATCATTATACCAAAGTGGGTATGGCACTCCGCAAAGCGTAAGCTTTAAGGATGATACCAAAGTCATTGTCTTAAGGCACATCTATCCCACACCAATCATTCATTTTTAATAAAATTCATTTCGAAATTCTAGAAAGTGGTTGGTCTTCCTGTGGTCCGAACCCGTGCACAAAAGGATAAAGCAATGGAGCAGCTAGAGGAATAGAATCATAAACTCACTGCTGAGGTCAATTCCCTAAGGGAACAAATGGTGCAAATGATGGAGTTAATGTGCCAACAAAACCTCAACAAGGGCGAGACTCATGGCGACCGCACTTCTTGCCATGAGGAGGAAGAAGAAGAGGAATTCTTCTATGAGTAGAAGGCCCCCGTGCCATCCGAAGCAAGGGCAGTACTCATCCAGCCCCCTGAAGTCTCCAAGCAACAAATCTCCGCCTTGGAAGAGAGATTGAGGGCCATGGAGGGTCACAACTTCAATGTGAAAGAGGTGGCAAATATGTGCCTCATTAAGAACATCCGCTTCCCTCCAAAGTTCAAGGTCCCAGACTTCCCAAAGTACATGAGAATGACTTGCCCCAAGAGTCATCTTACTATGTACTATCGTAAGATGGCTCCCCACGCTGACAACGAAGAACTCTTGATTCATTGTTTTTAGAAAAGCCTGACCGATTCAGCTTTGAATTGGTATATGCAGCTAGAAAGGGGCCAAGCCCAGAACTGTAGACAGCTGGCAGACGCCTTTCTCCGTCGATACAAGTACAACATCGATCTGACCCCCATAGGTCAGATGTTCAAACGCTAAGCAAGAGAAGCAAAGAATCTTTTAAGGCGTATGCCCAATGCTGGAGGGAACTGGCCGCTTAGGTGGAACCTCCACTATTGGGCAAGGAGACCGTGTCCTTGTTCATCAACTCGTTGATGGGACCCTATTATGACAAAATGATAAGGAACACGTCAACCCTCTTTGTAGACGTGGTCACCATAGGCGAGAGGGTGGAGCAGGGATTGAAGAGTGGAACAATAGCGCAACCTTCCTCCTCCAACGCATCATTCAAGAAGTCCCTAGGCAAGAAGAAGGAAGGAAACATCAACTCCATCAGCCTCACTGCTCCTTCTTCTTCTATGAAGCCAGCTAGGCAATCCCAGATAAAGGAAAGGAAGTTCACTCCCATTCCAACCTCTTATGGGAGTTTACTGCCTAAGCTAGTAGAGGCCAAGCTCCTGGCATATGTCCCTCCAAGAAAGGTGGACCCACCTTACCCTGAGTGGTATAAGCCCAACGAAAAATGCACTTACCACTCAGGCGCTCCTGGGCACTCAGTGGAAAACTGTCGGGCCTTAAAATACAAGGCCCAGGAGTTAATAGACGCTGGGTGGGTCACCTTTGATGCTCCTGCCCCCAACATAGAAGTCAAGCCTCTGCCGCAACCAGAAGGTTAGGGTTGGATAGGGAGGACTAGCTGTTAGGGTTCCTTTTTTAAGCTTTCTTTGTACTTCTTGCGGTCCCAGCTCGTGACCATGAGATCACTGATCAAAAGAAAATTTGTACATATTCCTTGCTTTTAATACATGAGGCATTTTTCATCCATGATCATTTTTATTCTCTTCCCTTTTCTATTTATTATTCTTTCAAAATAATTGAATAATAAAATCTATACTTAAACAGAACCTTTTAAAAATAATCATGTTTGTGATTGATGAATCTCTGTGGGATCCGGAAGCCGAAGGCGAATGGGTCGAATCCGACAGTGAGCAGGAGACCATTTCGCCGGACATGCAGAGACTGTTGGAAAGAAAGCTTGCTCCATACAAACCTATAAAGAAGAGATAGAGGCCGTCAATTTGGGATAGGGAGACGATAAGAAAGAAGTAAATATCGGCACCCAAATTGATAGTGACATTAGGGAAGGGTTAATACACTTATTGAAATAATAGTGGATGTATTCGCTTGGTCTTACCATGACATGCCTGGACTTAACGCAAGCATAGTGGAGCATAAATTACCTTTGAAAGAGGGTTTTCGGCCAATAAAGCAAAAACTCAGAAGGATGAAACTCGACTGGTCCTTGAAGATTAAGGACGAAGTACAGAAATAGCTGGATGCTAACTTCTTGATTGTGTCCAAATACCCTGAATGGCTGGCGAACATCGTCCTAGTCCTGAAAAAGAATGGAAAAATCAGAGTGTGCGTAGACTACAGGGATCTAAATTGGGCAAGTCCAAAAGACAATTTTCCATTACCTCATATCGATACGTTGGTGAACCACACCGCCACGAACACTCTCTATTCTTGATGGATGGATATGCAGGGTATAATCAGATTAAATTAGCAACAGAAGATAGAGAAAAAAACCTCCTTCATCACACCGTGGGAAATGTTTGTTACAGAGTCATGCCTTTTGGACTTAAGAAATAGGGGCTACCTATCAAAGGGTAATGGTAACGTTATTCCATGACATGATCCACAAATAAATTGAAGTATACATGGATGTTAAGTGGTAAAAAGTTGATATAATTATGCCTTGAATTGTTATGAAACCACTTAACTTATGTTAATTCTAATCTATTTTCTCCCAATATAGGATGAATTTGAGAATATCTTGATACAAGAGTAAGGAGCATAATTGTCAACATAATTGGAGTAAAACTGGAAGAAGGAAGAATATTTTCAGCATGGAAGTCGCTCAAGCGGGATGAACTCTCGCTTGAGCGAATATCAATTATTCTTCTCTGGAAGTCAGTCGCTCAAGTGCAGGAAAATTTGCTTGAGCGAATATCAGTTATTCTTCTCTGGAAATTAGTCGCTCAAGCGCAAGAAGATTTGTTTGAGCGAATGCTAGTTATTCTTCTCTAGAGTTCACTCGCTCAAGCGAGCGTTTTGTCGCTTGAGGAAAAATAGGCAACTTTCGCTTGAGCGAAAGTTGTCGCTCGAGCGAAAGAGGCGAAGCCCAAAAGCCCAAATTTTTTCCTACAAAAAGAGAAGATGTGTTTTGAGAAAGGCAAGTGGTTTTGGAGTAGAAGAGGTGCAACTACTGCTATGGTTTCGTCCAATCTTCATCAATTCTTCACTTCTTCCACATTTAGAGCATTGTAATGGCCAACATGAGTGGCTAACTTCATTCTCTTGAGATTGGGTGCACTTCCTTTGAACTCTTTTGTATCATGGTGATATTTTGAGATACTAATCTATGTTTTGATGTTGTTATTCTTATCCTTTGTGATTTGGAATGATTTATTCTTGATATTTGGGGTATGATTGGAAAATATATCTTGAACCCTAGATCACGGTAAGAATATTTGTTATGTTAATTGCCAGGAATGGAATGAATGTATCAATTGCTTAACACCCTAAACCTAATGCTGGAAAATCTCTTACTTGCATGAGGAATCAACATTTATTAGGTTTTCTTATGAATTTCATGTGTGAGGAATCAACATGGATGATTTGAGTAGGTGACATCAACATTGTTAGGTTAATTGACGTTCTTAATTGACATAACCCTTACAAAAGAGGGATAAGGAAAGAAACCAATCCTGAGTGCCTTTAATATATATTTTCTCAACAATTTACAGTTCTTTGTCATTTAACTTCAACTCAACTCTTTATGCAAAACCCATTGTGTTTTAATCCACTTAGTAAGCATATAATTGGGAATTTCCATTGCAACCGTTTCTCGTGGGATCAAATTTTATGTAATTGAAATACTATATTGCGATAGATAATTTTGGTACGCTTGCCAATAATTCAACAAGTATTTCTGGCGCCGTTGCTGGGGAACGGTGTTCTTTGAGAATTCTTTGTTTAGCTTATTGAGTATTTAATTTTTTCTGATTATTTTATTTTTCAGTTTTAGTATTTTGCTTGTGCTAATATTTGCTTGAGTTACTCTTTTGATTTATGCGTTTAAGAGGACAGGTATCTTCAGAGCAGTTAGAATATAATTCGGAGATTGAAAAATCTGCCAGGAGGAACCGGGGTAGAAGAAGAAGGGAATGTAGACCCCTAATTTTGCTCGGCCTCTCAATAAAGGGTAAGAAGACTTCCTATATGAAGATAAAGCTTCGGTGGACGTCTATCGGCATCAATCGACTTCCGAATAAAGAAAGGAAAGCTTCCCGGGGGTCCTAGAACACAAAATCTGGCCAGAACAGTTGAGATGGCCGTCCCAGAAGTCGGGATGGCCGTCCCAGCAAGCCCAGACGGCCGTCCCACATTCTAGACAGCCGTCTGAACCAATTTTGGTGCTTAGGACGACCGTCCCAAATCCCAGACGACCGTCCCGGCTTCCCCAGACGCTCATCCTTGTTTTCTAGGCCCCAAACGGCCATCCCAAGCTGCCAGGCTGCGAAAACTATAAATAGGAAGCTCATTTGCCACTTTTTCACAATCCGGACACTTGTCTTCTCTCCCTACTTCGAATGAACTCTCCGATTGCCTTAAAAAGGTAACAATCGGTTAAGGAATTGTATTCCAACATTCGATTCTTCTTTAAAATTTAGTCGAGTCGATATTGTATTTGGGGAGGAGAGTCTTTGTAGAGCGGGGGATTGCCAAAATGCATCCTCACAGTTAAAAGATTTGCAATACAAAGCTTGCTACGGAGGTTCTTTTCACTTCTCTTCTCTTTTATTGCTTTATTTATTGCTTTATATATGCAATGTAAAATAAAATCATGTAGATAGCCATTTTTTAAATACTGTATAAATAAAATAGGGTAATAGCGTAATTTCTCGTAATCTTCACTTAATGAATGAATCCGTCATAGGGAACCCGAGAGGGGCGTTGTGGGGTGCTAACACCTTCCCCACACGTAACTAACTCCCTTACCCAACTCTGGTTATAATGACCAAGTTTGGTTTTTATTAAAATCAACGCCCTTTTATCCTTTTCCAATGTTTATGGTCAAAACATTGGTGGCGACTCCATAAGAACCCCTTTTTCGAAAACCTTGCTTTTATTAGAGGATAGTTCAGTTGTTGAGCACCTCGGAAGCAATGAACACTTTTAAAAAATAAAACGCGAGTCTAAACCATCTTTTTGCGACCGCTCGCATAAACGTTCGAGATGTCCCTAGACGTCGGAACGGACGGTGGCGACTCCACTGGGGAAGCTAGAGAGTTGATCCCATTTAGTGACGGATAAACTCAAACTAAGTAAAGATTTGAAATTACGCCTTTACCCGCCGTTGTATGTTTTATTGTATGGCTTTAATAACTGCTGTATGATTATTTTCTGCAAATTGTTTGAAATATAAATTGCACACAAAAATCCTTGCACACTACAGTCCCTCTATACCCGGGGGCAAGAGTGAATACCTATAGGGAGTGGGTGGTAGATACGACCGGCTTGTTGGCACACGGGGTTACAACCGTTGTCGGAAACCACCAACTCAAGGTGATAACTCTCTTCTTTTGGTCCAAGGATGTCGACACGGAGTTCCGTGCATGACCTGAGGACTGAGAGATTGAGAGGTCCCTATAATGGGGGCACCTTGGGGACCTTTAGCCTTGGTGAGAACAATTTAGAACCACCTAAACCAAGCACGTTTCTGCAGGAAAATCCCACCTCGAAAATAGCGTGGCTCTGCTCGTGGATGAATGAATTGTGTGTGCATTCATTTGCTGCATTTGTATTGATGCACTAGCATAGGGTAATCATACAACAAACAAAAATAGTGAAAAACCCTAAAAAACCATAAAAGTGATAAGAATAAACTAACTTTATCTCGGACAGTCTTCAGTTAAGCTAGCCTGGTTTCAGGTTCTTTGTAAGCTAAGTAGCCACGTTAACCGACAAAAGAGATAAAGAGTTATAAAAAACATAAAAAATGATTAAAAGCCATAAAAATGCCTTTTATAATAAAAAGATTCTTGACAAAAGTCTTATGATTCATACAACATATGTTCATAAAAATAATAAGAGAAGAAAATAGGACTCTCTTCATCAAAATCCATAAACATTCATATAGATAGTTTTCTTTTCAAGAAAAAACCAAGCACTATCATGTATCATATTAGGAATAAAACATGATAATATTTAGAAAAACAAACACTTGCATGCATGCATTTACAAGGACTCATCCTCATATCATGCATTTTCATTTCTTTTAGATAATGGAGGGATCCAGTAATAGACAGTTAAAGAAAGTGGAAATCCTTCTATGCCGTGTAGAGAAGTTAAGGCAGTTGTGTACATATATACTGTCGGAGGTCAGTGCTAATTTTGAGAAATCTTATGGAAGGATTCTTGACCTCTTGAAAATCAGCATTGATCCTATCTTTGTTAGAGCATTGGTCCACTTCTGGCATCCCAATATGCACCGCTTTGAGTTTTTGTAGTTCGATTTAGTACCAACCTTAGAAGAATATGAACTCATGGTTAGATGGCCTCAGTCAGTAGGGGTCTATATCTGCTCAGGAGTGTATGTTGTCATGAGTAAGGTTGCTACTATTATACGATTGCCTCCTCATCAATCCATCCTAGAGGGAAAAGGGAACATCCGAGGTTGGAAAATTTCAATAATAGAAGACCACTTAATCTCTTTGGCCGAAAAGAAAGATTGGTCTACCTTCAACAAAACTCTAGCATTAGCAATGCTCGGAATCATATTATTCCCATTTCATGTGAATGTTATGGATCATGCTGCAATAGATGCATTATTTGCCTGGGATGTATACTCTAAGAGTCCTATACCTGTAATTCTTGCTGATACCCTGCTTTTAGTAGATTTTTGCCGACAGAAACAGGGGAAAACACTTAGATGTTGTATTTCATTACTATATGTATGGGGAATTACTCACTTTTATGCTTCAAGCTACATGGGCGTATTCCCTGGTCCTTTAAGAAGTTTTGCAAAAATCCCTCTTCAGCATCATCAAGCATTAGAATGGAAAACCGAGTTAGAAAACTGGAAAATAGAGCACGTATCATGGGTTTGCCCTTGGTTCCGACCCTGTTATATTCTTATATGATGCGGAGATTACCTGAGCATACTACTACTAGGCCTCAGGGGTTGTATAGCTTACTCTCCCAAGATAGATATGAGACAACTCATGAGAACCCAGACTATGCCAACTCAAGAAGAGCTCAGAGGGCTGAGTCTATGCCATTATTCCCATAGCTTTGAAGAAGCATGGGAAAGACCAGTCTATATAGGAGATAAAGAACTCGAAAAGGTTCAGGTATCTACGTCCCATGAATATGAGGAATGGAGGAAAAGTAGAAGGATACACCAACCATCTACTACATTCACTACAACATTAGTTAATGAAGAACTACAGTTGTAGGTCAATGCCTTAAATAAAAGGGTAGAAGTAATGGAAGCTCAGTTAAGGGCTTTCGAAGAAAAAGAGCAAGAAGCAACCCTTATAATAGATGGTCTAAAAAGGCAATGTAAAAAGAAGGACCATGAAATAGAGCGCCTTAAGAATGATTGTGCTGACTATCAAGAAGAGACTAAACAAGCACTGAAAATTCTGAGGCTTGAACAAGATAGTCTATTCTGGGACATGAATGACGAAATAGAACATCTTGAGAGTGCGCTTGCAGAACAGGCAAAAACGATCAAGTTAATACAAGATGACCTAGTAGAAACTCGGTCAGAAGCACAAAAGTGGTGGGAAACCGCTGAAAGATACAGAGAAAGCCTGGATGAGCTACATGATAAAGAAAGAGATGGATTAGCTCAATATGGTCAATTACTTCGTGAAAGAGACCAGGTAATAGAGAAGTCTGACCAACAGCATGCCTTGATCGTTCATCAAGAAGAAAAGATAAAAGAGGCTCGTCGATATAGTGAAGATATGAGCCAGGCGGTACATGAGCAAATTAAGACGCTCATAAATCATGTGAGAGTAGTTGAAGATGAATTACGAAGAAAGCCTAATTTACCTATAGGATTCTTCAAGCTTCTCTATTTTTGTCAACACTTGCTTCAAAGCATTGTATAGAAGGATAACACTTTCTAGTTAAAATAAAAAGGATTTTCCTTAAACTGTCTATTGCATTCATAAGTTGCATACATTCATACATCCCTTCTCATTTTAATAAAGATAATAAAAAGTAAGGATTAATTGATGTGCTTTCCACAAATCAGAATAAATGGAAAAGAAGCCTTTCGTCATCAAAATCTCTACAACGGTCGATAGACCCAAAGATGATAACAAACAAGCACCGTTGGTCATTCCAATTGATAAAAGGGAAGAGACAATAACACCTTTACGTTTATTCATGCCTCGTCCTTTCCCTTATTCATCAAATAAAGTTGTACCTTGGAGATACTCAGAAGAATCACCAATCAATCAAGATATCTCCAACATAGCCGGTATTGGGGGCATGACTAGAAGAGGAAGAATATATTCCCCCAAAGAATTATAAGATAATATTCCTAAAGATAAGGCAAAAAATAAAACTGAAGAGGAAAAAGAATCCAAAGAGGAGACAGATGAGTTACTCCAGTACATAAGACAAAGTGAGTACTCCATCATTGATCAACTCAACCGCACTCCTGCAAAGATAACTTTGTTATCACTTATAATGAGTTCGGAGCCGCATCAAAATGCACTGTTAAAGGTTTTGAATGAATCATTCGTTCCGCATGCAATATCCCAAGACAAGTTTGAAGGAATCATTGGTAACATTACAGCCAATGATAATCTTACCTTCACCAATGAAGAACTCCCTTTAGAAGGGTCAAATCATAATAAGCCCTTGCATATTTCTGTCAAATGCAAGGAATATCTCATTTCCAAAGTTCTTGTGGATAACGGGTCATCCTTAAACATTATGCCTAAATGCACACTTAACAAGATAACAGTGCAAGGAACCCACATGCGCCCGAGTAACACAATTGTTCGAGCCTTTGATGGATCAAGACGTGAAGTAGTAGGAGAAATTAGTCTACCAATCCAAATTGGCCCTACTATTTTTAACATAGATTTCCATGTGATGGATATCACAGCAGCATATAGTTGTCTCCTTGGTAGACCTTGGATTCATAGCGCTAAGGCAATACTTTCAACGCTCCACCAGAAAGTCAAGTTTGTGACAAATGATAAACTCGTCACGGTTCAAGCAGAAGAAGACTTTTTAATTAGCAAACCGTCTGTCCAACCATATGTGGATGCGGCTGAAGAGGCCCTTGAAACATCTTTTCAAGCGCTCGAAATTGCCAACATAAAAAGACTTCCTAGTAATACAAAGGTGGCCCATATGATGAAAAGATATGGATATCGCCCAGGACAGGGGCTCGGAAAGAATGCTCAAGGAATAAAAGAGCCACCAGATTTCAAAGATAATATTTTAAAGTATGGTTTAGGGTACGACCCTACAAAAGATCAAACCATACGGAAAGCAAAGAAGTCTTACCCCTCAAAGACGATATTCCGAAAAGGAGGGGTATTAGCGCAAAGGGTAGCATTAGTCGTTAGGTGTCCTTCTTCCAATTCTAAGGGATGTAAACCTAGTGACTATTAGAGATCACTCCTCAGGGTATGCCCGACCCCCGAGCATCTCTAGGGCACACATTTCCCCGAAATTACAAAAGAATGTTATTCTTACTATCTGCTTCTTTTCTTGCTAAATATATCTATACCCCATTTTTAATAAACAAAGTTTAGATAGATGTTTTGTTCCAAATGCGTCAAAATAATCAAAGCGTCATAAAGCAAAGTCAAATACGATTGATTAACTAGAAACACGAGAAAAAATCCATCTCAATAGAATCAAGTTTTGACAATGTTGTGCAAAAAAAAAAGAATATACATATAAAAAAAGACCGTCAAGGCCAAAGGCCAAGACAAGAAAATAAAAGGGCAAAATACCCAGCATGAAACCCACAAAGGGGGCTGCACAAAAATTAGGGTAAACCCGACAGGAGACCCAAACAATAATAAAGGGTAGCCTGGGCAAAAGTTAGGGTTACGAAAAGTCTGCTAGGTATTCCTAAAAAATAAATACAAAAAGGGAAACCTAGACAAAAGTTAGGACATAACCACAACATCCTAGACTGAAAACCTGAAAGGGCGGTCTAGGAAAGTTAATCAATCACAAAAAGGCGCCATAGAACAGTAAATAAAGACGCCACATCATAAGAACAAAACGTTTGTTTAAACTAGCCTAAACACCGACCAACCTTGGCTAGCCATTCTTACAGAAACCTCTATTACAAAAAAATATATCCCTCTAAAACACAAGCCTTTGTTATAAATCCTTTTCTTTCTTTTCTCTTGACCATTTCACTATAAAGCATTCAAGTAATAAGGGGAATGTGGAAACATAGTGATCAATAGGAAGGTTGAAATCCCTAAGGAAAGGAAGAGGGGCATTGACATGGCAGTTGCCCTACGCACAAAAGATTGTTCTTCGGCTATAGCAAGAAAAGTCCAAGACGGAAAATCAGGTACAACTAAGCTTGTTGATCAAGAAACATGATGATAGAAAGGTACTGCACCAAGAATGCACCCGAAGTCAAAGCACATCAGTTAAAACTTTTGAAATACTAACTGAAATAGATCATAGGATGCATATCATGAAACATTACATGCATTAAAACATCAATGAATGGAATCCTATCTTCCTTCTCATAAAAAAACATGAAAATCAACTTGAAAAGCTTGAGACAGCCGTCCCAAGGGTCGAGACGGTCGTCCCAAACAGCCAAATCCAAGTGGGACGCCCGTCCCACATTTGAGACGCCCATCTCAAGGCCAATTTTTGAGTAAGACGGTTGTCCCACTCCCCAGACGGTCGTCCCAAGGGTAAATTTTCAAGTGAGACGGCCGTCCCAACCCCAGACAGCCGTCCCGACCCTCCTGACTCCTCCTATATATGTTAGGCGCGAATCCTTGCCTTGGTACCCCATTCCAAGCATTCTATCTTGCTTCTCCTCCCTTTCTACACACTTTTAGCATCCTTAAGTGAGTAAGACAGACAATGGAACATGGAGAGGCTTCATCCAGGAGAAAACGCACCAGGACCTCCGCTAGAGGAACTCCTGTCACCAACACTCTGCTGGCAGAACCACATCAACAAAGGTTGGAAAATATCCAACAATTCTCCTGGCATCCCGTGCTACGGTTGGATTTTGAAATCCTAGCTACATTTGGCTGGGATCAAGATGTTAGAAGGTTCATCCACAACATAGGATGGGAATTTCAGCTTCGTGAGCCACCCACTCGAATCCACCGTACTGCTACGCTGGAATTCCTTGCCTCCGTCAATTTGGTGGAGATGCCGTCCATGACTCCCGGAGTGCCACCTACTCAAGCCGTCTCCTACTGGATGGACGGGGCATACCGGACCACTTTTCTGGATGACTTTAATGTCATAATGGGTTTCTGCCAACGAGCAGACACAAGAACACCGGAATATAGGTCTGCATATCTCGAGAAACCCGTTGCTCTCACTACCACCAGAATGTGGAAAGAAGTCACCGAAACACATACCCTGCCATCACATCTGAAGGGTGCAACTTTCTCTCCTCCGCTCTGCATATGCCATAAATTGCTAGCTGGGACCATACATAGCCGGAAGGAGAGCCAAGGAAAGGTAACACTGGCTGACCTTTTTATTGTCTATTGTATGCATCAAGGGCATCGATGCAACCCAGGATATGCCTTCCTGAAAGCCGTAAAGGATTACGGAACTCGTGGCTTAGCAGGAGCCATCATGGTGGCTCCCTTTCTCACCCCTTTAGCTGAATATTGGGGATGCACTAACGGAGAAGACCTCCCAGCTAGCCTCCAACCAGAGCCGATTATCGGAGGAACACTGGTCCACATGAACATCCTTAGTCGACAAGGATCAGGGTTTATTTTAAACCCCATAATCTCGATTTCACTAGATATGCATGATTTCGACACACCACAGGACATCCCTGCGACTTTGGAGTCCCAGCAGCAATCATACGATCCAGACTTCGCCGACTTATACCGACGTATGGATGATGAGCATGCCTACATGGAAGGGCAATTCCAATTCATGCGACAATAGTTCAGCCAATTGACCATGAGGTAAGATAGGACAGACCGCCAAATAGAAAATTTGGTCCAGACTCAGGCAAGGTTCTAGCACCGCATACTCCGCCGCATCCCTTCACCAGCACCATCTTCCCATTCCATTCGAGAAGCAGATGATTAGGAGGTTTTTAAATATTTTCTAGTAGTTTAAAAATGTTTGAATGTATTACCTGAAAAAAGGAAGTAGTAAATAAAAGTTGTTATTTCTGTATACATTTCAAAAAGCCCACGTGTACAAAAAATTATTATAACAAAAAGGAACACGTGATATATTAAAAAGCCAGATTTCAAATAACTCACGATAAAAATCAAAATTGTGAAAGAAAAAGGCGAAATCAAAACCATGACAGCAGAATAAAGAGCTTCAAGGAAAATATCTCCAACCTTCTACCCCAATAAAAGAGGGTATACCGAAAAAGGCCAACGGAAAGGCTCGATGATCCCCAAATGGATCCTTGCCTACTCCAAAGGCAAAACAAAAATTACTCCATCACTCAGCATCACCACATGAGTCGTCAAACATAATCATTTGAAGCTTCAATCAACATCTTTCCATCTAAGAAAAAGGAAGCCATCAAAGTAGAAAAGCCAATGGAAAGGCTTGATCATCCCCAAGCGGATCCTTGCCTATTCCAAAGGCAAAACAAAAGATTACCTCGCGACTCATCTTCATCGCCACATGAGTTATCAAGCAAACTCATCCAGAATCTCCGCCACTTCCCCAAAGGAGAATAAGGATTACACAAAGATCAATCAAAGAAGATATAGAGTCAAGATCTCCATATCCCCAGGGGTTCAACAAAAAGAAAGAAAAGAATAACCTTTCATTCCCCAAGTAGAGCATTTCAGAAAAATCTACAAAACGGGGAAAAGAAGAAAATCTCTTCATCCCGTTCAATCAAGAGCTTCACAAAAGTCAGGAGCCAAGACTCCGTCATAAAAATCAAATCAAAGTTAGATCCCTAGGAAACCGACAAACTCCTTGGTGAATCTCCAAAAAAGAGAAAAAGAAGAAAATCTCTTCATCCCGCTCAATAAAGAGCTTCACAAAAGTCAGGAGCCAAGACTCCGTTATAAAAATCAAATCAAAATTAAATCCCCAGGAAGCTAATAAACTCCCCGGGATCGCTAAAAAGGAAAAAAAGAAGAAGAAAATCTCTTCATCCCTAGCAGATAATAAAAAAGCCTGCGTGCATAAAAGAAATAAAAAAGGCGCACACATTTAAGAAAGCCAAATTTTCAAAATCGCGAAAAAAGAGATAAAATCGCGAGAAAAAGGTAAAAACCCATTCCCCAGCAGAATGAGAGCATAGGCAAAGCCAGCTCAAAATAACAGCATCCAACAAGGAGTCAAAAACTCCATTTCTCCCTAGGGGGCAAGTCAAAATAGATCGCCGGGAGAGCAATCAAATCCCCGATGGATCATCAAAAAGGAAAAACTACCCCCAGTGAGCCTACTACAAAGCCAAACTACAAATTCATATCCTCAGGGAGTTAATCGCCTATAAACGCCCAATATAGATATCCCCAGCGAAATGCAAAGCCTTCACTTCCAATGAAGCCCTTGCCTACTCAGAGGCAAGCAAAGAGCCAACATCCCCAAAAAATGGGAAATCAACCTATGCAAGAGGCAATACAAGCCCAAAGCATAAAGTCTTCACCATTATTGAAGCATTCGCCTAACCAAGAAACATAATCAACAGAAATCAACAAATCCCCAGGGGATTCCTGCCTAAAACAAGAGGCAATAAAAAAGAAATCACTGGTAAAACCAGATGGCTAAACAAAAAAGCCAAAACAAGAAACCCCGGCAAGACCGGATGGCTAAAAAGAAAAGCCAAAAGCAAAGAATCCCCGGCAAGATCGGATGGCTAAAAGGAAAAGCCAAAAACAAAGAATCCCCGGCAAAGCCGGATGGCTAAACAAGAAAAGCCAAAAACAAAGAAAACCCCGGCAAGACCGGATGGCTAAAGAGAAAAGCCAAAAACAAAGAATCCCTGGCAAGACCGGATGGCTAAAACGAAAAGCCAAAAACAAAGAATCCCCGGCAAGACCGGATGGCTAAAAAGAAAATCCAAAAACAAAAATCCCCGGCAAAGCCGGATGACTAAAACAGAAAAGTCAAAAAGGAAAATCAATCATTCTCCATGGAATAGGCGCATGATCAGAGACAGTAAGCCGCTAACACATTTCCAAAAGCCAGATGAGGGTTTCCACTCATCAAAAGATTGAATGCCAAAAAAAAAGAGCATCCCAAGAGCCTTATAGAATAGGGTTCGTACCAAATGAGGATAAGATACTCATTAGAATCTAGCAAGATGCAGATTCATACCAGGTGGGGGTAGGTACCCACCAGAGCCTTATAGAATAGGGTTCGTACCGGGTGGGGGTAGGTACCCACAAGAGCCTTATAGAATAGGGTTCGTACCAGGTGGGGGTAGGTACCCACAAGAGCCTTATAGAATAGGGTTCGTACCAGGTGGGGGTAGGTACCCACAAGAGCCTTATAGAATGGGGTAGGTACCCACAAGAGCCTTATAGAATAGGGTTCGTACCAGGTGGGGGTAGGTACCCACAAGAGCCTTATAGAATAGGGTTCGTACCAGGTAGGGGTAGGAACCCACCAGAGCCTTATAGAATAGGGTTCGTACCAAGTGGGGGTAGAAACCCACCCAAGCCTTATAAAATAAGGTTTGTACCAGATGAGGGTATGTACTCATCAGAATCTAGCAAAATGCAGATTTGTACCAGGTAGGGGTAGGAACCCACCAAAGCCTTATAAAATAAGGTTTGTACCGGATGAGGGTATGTACTCATCAGAATCTAGCAAAATGCAGATTCGTACCAGGTGGGGGTAGGAACCCACGAAAGCGTTATAAAATAAGGTTTGTATCGGATGAGGGTAGGTACTCATCAGAATCTAGCAAAATGCAGATTCATACCAGGTGGGGGTATATACCCACCAGAGCCTTATAAAATAAGGTTTTCACCGGATGAGGGTAGGTACTCATCAGAATCTAGCAAAATGCAGATTCATACCAGGTGGGGGTAGGTACCCACTAGAGCCTTATAAAATAAGGTTTGTACCGGATGAGGGTAGATACTCATCAGAATCAAGCAAAATGCATATTCGTATCAGGTGGGGTAGATACTCGCCAGAGCCTTACAAAATGGGTTGCAAAAACCTTACTTTTATTAGAGGATAGTTCAGTTGTTGAGCACCTCGGAAGTAAGTACCCAAAAAGAACCTTGCAAAACGGGGTTCATACCAGGTGGGGGTAGGTACCACAAGAGTTAACAAAATGCGAACTCGTACCAGGTGAGGGTAGGTACTCACCAGAGCCTTATGGAATATGGTTCATACCAAGATCAGAATCTAGCGAAGAGCAGATTCATACCTAGTGGGGGTAGGTACCCACAAGAGTCTAGGAAGACGCAGACTCATACCTGGTGAGGGTAAATACTCACCAGAGCCTTATAAAAGAAGGCTCAAACCAGATAGGGGTTGTTACCTATAAAAAATATTTATCATCCGGAGGATCAGCAGACTTCAGCAAAGGAGCATCCGAAGGATGACCGGGCAGAAAGGGTTAACTCCTTCACCTACCAACTAACTTTGTGGGCACATTAGGCCAACAATTAGTCAGGCAGGTGAAGGGGGGCAACTATAAACCCCTAATTTTGCCTGAGCTCTCAATAAAGGCTAAGAAGACTTCCTATATGAAGATAAAGCTTCGGTGGACGTCTATCGGCATCAATCGACTTCTGAATAAAGAAAGGAAAGCTTCTCGGGGGTCCCAGAACACAAAATATGGCCAGAACAGTCGAGATGGCCATCGCAGAAGTCGGGATGGTCGTCCCAGCAAGCCCAGACGATCGTCCCACATTCCAGACGGCCGTCTCAGCCAATTTTGGTGCTTGGGACGGCCGTCCCAAATCCCAGACGGCCGTCCCGGCTTCCCCAGACACTCATCCTTGTTTTCCAGGCCCCAGATAGCCGTCCCAAGCTGCCAGGTTGCGAAAACTATAAATAGGAAGCTCATTTGCCACTTTTTCACACTCCAGACACTTGTCTTCTCTCCCTACTTCGAATGAACTCTCCGATTGCCTTAAAAAGGTAACATCGGTTAAGGAATTGTATTCCAACATTCGATTCTTCTTTAAAATTTAGTCGAGTCGATATTGTATTCGGGGAGGAGAGTCTTTGTAGAGCGGGGGATTGCCAAAATGCATCCTCACAGTTAAAAGATTTGCAATACAAAGCTTGCTACGGAGGTTCTTTTCACTTCTCTTTTATTGCTTTATTTATTGCTATATATATGCAATGTAAAATAAAATCATGTAGATAGATGTTTTTTAAATACTGTATAAATAAAATAGGGTAATAGCATAATTTCTCGTAATCTTCACTTAATGAATGAATCCGTCATAGGGAACCCGAGAGGGGCGTTGTGGGGTGCTAACACCTTCCCCACATGTAACTAACTCCCTTACCCAACTCTGGTTATAATGGCCAAGTTTGGTTTTTATTAAAATCAATGCTTTTTTATCCTTTTCCAATATTTATGGTCAAAACATTGGTGGCGATTCCATAAGAACCCCTTTTTCGAAAACCTTGCTTTTATTAGAGGATAGTTCAGTTGTTGAGCACCTCGGAAGCAATGAACACTTTTTAAAAATAAAACGCGAGTCTAAACCATCTTTTCACGACCGCTCGCATAAACGTTCGAGATGTCCCTAGACGTCAGAACGGACGACGGTCACAGGGAAACTCAAGAACAAGCCACAAGAGAATATGTTAACTCTTCTTCCACACTCAATTTACTAGACCCAATTATAGAAGATATGGCAAAAGACGGAGCAAATCTGAATTCAAATCCAAATCCAAATCCAAATCCATATTCAAATCCGCCTAGAAGAACACTCAGAAACTATGTTATGCAGCAAGGGCCAAGACACTTTTCCAGCATTGTCGTACCGGATGATCAAACATTACAAATGAATCCAGCTTTCTTAAGCTTGATTAGTGCTCATCAATTCACTGGACTGGATCATGAAGACCCTTATATTCATTTGTCTACTTTTTATGAGTTGATTGGTACCATGGGATTTAGAGCAGCAAATCTTGAATCTGCATATTTGAGATTGTTTCCTTTTTCTTTGGCAGGTAGGGCAAAGGAGTGGCTGAAGGCACATCCTATTCAGAGTTTGACTAACTGGATGTAGAAATTGAACATGCCACAAGAATTATTGATGCACTAGCTTTTACAGACCAACAGGCCCAACATGATAGACATCCCGTTCAAAGAAAGGGAGTTCTTGAACTTAACACCTCAGATGCTATCTTAGCCCATAATAAACTTTTAACCCAATAAATTGAAGCATTGAACCAGAAAATAGAGAAATTACCTCAACAAATGCATACAGTATAATCCATTCCTAATCAATAGATGAGTTGTGATGTGTGTGGAGGTGATCATTCAAATGAACAGTGCTCTTATCAAGATAATATTCAATAGGAAGAAGCTAATTATATGGGTGCTTAAGGTAGTAGTCAAGGCACACAAGGTAATTTCCCTAATTCCAATAATTATCAGAATAATTTTGCACAAGGATGGAGAGGGAATCATAATCAGAATCAAAATGTTAGGTGGAAGCAAGGTGTTAGCTCATCTACTAGACAACCTACATTTCAACAACAGTCATATCAGCAACCTCCATATCAGCAGCAACAATATCCTTCAATGCCTGATAGAATGAGTAAGTTGGAGGATACTTTAGAAAAATTCATGCAAAACACTATGTCTAATCAGAAAAATACTGAGGCTTCATTCAGAAATATAGAGACCCAGATAAGCCAAATGGCTAAACAATTATCTGAACAGCAAGGAGGACAGTTTTCAGCTAACACACAAACCAATCCAAAGGAGAAATGCAAGGCAATAACTACAAGGAGTGGTAAGGTTATAGGAGAAAGGATTGGTGACAACCTGGTTGTAGAGAAGGAAATCCTACAAGAAAAAGAGGATGAAAAGAAGAAAGATGAGTGTGAAGGAGAAAAAGAGAAAAATAAAAGTAAGAGTATAGAAAAAGAAAAAAATACTGAAAAAGAAGAAAAAAATAAAAATAGTGACTTTGCTACCGTCAGAAGAGGCGGTCGGAGCGACGCGATGGTTTTGGATTGACTCGCGTTTTTTGAAATAAGTGGTTCAACACCTTTAGGCTGTCCGATAACCTGGTTGGACCTAAAGGCGAGGTTTTCGAATAGGTTCGAGGAGTCACCATCAGTGTTTTAACCTTAAACACTGAAAAAGGAAAAGAAAAAGAAGAAGGCAGTGGTTTTAGAAAAAAACCAACTTTGGCCATTACAACCGGAGTCGGGTAAGGGAGTTAGTTACGTGTGGGGAAAGTGTTAGCACCCCACAATGCCCGTTTTGGGTTCCCAATGATGGACTAACCTGGAAAATAAACACTTAAAGAAATTACGCTTTTACCTTATTATTCTATCTACTTGCAGAATTTAAATATCTACATGACTCTACTATCTAATGCACATAAAGAAAGCGATAAATAAAGCAGTAAAAAAAAAGACAGAGAAAAGAGAAGGAACCTCCGAAGCAAGCTTTATATTAACTCTTAAAAAACGTGAAGACGCTTTTTGGCAGTCCCCGCACTCTACAAGCATGCTCCTTGTAGACCCCAAATCTTGCCCGGCCTCCAAATAAAGAGTAAAAGACCTCCTATTCGAAGATGGACGAAGCCTAAGAAGCCACTAGGAGAGACTATTAGGCCCTATACTAGGATAGGAGGGATTTTCTGCACAAAAATAAGGTTTCTCACCTTTTTGGGGATGAGACCGCCGTCTCGCCACCTGTGAATGGCGAGACGGCGGTCTCGCTTCCCGGGACGGCGGTCTCGCCACCTGCGAAGGGCGAGACGACGATCTCGTTTGGCGAGACGACAGTCTCTCCACTTTGGCATGGCGAGACGGCGGTCTCGTTTGACGAGACGACGGTCTCGACCCTGTCAGACAAGACGGCGGTCTCAACCTGTCAGGCGCGAAAAACTATAAATAGGGGGCGTCATTCCCTCATTTCCACACACACACAGAGTTTCTCCTCCTTCTCTCTAGAAATCACCTAAGTTTCTCTCTCTAGAATCCCTCCGACACATTTTCGGAGCTTCTGAGTGTTTCTGTGAGTGTTTTTCGGCGTTTCGAGAAGTTCCCGACGTTGTGTAGAGTGAGAGGTTGCCACAAAGCACCTTTTTTTTTAAATAATTAATATAAAAGCGTGCTTCGGAGGTTTATATTCTCCCTCTCTACTTTTATCGCTTTAATTTTAAATTATGTAATAGATACTAGGGCCATGTAGTCGTAATTTTAAATTCCGCAGAATAAAAGGGTAAAAGCGTATTTTCCGGTTTATTTACTCAGAATAGCTGGCCTATCATAGGGAACCCGAAAGGGGTGTCGTAAGGGAACTAACACTTCCCTTACACGTAACTAACTCCCTTACCCAACTCTGGTTCTAACGACCAAAGTTGGTTTTTTCGAAAACCAACGCCTTTTAACTCCTTTTCCGATGTTTCCGGTAAAAACATCGGTGGAGACTCTAGAGAACCCTTCAAAACTAGCTCTTGGATTAGCCCGGTTATCGGACAATCCAAGAGCGCCCTTTCGAAAACCTCGCCCCTAGGTTCAGCCCGGTTATCAGACAACCTAAAGGCATTGTAACCACCAATAAAAAAACGCGAAAATCAAGAGGGTCGAAACCATCGCGTCGCTCCGACCGCCTCTTTTTGATGGCGGTGACAGATGGCGACTCCACTGGGGAAGCCTCGAGAGTTGATCCCATTTAGTGATGGGCCGGATTAAAAAATAAATAAACCAAGAAAATAATGCTTTTTCCCTTACCTTGTATTATAAGATGTTTTACGGTTTGGCTTTAAATAACTGTTGTTTGTTTATACTCACGCAATTGTTTGAAATACAAACTGTACACAAACCCTTGCACACAACAGTTCCCTCTATACCCGAGGGCAAGTGAGAAATCCATAGGGAGTGGGTGGCAGGTACGGTTCGCTGTAGTGATGGCCTTGTGCCCACCGGTGTGATCGGAAACCACCACTCAAGGTGGTAACCTTCCTCTTTTGACAACAAGACTAACTATGGCCTTAGTGCTAAGCATGGTCGGAAGGCTGGAGAGTGGGGACCCTATAATGGGGGCACCTTGGGGGCCTTAGCTTGGTGAGAACAGTTAGAACCTACCCTCGCCAATGCACTTTTCTGCAGGAAAACCCTACCTCGTGATAAAAACGAATTCTCGCCTGTTCGTGGATGATCGAATTGTGTGTGCATATGTTTGCTGCATTTGTTTGTTGCATAGCATAAACAAACAATAGAACAAAAATCACAAAAATACTTTCGCAAATAAACGCCCTTATCTCGGACAGTCTGCCTTTTAGCTAGCCTGGTTTCAGGTTCTTTGTAAGCTAAGTAGCCACGCAGTTCCGACAGAAGAGATAAGGGACGCTAACTATTCTTTCACATAAAGCCGCATTTTATCTCGGGCAGTCTGCCTTTTAGCTAGCTTGGTTTCAGGTTCTTTGCAAGCTAAGTAGCCACGCAGTTCCGACAGAAGAGATAAAAAGCTATAAAATAAACAAATAAACATCAAATCAAAATAAAAATCAAAATAAAAATCCGTTTCCAAAACCATGAATAGAACCTGGTCCAAAAGTGTTACACTCATAGAACATTCATGTAGATAGTTTATTCTTTAGAAAAATTCGCAATTATCATACATCATGTAGAAAAACATGATAAATAGGAAAATAAACACTCACATTCATTCAAATAAGCATCATTTTCATAAAACATGCATTTTGGTTTTAGAAAATGGAGGGGACTA
Organism: Sphenostylis stenocarpa; assembly: GCA_963425845.1. Classification (NCBI taxonomy): domain Eukaryota; kingdom Viridiplantae; phylum Streptophyta; class Magnoliopsida; order Fabales; family Fabaceae; genus Sphenostylis; species Sphenostylis stenocarpa. The sequence goes on along the minus strand of OY731400.1, from coordinate 57,255,957 downwards.
GTAGACAGCTAAAGAAGGTGGATATTCCCCGTTACCATACTGAGAAGTTGGAACGACTTAGCGCGGCAATGCCACCAGAGGTCCGTGCCGATTTTGAAAAATCCTATGGACGGATTTTAGACCTACTGAAGATCTGTGTTGATCAGGTGTTCCTCAGGGTATTAATCCATTTCTGGAACTCCAATCTGCGATGCTTCGAATTTCCGCAGTTCGACATGGTGCCCACTTTAGAGGAGTATGAGACTATGTTGAAATGGCCCAAATCAGCCGGGGTCCATATCCGCCACGAGGCATACACTCCTGCAGCACCGGTCGCTGCCCTCATCCAACTACCTTTCCGGCAGAGTACCCTGATAGGAAAAGGGAACACCCGGGGATGGAAAGTATCAATGTTGGAAGACCACCTGTCCTACTTGGCTGAAAGGGCAGAGTGGGTCGCCTTCAACAAAACCCTGGCACTAATCATTTTTGGAACGATCTTGTTCCCCTTCCACCTCGACACAATAGATCAAGCCATCATGGATGCCTTCTTCGCCTGGGACGTGAACTCAAAGAGTCCCCTGCCTGCAATCCTTGCCGACACCTTGCTCTCGGTGGAATTCTGCCACCAAAAGCAAGGAAAAACACTTCGCTGCTGCTCTTCATTACTGTTTGTGTGGAGCGTCACGCACCTGTACGCCTCTAGACACATGGGGATGTTCCCCGACCCTTTAAGGAGCTTCTCCAAAATCCCTCTCCAACGTCGCTTAACTTCAGAATGGAGGGACGAGTTGGAACGAAAGGACGACAACAGTTTGTCCTGGGTCTGCCCTTGGTTCCGACCTAGCCCAGTTCTCATCAGATATGGAGACTACCCGAACGTACCCTTGATAGCACTCAAGGGTTGCATAGCCTATTCACCTAGAGTAGCTATGAGACAACTCATGAGGACCCAAACTACCATTTCTCGGGGGGAACTCGGAGGACTGTGTTTCTTCGGAGACCCATGCACAATTGCCAACTCACTAGCTGTGAAAAAAGCATGGGAGAAACCAGTCTACATGGGAGACAGAGAGCTAGGAAAAGCTCGGGTGACTGTCACCAGTGACTACGAGGCGTGGAGGAAAAGAAGAGGGATGGCTCAACCATCCACCACACCCATTACGAGCGCCAATAGTGAAGAGCTGCAGTCTCAAATTGATGCCTTGGCCTAGAGGATAGAAATCATGGGAGCCCAGATGAGGGCCCTTGAAGAAAGAGAGCAAGAATCTATCCTCACAATTGACGGTCTGCAAAGGCAAGGCAAGAAAAAGGATCATGAAATAGAGCGCCTCAAGGATCAATGTGCTGACTCTGAGGAACAAGCTATCCGAGCATCCAAAACTGCCAGAACAAGTTCGGATAGCCAACTCCAAGAAATAACCACCAAATCAGCATGCCTTGAGGCCGAATCAGCAAAACAAGCTCAAATGATCAAGGAGTTGTCGCAAGAGCTCACCAAGACTCGGTTAGACATACGCCAAGAGCGAGAGGCCAACTGGAGACTCAACAGAAGTCTCGCTGAGCTACACTGCAAAGAAAGAGACGGGCTAGCTCAGTACGGCCAGGTACTGCAAGAGAAAGACCAAGCCGTCGTGAAGCTCGATGTACTACAAGCCTTGGTCGTTCATCAAGAGACGAAGATCAAAGAGGCTCAGAAGTATAGTGAAGAAATGAGCCAGGCGGTCCAGAAGCAAAGCGAAGCACTTGCTCGTCACGTGTGGGAGGCCGAGAGAGAATTACATAGAGATCAAGACCCGCCTGTGGGTTTCTTTAAGGTTTTCCGTTTTTGCCAAAAGTTGCTTCGTAGTATGGAATAAGGGAATGTACACCTTCTATTGAATGAATGAAATCTTCTTCTTTATTCAAACAACTGTCTACTTGCATGCATAAACATTCATTTGCATATTTAATTTCCCCTCCTTCACGCTTAATAAATAAGATAATAAAAAGGAAGGATTAACTTACACGTCTTCCAAATCAGAAGAATGGAGAGAAGGCCACTCCTAATAAAGCTTTCCCCAACGGTCGACTCACCGCAAGAGGAAAATAAACCTCGACCGTTGGTCCTCAAGAATAAGGAAGAGGGGGCAAGGACTCCAGTGTGACTATTTATGCCACGTCCTTTCCCCTACGATACAAATAAAGCTGTACCGTGGAGATACGGGGAATCTTCACCAATAAAAGAAGAAATAACAAATATAGCCGGCATTGGGGGCATGACTAGAAGTGGAAGAGTCTATTCCCCCAAGGACTCACAAGAAGACGTCCCCAAAAATAAAGGAAAAAATAAAAAGACCGAAGAAGAAAAAGAAAATAAGGAATCCAAGGAGGAGACAGAGGAATTACTCCAGTTTATAAGGCAAAGCGAATATTCCATTATAGACCAGCTCAATCGCACACCTGCAAAGATAACGTTATTATCTTTAATATTGAGCTCGAAACCGCATAGAAACGCCCTGCTGAAGGTCTTGAGCGAGGCGCATGTACCTCATACCATATCCCAAGAAAAAGTTGAGAGGATCGTCGGTCACATCACGGCAAGTGATCACCTCACCTTCACAGAGGAAGAACTCCCCCTCGAGGGGTCAAACCATAACAAGCCCTTGCATATCTCGGTTAAATGCAAGGAGTACCTCATCGCCAAAGTTCTTGTGGATAACGGGTCATCCTTGAACGTGATGCCCAAGTGCACACTGGACAGGTTGACTATACAAGGAACCCGTCTGCGACCAAGCAACACCATCGTTCGAGCCTTCGACGGTTCTAAACGAGAAGTAGTGGGAGAAGTTAATTTGCCAATCCAAGTTGGACCCACTATCTTTAACGTTGATTTCCATATAATGGATATTACTCCAGCGTATAGCTGTCTCCTCGGCAGGCCTTGGATTCATGACGCAAAGGCAGTACCTTCAACGCTCCAACAGAAAGTCAAGTTCATAGTGGATGACAAATTGGTCACGGTCCAAGCAGAAGACGATATCCTGATCAGTGGACCGTCCACCCAGCCTTATGTGGATGCGGCTGAAGAGGCCCTTGAAACATCTTTTCAAGCGCTCGAAATTGCCAGCGTAGAGCGACTCCCAGAAACACAAAGGTAGCCCGCATGATGTTGAAGCATGGTTACCATCCTGGCCAAGGACTGGGGGCAGATTCCCAAGGCATGAGGGAACCCCCAGAATTCAAAGATAATCCTTGCAAGTATGGCCTAGGATATGACCCTGCTACGGACCGAACGGGAAAAGGAAAAGGGAAGTCCCCCCTCCGCACACTCAGGCAAATTTTCCAAAGTGGAGGGGTGCAAGCGTCAAGAGCTACCCTAGTCATTAGGAGAACTTTTTCTTCATTTAAGGGATGTAAACCCCATGATTGTTAGAGATTATCCCCCGGGGCTAGCCCGACCCCCGGGCATTTTAGGGCACATATTCCCTTATTAATTAATAAAGAATGATTCTTACAATCTGCTTCTCTTCTTTCTATTCCTGACTAGACCACATAAATAACCCTGTCTAAAATAAACAAAAAAAGAAGAAGAATAAAAAGCGCATCCAAATAATCAACATTTACCATTGCTATTGTTGTCAAGCTAGTTGATTAGAAGCACATAAAAATAAGACTTCACCTCATCCATAAAGAAAGTCATGCTTCGCCAATATTGTGAACAAAAATAAATACACACAAAAAAGAGAGAAAAGCCCAGAGAAGCCAAAGGCCAAAGAAAAGGGCAAATTACCCGGTAGGAAACCCACTAAGGGGGCTACGCAAAAGATAGGGTCGACCCGGTAGGATACCCGAACAACAATAAAGGTTAGCCTAGGCAAAAGTTAGGGTTACAAAATAAGGTCCGCTAGGATTCTCCAAAAATTACAAAAAGAAGGAACCTAGACAAAAGATAGGGCCAAAACACAGTATCCTAGTTCGAAAACCCAAAGGGCGATCTAGGGAAATCAGCTAGCCATTAAAAAGCAATGGGAATAAAACCAAAAGGCGCAAATACAAAAAGAAAGGAAAATGTTTGCTTAAACAAAAGCTTAAACACCTAAGCCTAACCTTAGCCAACCATTCTTACAAAACCTTTTTTCTAAATAAAAATTAACCCTCTAAAACACAAGCCATTGAATGTGTCTCTTTATTTCTTTTCTCTTGACCCTCACAATAATATTCTAATAATTAATTTGGGAATATGGAGGCGTATAGTCAACAAGAGGATTGAAATCTCTAAAGTGAAGAAAAAGGGGCACTACATGATGAAGAGTGCTCTAAAAAAGAAAGAAAAGAGGAAAAACAAAATGACTCTTCGGTCACAAGAAGTACGGCATGGTACAACAAGTACGAAAGCACAAATTAGAGGGCACTCGGCGCTACAAGACACGTCGGTTAAATCCTTCCGAAAATTTAATCAAAGTAGGCATTATAGGACATCAAACATAAAAACATTACATGCATAAAATGTTTTTGAACCAGGTCCTATTTCCTTTCTCTCAAAAAAAAAAAAACCTGAAATTCGAGACCGCCGTCTGGATTTTTCAGACCGCCGTCTCGGTCCCCCTGCAAGTCGAGAACACCGTCTCGATCAACAAGACCGCCGTCTCGACCTAGGCGAAAACGAGACCGCCGTCTCACTTGATGAGACCGCCGTCTCTCTTAAACCCTAAGTCGAGACCGCCATCTCACGGACCCAAACCGCCGTCTCGACCTGTAGCAGACTCGAGACCGCCGTCTCGCCTTCCCAGACGGCGGTCTCGAATTGAAAAATTTTCCTATATATAGGAGGCGCGCTTGGGGGGTTCCTCACAACTCCCCTTGCGTCTAGAACCTCCAATTCTCAGATCTCACTCTCCCAAACACTTCCCGGTCAAAATGTTCAGTAGGAGCGCCTCAAGAAAGAGAAGAGGAACTGCCGGTGCCAGCAGTTCTTCGGCACCACCACCCCAAGACCCCTCTCAGCTGTCACCACAGCATCAGGCCCGCCTCGAGAACATCCGCACTTATCCGTGGCACCCGATGCTCAGGCTCGACTTCAGCATCCTGGCTGAGTTTGGGTGGGAGGACGATGTCCAAGCCCACATAGACAGCATCAGGTGGGGCTTTCTGCTGCAACCTCCACCCATACATGTGTACCCACAGGCGGTACTCGAATTCCTGGCCTCCGTTTCCTACGCCGAGGTCCCCTCCATGGTCCCGGGCCTGCAGCCCACCAAGATGGTAAACTATTTTATGGGTGGGGAATACCGGACTACCACCCTCGACGAATTCAATGTGGGCATTGGATTCGTCCGGCCCGAGGTCGTACTAACTCGGGGATACCGCGAGGCCATCTGCTCTCGGCCCGCCAACCTCACCGCCTCCGAAATGTGGCAGGAGCTCACCCAGGCGCCCACACTGCCTACACTAATGAGGGGCTCCGCACTTCCCCCAGCACTCCGCATCTGCCACAAGCTGCTGGCGGGAACCATCCACGGGAGGAAGGAGAGTCAGGGTAAGATAACCCTCCTTGACCTCTTTATACTTTACTGCATGAGCCAGAGGCGGCGCTGCAACCCTGGCTACTTCTTCCTGAGGGTCCTTAAGGACTTCGGGAACAAATCAACGGGGGCCGTCCTCATGGCTCCTCTTATCACTCCCCTGGCAGAAAGATGGGGGTGCCCTGACCGGGAAGAGCTAGCCTCTAACTTGCGACCCGAATCCATCAACGAGTCAGTCCTGGTCAGCATGGGGATGCTGATGCGCCGTGGGACCCAGTTGTTCCTTCATCCCTCGCTAGATTTCGCGCTGGACCTCTAGGGGCTCGTGGCGATGCAAGATATCCCCACACCTCCCGAATTCCAACAGGCTCCACAACAATCACCACCGTACACGAACGATTTAGCCGGCCTAAACCGCAACATGAACGATCTGCACCGGCAGTTCGACCAGATGACGGTGCGGTAGGAGCAACAGCCCCAAAGGCAGGAAGCCTACAACACTCGGCAGGAGGAGATGTATCAGCACCAACAGGTGATGCGGCAGGAATGGACAACATTCCAACAGGAATACCGCGACGAAGTCCGGGAGCAAGCAAACTTTCGATACCACCTTTACCAGCAATTCCCCCACAGTGGATCGTCTCCAGAGGATAGCCCTTAGGGATTGCACTTGCCAAAAGAAAATGTGGTTGTAATAAAATTTCCTTATAAATAAAATTTTATTTCATGCATCTCTTTGCCACCTTTTGCAAAAGCCAGCGTAACAAAAAAGCTTTAAAAAAAAGGAAAAAGGCATACACTTAATAAAAAAAGCCAAAATTCGAAATCGCGAGAAAAAAGAGATAAAACTGCGAGAAAAAGACTGGATTAAGACAAGCCACTCACCTTGATCAACAAAACTTTGACTACCAAGTAAAAGTCAAACAAACAAACAGGACCCATCCGACCAGCCAGCAAGAGTCGGATAATCACCACCAAAGATAAAAAACAAGGAATCCCCAGCAACCAACAAAGTTGGATGAAATACCAACAAAATCCCCGGCACAACCCGGATGACCATTCAAAAAGGTCCAAGTACATCTACCAACACAGAAATCACTCCCCAGGGAGCCGGCGCATGAGCTAGAGCAGTAAGTCGCCACCACGGCCAAAGGATCAGTTGCCGCAAGATGGAGCATCCGGAGGCTTAACACCAGATGGGGGTGTATACTCATTGGGCCTTACAAAAGGGGGCTTACCGGGCGAGGGTTCATACTCATCAAACCAGATGGGGGTTCATACTCATCAGCCGAAGGGGTCAGCTACCGTCAGAAGGAGCATCCCGGAAGCGCACAACATTTCCCCAGAGGATCATCCGCTGCAAAGATGAAGCATCTGAAGGGTAATCGGGCAAGAGGGTCAACTCCTTTACCTTCCTGTCAATCTGTCTGGCACAACAGGCCAACAGCCGACAAGTCAGGTAAAGGGGGGGCAACTGTAGACCCCAAATCTTGCCCGGCCTCCAAATAAAGAGTAAAAGACCTCCTATTCGAAGATGGACGAAGCCTAAGAAGCCAATAGGAGAGACTATTAGGCCCCATACTAGGATAGGAGGGATTTTCTGCACAAAAATAAGGTTTCTCGCCTTTTTGGGGACGAGACCGTCGTCTCAAAATCGAGACCGCCGTCTCGCCACCTACGAATGGCGAGACGGCGGTCTCGCTTCCCGGGACGGCGGTCTCGCCACCTACGAAGGGCAAGACGGCAGTCTCTCCACTTTGACATGGCAAGATGGCGGTCTCGTTTGACGAGACGGCGGTCTCGACCCTGTCAGACGAGACGACAGTCTCGACCTGTCAGGCACGAAAAACTATAAATAGGGGGTGTCATTCCCTCATTTCCACACACACACAGAGTTTCTCCTACTTCTCTCTAGAAATCACCTAAGTTTCTCTCTCTAGAATCCCTCCGATGCATTTTCGGAGCTTCTGAGTGTTTCTGTGAGTGTTTTTCAGCGTTTCGAGAAGTTCCCGACGTTGTGTAGAGTGAGAGGTTGCCACAAAGCACCTTTTTTTTAAAAGAATTAATATAAAAGCATGCTTCAGAGGTTTATATTCTCCCTCTCTACTTTTATCGCTTTAATTTTAAATTATGCAATAGATACTAGGGCCATGTAGTCGTAATTTTAAATTCCGCAGAATAAAAGGGTAAAAGCGTATTTTCCAGTTTATTTACTCAGAATAGCTGGCCTATCATAGGGAACCCGAAAGGGGTGTCGTAAGGGAACTAACACTTCCTTTACACGTAACTAACTCCCTTACCCAACTCTGGTTCTAACGACCAAAGTTGGTTTTTCGAAAACCAACGCCTTTTAACCCCTTTTCCAATGTTTCCGGTAAAATCATCGGTGACGACTCCAGAGAACCCTTCAAAACTAGCTCTGGGATTAGCCCGGTTATCGGACAATCCAAGAGCGCCCTTTCGAAAACCTCGCCCCTAGGTTCAGCCCGGTTATCGGACAACCTAAAGGCGTTGTAACCACCAATAAAAAAACACGAAAATCAAGAGGGTCGAAACAATCGCGTCGCTCCGACCGCCTCTTTTTGACGGCGGCGACACTCCTCCCGCAAAATAAAGAAAAGTTACTCTACCGAGGGCCGAACGTCTCAAAAGGAGACTTCCTTAACCGATTTCAACTTTAACGGAAATCAGAAAGCTCACTCGAACCCCAGAATAATGCTTGGGGTCACTCTAAAGTGCCAAAAGGCTTCCTAGAGAGTGGTAGGAGTGAAAAGGTGTGAAAATTCGGAGAATGGGAGCTCCTATTTATAGGGAATCGGGCCTAGAAAAGGTGGACAACCGTCTATACAAAGTGGACGGCCGTCCATGGCAAAAAGTGTCCATGGACGGCCATCCATGTATTGTGGACGGCTGTCCATGGCAACTTTTGGCCATGGACGGCTATCAAGGCTAAGTGGATGGCTGTCCATGGCCTTAAAGTTGCCATGGACGGCCATCTGCTTGTCCTGGACGGCCATCTACCTGTTCTGGATGGCCATCCGCTTGTTTTGGATGACCATCTGCTGTCTTCGACGGATTTCCCTATTTTTAATGCCTCTAAAAACCCTTCCTATCTCAAATGGAACCTAGAACAAGCTACTAGGGACTTAATAAAGTCTTGACCATCTTCGAAACAGGCGATCTTCGGCTTTATTAGGGAGCCGGGCAAGATTTGGGGTCTACAGCTGCCCCCCCTTTACCCGACCAATTGACTATGGGTTAACGTACCATGAAGTCGATTGGCGGGTGAAGGAGTTAACCCACTTGCCCCGTTGTCTTCTGGATGCTCCTCTTGCTATGGAGGATGACCCTTCGGACGATAAGCTGTGAGGCTTCAGGATGCTCCTTCGGTGCGGTAGCTGACCCTTCGGCTGACACATAGAGAATTTCGGATGCTCCTCCGATGCGGTAGCTAACCCCTTGGCTATGGTGGTGGCTTACTAATTCTGATCATGTGCCAAGGTTTTGCCTGTGTGTAGGTCTTTGTCTTCGGGTCTTTCCCTTTCCTGAAGTGGTGGTGGCGGCTTATTGCTTCCGATCATGCGCCGATTTTGCTTTTGTCCAGGTCTTCGTCTTCAGGTCTTTCCCTTTCCCAAAGTGGTTGTGGAGGCTTACTACTTCCGATCATGCGCCGGTTTTTCCTGTGTGTAGGTCTTCGTCTTCAGGTCTTTCCCTTTCCCGAAGGGGTGGTGGCGGCTTACTGCTTCCGATCATGCACTGGTTTTGCTTGTGTGCAGGTCTTCGTCTTCAGGTCTTTCCCTTTCCCGAAGTGGTGGTGGAGGCTTACTGTTTCCGATCATGCGCCGGTTTTGCCTGTGTGCAGGTCTTCGTCTTCAGGTCTTTCCCTTTCCCGAAGTGGTGGTGGCAGCTTACTGCTTCCGATCATGCGCCGGTTTTTGCCTGTGTGCAGGTCTTCATCTTCAGGTCTTTCCCTTTCCCAAAGTCGTGGTGGCGGCATACTGCTCCTGATCATGCGCCGGTTTTTTCCTGTGTGCAGGTCTTCATCTTCAGGTCTTTCCCTTTCCTGAAGTGGTGGTGACGACTTACTGCTTCCGATCATGCGCCGGTTTTGCCTGTGTGCAGGTCTTCGTCTTCAGGTCTTTCCCTTTCCCGAAGTGGTGGTGGCGGCTTACTGCTTCCGATCATGCGCCGGTTTTGCCTGTGTGCGGGTCTTCGTCTTCAGGTCTTTCCCTTTCCCGAAGTGGTGGTGACGGATTACTACTTTCGATCATGCGCCAGTTTTTCCCTGTGTGCAGGTCTTCATCTTCAGGTCTTTCCCTTTCCCGAAGTGGTGGTGGCGGCTTACTGCTTCCGATCATGCACCGGTTTTTCTTGTGTGCAGGTCTTCGTCTTCAGGTCTTTCCCTTTCCCGAAGTGGTGGTGGCGGCTTACTGCTTCTGATCATGCATCGGTTTTTGCCTGTGTGCAGGTCTTCCTCTTCAAGTCTCTCCCTTTCCCGAAGTGGTGGCGGCGGCTTACTGCTTCCGATCATTCGCCTGTTTCATGGGGGTGATTGCTTTTTGACTTTTCTTGTGTAGTCATCCGGTTTGTCGAGGATTCTTCGCTTTTGGATTTTTCTTTAGCCATCCAGCTTCTTAGCTACTGGGGATTCATGGTAAATGCCTCTGGAGTAGGAGGGAATTGATTAAGGATTTGTCGATGCCTCTGAGTACGCAGATATTTCATTGAGGTTCTGGTAGTGCCTCTGAGTAGGCAGATGCTTCATTAGAAGTGAAAACTTTTGGTTATATTGTTTCGCCTCTGAATAGGTTGATGTTCCACTTGGGGATGTTGGCTCTTGATGATGCCTATGAGGATATGACTGTGAAGATTGCATCTGGTGTAGGCTCACTAGGTGTAATTTCTTCTTTTTGGAGATCCACTAGAGATTTGGTTGACTCCTTGGGGATCAGATTTTGATAGCCCTTTGGGGGAATGGAGTCTCGGCTCCTTAATTGATATGGGTATGAGCTGGCTTCGTCAAGTTCTTATTCTGCTGGGGAAATGGAATTTCTGATTTTTTGTGTTTTTCTTCAATTGTCCGACTTGTTCGTGGTTGCCAGGGATTTTGATGATTGCCTTTTGGTGTAGGCAGGAATCCGTTGGGGATTTATTGGCCTTCCATTGTCATGGCCTTTTCTTCTTGGGCATCCGCTGGGGATGAAGGGTTTTCTTTTCGGTGATCCACCAGGGAATTAGCTGACTTCCTGGGGATCCGATTTTGACGTTGATGTGAGCTGACTTTGTGAAGCTCTTATTCCAATGGGGATGGAAATTTCTGATTCTTCTTTTTGTAGATTTTTTTGGTATGATCCACTAGGAGATTTTATTTGGCCTTCTTTGTCGTGGCCTTTTTTGTCATCTGCTGGAGATGAAGGGTTTTCTTTTCTCTTCTTCTTTTTGTTGAACCCTTGATGGTATGGAGATTGGGCTCTTTTGATTGTTGATGATGATGGGCTCTTGAAGCCTTTATTCTCCATTGAGGAGTGTAGAGGAGACCTTGGGTGAGTGTGCTCGATGACTTAAGTGGGGGTGATGCTGAGCTGTGTGGACTTATTTTTGTTTGCCTCTGGGGGTAGGCAATGATTTGGTTGAGGATGACTAAGCCTTTCCATTGGCTTTCTGTGGTTGATTATGCCCTTCCTTTATTGGGTAGAAGGATAGCGATTGGATCCTTGACTTCTGGAAGCTCTTATTTCCTCTGAGTTATTTGATGACGACAACTCGCTCCTCTTTCTTGAGGGAGGAAGAACAAAGTTTGGAGACTTCTTATTTGTGCCTTCTTTTTCTGGGTAGAAGGATGGTAGCTAGAGTTCTGGTTTTTGGAAGCTTTTATTTTGCTCTGGAGTTGTTGGCAACTTGCTCTGTTTTCTTGAGGGAGAGCACTATTTGAAGGCTTGTTTTAAGTGCTTCCTATTTTCAAACACAAACATGGAGCTAGTCTCCTTATATGCATGAATGTTTTTAGTTTTTTGTTATTTATTTGCAAAAAAAAAATTATTTTCGATTTTGACAGAGTCGTTTTGTACGACTATTTGTGGGTGGATGTCCTAAATGCAATCTATCCTTTTATGAGATGCATCTTAGAAAAGTGACTGATATTCTCTTGCTGTACTTTCATAATTATGCTAATGGACTCCCTTTTTATTCATTTTTTGGTTAAGCCCTTCCTAGACCGCCCTTTTGGGGTTTTCGATCTAGCGGAGTGCCTTAATTTTTGCCTAGGATATCCTAGCGGGCTTTATTCTTTTTATTTTTCTTTTTCTTTTTCAATGCTTCCTTGTTTATGATGCACGAAAAGACCTTGACAAAATGACTTTGCACATATTTATGATTTATCAATGTAGAGGCAATTTTATAAACTGGTCAAGAGAAGTGAAATGAATGAGAATTTTATTGATATCTATGAGCAAAAGTTTATTATTTTCACAGAAGGATCACAAATGGAATTTAGAAGAACGGCTGGCCCAGGTTGGCTACACTGTATGGGCTTGAACAATCATGTCTTATGATATTTGCCCCACTAGTTCTCCTAATTACCTTAGTTGAGATGCTCGAGCCCGGGGTGAAGACTATACAAGGCTACTTGCTTCTGGAAGGGTGTTACCTTAGTCACCTTGCGGTTTTCGGCTAAGGTAACCATTGCTCCTTAGGGGATTTTTCTTTCTTCTCTTCCTTGTTTTTTTTGAGAGAAGCCTCTAAATTCTGCCTAGGACACGACGTGAGTGGACCCTAACTTTTGCTTAGGATGCCCTTTGTGTGTTTTCATCCTGGCGGGTCATGAGCAATGCCCTTCAAGCATAATACTTCTTCACCGTATCGGAGTTGACCGGGTGGCGCATTTCTTCTCCATCCATGTTGGTGAGGATAAGAGCTTCGCTTGATCACAAAGGGTCCCTCATAATTTGCCGCCCATTTTACGATTTTATCCTTCTGGGCCGGAAGCAATTTCTTTACCATTAAATTCCCCCTCATGGTAAATATGGGGTTGACCTTGTTTTGTCATAAGCCCTTTGATCTTCTTTTGTTGGGCTTGTCCTCGACATATGGCGTCTAACCTTTCTTCTTCGATTAGGTTTGAGTGGTTGCATTGGCTTTGGACCCACTAAGATTTTGTCAGTTTTGCTTCCATGGTAACTCGTTAAGGAAGGTATCTCGACCTCTTTTGGGAGAACGACCTCCATGCCATATACAAGGGAGGGAAAATGGAGTGGCTTCTGTGGAGGATCGTATGAAATTTTGATAATCATGAAGGGCAAGAGGGGATATTTCATGCCAATCTTTGTAGGTTTTGACCATCTTCTGGATGGTCTTCTTGATGTTCTAATTGGTTGCCTCTACTGTACCCTTCATCTTAGGTTGGTAGGGAGAGAACTCATGATGTTGTATTCTGATGTCTTGGCATGTCATGGGAGGACCATGCACATGCATCCATATACTCCCTTAATTTTTGTGTTAACCCATCCTTGACGTTATCAGTGATTTGGGTATCAATACTTACTTCTTTTTCTCTTTCCCCCAAATCAATGGCCTTGATTTCTTCTTGGTAGCGCTATATTTATTGAGATTACTTTATTAGTAGCCTTTGCATGTCCGGGGAGATGATCCCCTTCTCACCGTCTGACCCAATCCATTCGCCTTTGGCTTTCGGATCCCAGAGAGTCATCCATCACAAACATGATTGTTTTAAGGGTTCTGTTTTAGGTATAGATTTTATTATTCAATTATTTTGAAAGAATAAAAAAGAATATGAATGTTTAAGCAAATGCCTCATTGTATTGATGAAAACAAAATATTTACAAAGCCCTTTTAATCAAGGATCTCGCGGCCACGGGCGGGGACCGCGAGAGATATGTAGGAAGCTTAAAAAAACATGAAGAGCTCTATTCACCTGGCTTTCTTTATCCCTCCTCATTCTTCTGGTGGCGATAGAGGCTTGATATCCATGTTAGGAGTGGTAGAGTCGACAATGAGCCATCCAGCATCCAACAACTCTTGGACCTTGTATTTCAAGGCCCGACAATCTTCCACAGAATGCCCAGGAGCGCCTGAGTGGTAAGCACAATTTTTGTTAGGCTTATACCACTCAGGGTAGGGTAGATCAATCTTCCTCAGAGGGACGCGTGCTAGGAGCTGGGTCTCTAACAGCTTCGGCAGCAGACTCCCATAGGAGGTTGGAATGGGGGTGAACTCCTTTCTTTGCTTTCGTGGTTGCCTAGCTTGTTCCGCAGAGGTAGAAGGAGTAGTAAGGTTGATGGCATTGACGCTTCTCTTCTCCTTCTTGCTAAGAAACTTCTTGAATGATGCATTGGGAGTAGGAAGTTGAGTGATCCTTCCGCTCTTCAGTCCTTGCTCCATCCTTTCGCCTACGTGATCGATGCAGATGCCTTTATTGTGGACATGTTGATGGCACATTAGTTCCATTAATCACATCATCTGCTCCTTCATGGAATTAAGCTCAGCGGTGAGCTTGCAGTCCTGTTCTTCTATGTGCTCCATTAACCGAGCCATTTGCTCATTTATGGCGTTAAGCTCAAAGGTGAGCTCACGATTTTGCTCTTCTAGCTGCTCCATCGTCTCGGCTTTCCGCACGCAAGTGAGGATAGGAAGAAGACCAGCCACTTTCTAGAATGCATATGAATTAAGGTTTTTATTAAAAATGAATGATTGGTGTGGGATAGATATGCCTTAAGCCAATGGCTTTGCCATCATCCTTAAAGCTTACGCTTTGCGGAGTGCCATACCCACTTCGGTAGAATGGTTCTTTCCTCATAAAGGTCACCATATACCTTAATACACTTGTCTCTTCCTTATGGAAGATTACAAGCGCACTTGGGCCTCTTTCGCCTTTGTCTTAGGGATATCTAATGCCCCCTAGAATGAATATGAAGCACTTGGTGGATTTGATGAAGACTTGATGAAGACATATTTGTGTTGGTATAGTTTAGTTTGTGGGTGTGTAGAGGGATAAGTTAGAAGTATAGGAACTTAATCTCTTGATAGGCCAATAAATCTTGTGATAAGCGCCTTAAAATGATGCATCTCATTGAAATCATTTTTCTGCATGAAAAACTAACATTTAAACATTAAAAGAACAAACTAAGTTTTTTCAATCTGTTGAAAAGAAATTTCAATCTGTTAAAAACATTTAACATAAGGAATATTCTTATAGATTCGAAATTTCAATTGGTTGAATCGCAGAATCAACAGGTTAAAATGTTTTAATAATTTTTCATGTATTACAGGTTTCACATTTTCAATTTGTTGAAATATTTTTTAATCTGTTGGAACAGAGAGACCATCTTTTTCAGTCTAAGTGTTTTTCAAAACTTCAATCTGGTGAAATATTTTTTAATCTGTTAAAACAAAAGAGACTATTTTTCTGACTAAGAGTCTACAGGATTTCAATCTGTTGAAAGGTTTTTTAATCGATTGAAACAGAGAGCTGTCATTTTTCATTAAGCTATTTCAATCCATTAAAAACACGAATCAATCGACTGAATGAAGTTTTAAATGAAATCAATCGGTTGAATCGTCATTTTAATCGATTGAAATATGTTCTGATCGATCATAATTTAATTCTGATCGATCATAACTTGTTCTAATCGGTCATAATGTTGTTCTGATCGATCATTTACGTCTCTGGATCAGTTTTTATCAGTTCAAACGGTCTGGTTCTCTCTTTTACTCTATAAATACAGATTTAATATATCTTTTGAAATACAATTTTGAGAAATCATTTGGAAGCAACCTTTGAGCTATCACATCCGTGACTTTCTCTATGTATTCAAGAACTTTTCATATCATAAGGTTCTTTGATCAAGATTGTTGTTAATCAAAGAGAGAAAGTGCTGAGTTAGATTTGCTTCTGGACAATTGTATTGATAAAGCTTCAGTCCAGGTTTTTTCTTTTCATACTCTTGTGTAAAGTGTGGTTGTGTAGATTGGATTTTGGATCTGCACGTGTTACGATGAATCGGATTTGGTTACTCGGGAGGTTTTCAAGAGTCTATCTTGTGGGTTTGCAAGATAGTTCTTGGGGTAGATTGGTGAGTATCTACTAGTTGTAATTTTCACTTGGTATTAGTGGAACTTGGCAGATTTGTCAAGAACTGGACGTAGCTTCGGTGAAGAGTGAACCAAGTATAAATTGTTGTGTTGAATTTCTTCTTTCATCTCCTTTATTTCCTGTCTATATACTTGCCGTGATTAAAATCAACCTACCTACACAAGAATTAAATAAAGATAATTCATTCTTCCAAAAGAAAGTAAGTTTTGCAAAAAAGTTTTCAAAAGTTCAATTCACCCCCCCCCCTCTTGAACTCAACCATTAATTCTTTCAATTGGTATCAGAGCTGGTTCTTGTAAGTTACTCAAGAATTCGGTCCAAGAATGGCTGAGGGAAAGATGAATTTTTCAGAAGGAGCCTCCATAAACAGGCCTCCTCTTTTTTCTGGTGTGAATTATTCTTTCTAGAAGGTTAGAATGAAAATCTTTATTGAATCTCTTGATAGAGGCATTTGGGAAACAATTATTAATGGTCCTTACAAACCAACTCATACAAGTGGATGGTAAAGTAGTTGAAAAAAATTGGGCTGAATTGACTGATGCGGAAAATAGGAGAGTCCAATATGATTATACTCGCTAAAAATATTATTACCTCTGCTTTAAATCTTGATGAGTTTTTCAGTGGTGTCTCAATGTGCCTCTGCCAAAGAGACGTGGGAAATTTTAGAGGTCACACATGAGGGTACATCTGACATGAAAAGGGCAAGAAAGCATGAGTTAATCAGGGACTATGAATTGTTCAAAATGCGAGCAAGGAGAAACAATTGCAGATGTACGTAAAAGATTCACGCACATAGTCAATCATTTAATTGGGCTAGGAAAGACTTTTGACAAGGAAGAGTTGAACATCAAAATCTTGAAGTGTTTGGACAGAACTTGGCAACCAAAGGTGACAGACTATATCGAATCAAGAGATTTGACTCGAAATGACTACTGCTTCACTATTTGGTAAGTTAAGGGAACATGAGTTGGAAATCAATCGGTTCAAAGAACAAGAGAATGCAGAGAAGAAAAGCAGAAACATTGTTCTCAAGACGATTGAAGAAAACAAGTGAGTCTGAAGAAGATGAATCCGAGAATCTAACTCTGTTGGTTAAGAAGTTTGGAAAATTTCTTAGAAGGAAGAACAAAACTGGGCAAGTTAAAAGGTACACTAATAAAAAGACTGACTCCATTCAAAATACTCGTTACTTGTTATTCTTGTGGTAAGCAGGGACACATAAAAAGTGAATGTCCTGAAAAGACCAAGAATCGGAATAAGAAAGAGTCAAAGTACAAAGGGAAAAAGGCCTACATAGCTTGGCAAGATAATGATTCATCCTCCAGCTCTGCATCCGAAGGTGAAGAGGTGAACCTATGTTTGATGGCCGGTCGTGAATCCTCTTCATCACATGTAAGTTCAACTCCCACAGAAAATGAAATGAATTACAGACACATTACTAAATGCTTTCAATGAAATGCATGAAGAAGCCAGGAATTTATCTCATACAAATAATCGGTTAAAAGGACTGAATAACTGGTTAGAAAATAGGGTTAAAGTTCTGGAAAAAGAGTTATTAGAAAGCAAAACAAATATAGAACATCTTGAAATAATCTATTCATCTGCTGATAATGCTGCTGCTAATCATAATTGTGAAAAGTGTATCCTTCTACAGAATAAGGTTGATTACTTGATTAAAACTTTGTCTAAGTTTACTCAAGGTAAAGAGAATTTAGATGCACTTCTTGGGTCTCAAAACTGTGTTTTTGAACGTACTGGAATCGGGTACAAACCTAAGT
This sequence comes from Sphenostylis stenocarpa, assembly GCA_963425845.1. Classification (NCBI taxonomy): domain Eukaryota; kingdom Viridiplantae; phylum Streptophyta; class Magnoliopsida; order Fabales; family Fabaceae; genus Sphenostylis; species Sphenostylis stenocarpa. The sequence continues at coordinate 57,238,588 of OY731400.1, read as the reverse complement.
TTGGGGTGAAGACTAAAAAGTATTTGAACTTCTTTTCTTTTAGAAAAGTAACAACATCCCCTTTCTCATATTGTCATTACTGCATGAAAAAAGGACATACAGTAAAATTCTGTCATGCTAGGAAATATTTTGTGCCACAAGGCAGAAAGAGATGGGTTCCAAAACATGTTAAACAGAAAATTTGACTCCTAAGGACCCAAAATACTTAAGGGTACCAAATACTTGATGCTTGGTGTTTCAGGAACAGCAACAAGAGTCCCTTTAGTACCTGGACAGCGGATGCTCAAGGCACATGACAGGTGACATTTCAAAATTCCAGAAACTGAGATTGAAGAATGGAGGTCACGTGACTTATGGAGACAACAACAAGGGAAGAATTCTAGGTTCTGGAGATATTGGAGATGGTGAATCAGTAACCATTCACAATGTTCTTCTTGTTGATGGTCTCAAGCACAACCTAATCAATATAAGTCAGTTATGTGATCTTGGTCATAAAGTTATCTTCAAACCAGAAAAGTGCCTAATCTGTGAGCCAGAATCTGACACGGTAATGTTGGTAGGTAAGAGGTTAAACAATATTTACATGTTAGATATCAAGCATTCTATATCATCTCAAAGTTGTCTTCTTACTAAAGAAGAAGAATCTTGGTTATGGCATAGAAGGCTTGCTCATATACATCTTAATCATCTTGACAAACTGATTTCTAAAGAGTTAGTTTCTGGGCTACCGAAGCTTAGAATTTTGAAAAACAAAATCTGTGAAGCCTGTTTAAAAGGTAAACAAACTAGAAAATCTTTTTCAAACAAAAATATTGTTTCTACTTCTAGACCTTTGGAACTGCTTCACATGGATTTGGTTGGTCCTTCAAGAAATAAAAGCCTAGGTGGTAATCTCTATATCATGGTAATTGTTGATGATTTTTCCAGATTTACCTGGACTATCTTTCTAAAAGCCAAATCTGATTCTTACAAATCTTTCAAAAAGCTTGCCAAGGTTCTACATAATGAAAAGGGTATTTCATTACATCTATTCAAAGTGACAATGGTGGAGAATTTGTAAATGAAAAGTTTGAATCATTTTGTGAAAAGTTTGGCATAAAACACAATTTTTCTGCTCCAAGAACTCCTCAACAGAACGGTGTTGTGGAAAGAAAGAACAGATCCATTATGGAACTAGAACAATGTGTTGACAATTCAAGGACTTGATGTTGCACTTGATGAATATGAAGAATGGATTTTGATGATGATTCAAGAACTAAAGACTTAGAATATTGAAGATTGAAGATTGGTGATAATTGTATTGTAATAACTCTGTTTTATTTAAGATTGAGTCTGTATTTTTAGAGTCTAAGATAGCCGGTACATAGTCTGTAACTTAGAAGCTTCAAAAAGCTCAAATTTATCATTTAGGCTCGGCTTTAATCGATTATATAGGTAAATAATCGATTAAAACAGTGAGAAAACACTTTCTATACAAACTCACTGTTTTAATCGATTAAAACAGCAAAATAATCGATTGTTTTGTACTCGATCAGTATAGATAATCGATTATTTCACCAAATAATCGATTAATCCAGAGAGGTTTGGGTTCCGACGTATTTGGCTCTGTTTTAATCGATTATCACTCCAAATAATCGATTATTTCAGATCTGTTTTTCATTTTAAATTTCAAATTAACCCTATTTTCGAAAACCCAATTACCAAGAACCCTAGTTTCGAAATCCCCAATTCCTAAACCCTAATTTCCCTACTTAAACTCTGCTTTGGCACTCGAAAAGGAGAACAACTCTTTCCATACAAAAGTTAAGTGTTGTGAGTGCCGAGAACTGTTTGTTGCAAGGAAAGGGGGCTTTTGGAACCTGGTGTAAGGCTAGAAGCGATAAGAATCACTAAGTGGAGTTCTTAGTGGATTGTGTGCTGTGCCGTCTCTAGGGAAAGCTGTTCTTCATCTCTTGTGGATTTCAAGAGAGGTGTTTTCGTATCTTTATCTTTTCATTTGTAATCTGTTTGTAACAATTTGTTCTTAGTGACAGCGTTAATCCTCTTTTGAGTGATTAGCAACTAGACGTAGGGTCTTTTGATCCGAACCAAGTATAAACCTACCTGTGTAATCTTCTCTACTCTTCTCTATTTACATTTACGCAGTTTTTAATCGGTAAAATTTGGGGAAAATTTTGAAAACCTAATTTTTATTAAGAAACCAATTCACCCCCCTCTTGGTTTTTGTCCGACCACGCGAACATTCCGCTGCGCGATTCTAACAAGTGGTATCAGAGCTTGCTTTGATAGTCATTCAAACTTTTCGAAAATGGCCGGACAAAATCAAACTTTTGCCGAAGGTGCGTCTATCAACAGACCCCCACTTTTTGCGGGTCAAAATTATCCTTTTTGGAAAGTACGTATGCAAATATTTTTAGAGTCTGTTGATAGAGGCGTTTGGGACGCAATTTTAAACGGTCCATTTGTTCCTAAAACTACTGAGAACGGTGTTGACGTTCTTAAACCTATTTCTAGATGGACTGCAGAAGAAAGTCGAAAAGCACAATTTGATGTTAGGGCTAGAAACATTATTTCATCTGCTCTAACCCTTGATGAGTTTTATAGAATTTCAGTTTGTAAAAGTGCACAGGAAATGTGGGAAATGCTAAGGGTGACCCACGAAGGAACTGACGACGTCAAAAGAGCACGTAAAAATTCTTTAATCCAAGAATACGAGATGTTCCAGATGCAACCAGGTGAAACGATATTTGACGTACAGAAACGTCTCACTCATATCGTGAACCATCTCACCGGACTAGGTAAAATTTTTGACGTTGATGAATTAAATGTTAAAATTTTGAAATCTCTGGATAGGAAATGGCAACCAAAGGTGACGGCCATCTCGGAGTCACAAAATCTTACCACTATGTCCATGGCGGCGTTATTTGGAAAGCTTAGGGAGCATGAGCTTGACCTTGGAAGACTAAATGGGGAAGAGGATCAATATCAAAAGAAAAACCTAGCTTTCAAGACCGAGATTTCAAAAAGCAAAAATAAGAAAGAAGAAGAAGAAGACTCTGAAATTGATGAAGAAGAGATGAGTCTTTTTATAAAGAAGTTCACCAAGATGATGAAAGCAAAAGGAAGACATCCTTTCAAAGGTAAGGAAAAGGTAAAAGAAAATTCTTCCGTTAATATAAAATGCTTTGGTTGTGGTGAAGTAGGGCATATAAAGACCGAATGCCCAAATAAGAAAAATGATGAACACAAGGGCAAAAAGCAATTCAAGAAGAAAGCATATATTGCTTGGGATGACAGTAATTCAAATTCAGAATCAAGCGACTCAGAAATAGAAGCAAACATTTTCTTGATGACAAATGACAACATTTCTTCAGATTTTGAGGTTAGTGATTCCGATTCATCCTCTAGTGAAGAAAATGACCATGATGAATTGCAAAATGCTTATAATGAGTTATTTACTGCATTTATGGATATGAAAAAAGAATATAAAGTTGTAAAGAAAAATCTAAGAAGATCCGAAAAGGAAAATGAGTCCTTAAAATTGAAAATTGCATGTTTAGAAGAAAAGGAGGTAGCTAATACGAAAATTGTATGCTTAGATGAGAATAAGGACTTAGCTTGTGCAAATTGTAAAGAGCATGAATATGACATAGATATTCTTAACCATTTGCTTGACAAAGCCGAGAAAGAAATTGATGATCTTAGGAAGCATGAAATGGTAATTGCTCAAAATAATGTAAATCAAAGAGTTCCTTTGAAAAAGAGTAAACCTAAAAAGAAAAGAATATGGGTAGAAAAAGGAACTAGAGCATGTCATGTAAATAATGCATCTTATTCCATAGCTACATCAAAAGCATGTTTTTATTGTATGAAACAAGGTCATACCTCAAATAAGTGTAAAATTAAACATTTTGGAGTTCCTAAAGGAAAATATATTTGGGTTCCTATAGTTAAATGAACTATTTGTATCTTGTATTTATTCAAAGAAAATGGATCAGTTAGTATGTTTTAAACAGAATGATTAGGTAAAAACATTTTATCTTTTCTATTGCATGAAGGTTCTTCACTTAAAGATTTTTGCGAAAAGCCTCTAAAATTGTTTTAAACAACTAAAAACAAAGTATTTTTACAAAAGCTTCCTTAAAACATGTTTTTAAATGATGCAGTTTTGAAAGAACCAAATAAAATCACTTAGAATGTTCAAAGAAGTGTTTTTACAGTATTTTAATCGATACAACTTGTTTTTAATCGATTAAAATCATTTAGAACTCATTATGATCGATCAGATTTTTATTATGACCGGTCAGAATCCTTTAAATCGATTAAAAACACGTTTCAATCGATTAAAATCACTTAAAGGGTCAGGATGATCGATCAGAATCCAACTATGACCGATCAGAATCAAATGTGATCGATCAGATTTTAATTATAAGCGATCAGAATTCTTTTCAATCGATTAAAACATGTTTCAATCGATTAAAATCACTTAAAGGGTCAGGATGATCGATCAGATTTTTATTATGACCGGTCAGAATCAGTTATGATCGATCAGAATTTAGTTATGACCGATCAGAACTCTTTTAATCGATTAAAAACTCGTTTCAATCGATTAAAACAACTTAAAAATTTTTTCTACACTGCGTTTTAATCGATTAAAAGATCTTTTAACAGATTAATTAAACCAGCAGATTAATTAAAAGAAGTTTTGCAGTATTTAAATAGATTGTTATGTCTCTAACCCCAAGGACCCAAAAGTTGTGGGGACCTAAGTTTACTATGTTCTTGTTTTGTAGGAAACTTCAAAATCAAAGAAGTCTATGTGGTATCTTGATAGTGGATGCTCAAAACATATGACTGGAGATAAAACGAAATTTGTAAGTTTCAAAGCCAAAGAACAAGGATATGTGACTTATGGGGATAACAACAAAGGAAAGATTCTCGGAATTGGAAACATAGGTGGTGCAAACACATTGGAGATTAAGGATGTGCTTCTTGTTGATGGACTAAAGCATAACCTTCTTAGCATAAGCCAATTGTGTGACAAAGGATTCAAGGTAACTTTTGAAAGCAAATTTTGCACCATACATTTAGTAAATTCCGAAAAAGTAGAATTAAAAGGCATTAGGCATAACAACATATATTTGATTGATTTGGATTGGTTACATGAGTCTAGTATAACATGTTTAGTTGCTAAGAAAGAGAACCCTTGGTTATGGCATAAAAGAGCGGCTCATATAAATATGCATCACTTGAATAAATTGATATCAAAAGACTTAGTTATTGGATTGCCTAAGTTAAAATTTGAAAAAGATAGATTGTGTGATGCATGCCAAAAAGGTAAACAAGTAAAATCATCATTTAAATCAAAGAATGTGATTTCCACTTCAAAACCCCTAGAATTATTACACTTAGATTTATTTGGACCTTCTAGGATAAAAAGCTTTGGTGGAAATTATTATGGACTTGTAATTGTTGATGATTACTCTAGGTACACTTGGACATTTTTCTTAACTACGAAAAGTGAAGCTTTTAAGGTCTTTAGAAAATTTGCAAAACAAATACAAAATGAAAAGGACCTAAGAATTAAAGTTTTAAGAAGTGACCATGGTGGTGAGTTTCAAAATGAAAAGTTTGAGAATTATTGTGAGGAAAATGGTATATTACATAACTTTTCTGCTCCTAGGACTCCCCAACAAAATGGTGTAGTTAAAAGGAAAAATAGATCATTAGAGGAACTTGCTAGAACTATGTTAAATGAATCTAATGTTCCTAAATATTTTTGGGCTGATGCGATTAGCACTGCATGTTATGTTTTAAATAGAATGCTCATTAGGTCAATTATTAAATCTACTCCATATGAATTGTTTAATGGTAGAAAACCTAATGTTGCCCATTTAAAGATTTTTGGATGTAAATGTTTTGTGCTAAATAATGGAAAGGACAATCTAGGAAAATTTGATTCAAAAGCCGATGAGGGCATTTTTCTAGGTTATTCTTTAACTAGCAAGGCATATATAGTGTTTAATAGGAGAACTTTAAATATAGAAGAATCTATACATGTTACCTTTGATGAGATTGTAGACCTTGGGGGAAATCCTCTTGAGTCAAATAAAAGACTTGCAGGTGATGATGAATATATAAGAGAGGCCCTTGATGAATTATACTTGGAAGATAATGTGCCTTCTCAAACTCCTCAATTAGCAAAAGAATGACAATCACCTAGAGGACTCTCAATGGACAATATCATAGGTGATATCTCAAAAGGGGTAAGAACTAGAAATATGAATAATTTCTGTATGTCTGTTGCTTTTGTGTCACAGATTGAACCTAAAAACATTGAGGAAGCACTTAAAGATGATCAATGGTGCATAGCCATGCAAGAAGAACTTAACCAATTTGAAAGGAATCAAGTCTGGGAACTAATCCCAAGAGAAGAGTCACATCAAGTTATTGGAACTAAATGGGTGTTCAGAAATAAGCTTGATGAAGATGGTAATATAACAAAGAATAAAGCCAGACTTGTTGCAAAAGGCTATTGTCAGGAGGAAGGTATAGATTATGATGAAACTTATGCTCCTGTTGCCAGGTTAGAGGCTATACGCCTACTTCTTGCCTATGCATCTATGATGAAATTTAAATTATATCAAATGGATGTTAAGAGTGCATTTTTAAATGGTTTTATCAAAGAAGAAGTGTATGTAGAGCAACCCCCTGGATTTGAAGATTTTAATAATCCTAATCATATTTTCAAATTGAAGAAAGCATTATATGGATTAAAACAAGCTCCTAGATCTTGGTATGAAAGATTAAGTAGTTTCCTAACTGCAAATGGTTTTTCAAGAGGAAAAATTGATTCTACACTATTTATTAAGAAAGTTAAAGAACATATCTTATTGGTCCAGGTATATGTTGATGATATTATTTTTGGATCAACTGATAATTCTTTGTGTGTAGAATTTGCTAAGATTATGCAGGGAGAGTTTGAAATGTCTATGATGGGAGAATTAACATTCTTCCTTGGACTTAAAATCAAGCAACTTAAAGATGACACTTTCATCTCTCAAACTAAATACTGCAAGGAGATTCTCAAAAAGTTTGGTATGAACACCTCAAAGGAAGCTAACACACCCATGGGAACTTCATGCTATCTAGACAAGGATGAATCAGGTTTGGAAGTTAATCAAACTATGTATAGAGGTATGATAGGATCACTATTATACTTAACTGCTAGTAGACCTGATATTATGCATTCTGTCTGTGTGTGTGCTAGATTTCAGGCTTGTCCTAAAGAATCTCACCTAATTGCAGTAAAACATATTTTAAAATACTTAAAAGGAACTACTGGGTTTGGCTTGTGGTATCCGTCTGATGCTTGTATTAGTTTATTAGGATATTCTGATGCTGATTATGGTGGATGTAAAATTGATAGGAAAAGCACTAGTGGGACATGTCATTTGTTAGGTTCATCCTTAATATCATGGCATTCTAAGAAACAAGCATGTGTAGCTTTATCTACCACTGAAGCTGAATATATTGCAGCAGGTAGTTGTTGTGCTCAAATTCTGTGGATGAAACAACAGTTAGAGGATTATAGTATATATTTAAATGACATACCCTTAATGTGTGATAATACGAGTGCAATCAATCTAACTAAGAATCCAAGTAATGCACTCTAGGACTAAACATATTGAGATTAGACATCACTTTTTAAGAGATAATATCGAGTAAAGGAAACCGTAAGATAGAGTATGTAAACACTAAACGTCAATTAGCAGATATATTTACTAAGCCTCTACCAAAGGATAGATTCTATGATCTTAGAAGAGACTTAGGGATATTAGAAATAGCTTAAATTCTGCTTAATTTGACTGTTTTTGGATGATTGTTATGTTAAAATTCGTGTTGTAGGATATTCATAGGTTATAATGTGTAAAAACCTTAAAAACTTGATATAGCCTCTGGAATAATCAATTACTTGGAAGTAATAATCGATTATTTTTTCTCAAAACGTCCAAAACAGGGTATTCTCCTTCGGAATAATCGATTATTTCATGAAATAATCGATTAAATGCCTCTGACAATCGATTATTTGCTAGAAATAATCGATTAAAACTGTCTGATATAGAGAGAATCAATGTATTTTCTTTTGTTATTGTCTTGATGTTGTAATGGTTGAATGATTGTGAAATAAAATTTGATGTTTCTTTCATGATATAATTGAGGGGGAGCTTTCTCTAACTTATGCATATTTTGAGGGGGAGCTCTTATGATTGTTGTTGCAGAGTTCTTTTTGATTATAATCAAAATAGGGGAGAAAAATTTAAAGCCTATGATTCAATTTTAAATTTTATCTCGGTATGTTTAATGTGTTTGTTAGTATGACAGATAAAACAGGTTATTACAAAGGGCTTTAAAAGAAAATTTTGATCATCATCAAAAAGGGGGAGATTGTTGACAATTCAAGGACTTGATGTTGCACTTGATGAATATGAAGAATGGATTTTGATGATGATTCAAGAACTAAAGACTTAGAATATTGAAGATTGAAGATTGGTGATAATTGTATTGTAATAACTCTGTTTTATTTAAGATTGAGTCTGTATTTTTAGAGTCTAAGATAACCGGTACATAGTCTGTAACTTAGAAGCTTCAAAAAGCTCAAATTTATCATTTAGGCTCGGCTTTAATCGATTATATAGGTAAATAATCGATTAAAACAGATGAGAAAACACTTTCTATACAAACTCACTCGTTTTAATCGATTAAAACAGACAAAATAATCGATTGTTTTGTACTCGATTCGTACAGATAATCGATTATTTCACCAAATAATCGATTAATCTAGAGAGGTTTGGGTTCTGACGTATTTGGCTCTGTTTTAATCGATTATCACTCCAAATAATCGATTATTTCGATCTGTTTTTCATTTTAAATTTCAAATTAACCCTATTTTCGAAAACCCAATTACCAAGAACCCTAGTTTCGAAATCCCCAATTCCTAAACCCTAATTTCCCTACTTAAACTCTGCTTTGGCACTCGAAAAGGAGAACAACTCTTTCCATACAAAAGTTAAGTGTCTGTGAGTGCCGGAGAACTGTTTGTTGCAAGGAAAGGGGGCTTTTGGAACCTGGTGTGAGGCTAGAAGCGATAAGAATCACTAAGTGGAGTTCTTAGTGGATTGTGTGTCTGTGCCGTCTCTAGGGAAAGTCTGTTCTTCATCTCTTGTGGATTTCAAGAGAGGTGTTTTCGTATCTTTATCTTTTCATTTGTAATCTGTTTGTAACAATTTGTTCTTAGTGACAGCGTTAATCCTCTTTTGAGTGATTAGCAACTGGACATAGGGTCTTTTGATCCGAACCAGTATAAACCTACTGTGTAATCTTCTCTACTCTTCTCTATTTACATTTACGCAGTTTTTAATCGGTAAAATTTGGGGAAAATTTTGAAAACCTAATTTTTATTAAGAAACCAATTCACCCCCCCCTCTTGGTTTTTGTCCGACCGCGCGAACATTCCGTTGCGCGATTCTAACACAATGCTTTGTGAAAATTCTTTACCTAAATATTTTTGGGCAGATGCAGTAAACACTGCTTGTCATGTTTTGAATAGAGTCTTGATTAGACCCATGCTTAAGAAAACCCCATATGAACTGTATAAAGGAAGAAAACCCAACATAAACTATTTCAGGGTTTTTGGATGTACGTGTTTTGTTTTAAACAATGGGAAAGAAAATATTGGCAAGTTTGATGGAAAATCTGATAAAGGAATCTTTCTTGGTTATTCTACTAACGACCACGCATATAGAGTCTACAATTTGAGACTGAAATCTGTTGAAGAATCAGTACATGTTGTTTTTAATGAGTCTCCTCGAGTGTTGCAGAATAGATCAACAGGTACTGCAGATGATGAAGATTTAACTGATAATTCTTATCAGTTAAAATATCCTAGTAACTCAGATCAGCTTACTATCGAAGAAGGTATTCAATCAATTGATCCTGCCAAAGCTGACCCACCAAGAATTACTGAAGAACAGGAAGAAGATGTCCTGGAAGAGCTTCCTAAAGAATGGATTGTTCCAAGAGATCTGTCTCTAGACAATGTCATCGGGCAAATTAATAAGGGAGTATCCACTAGATACTCTCTTAATCAATTCTGCAATCATATGGCATTCATTTCACAAGTAGAACCTAAAACTGTTAAAGAAGCATTAAATGATGAATATTGGGTTAGTGCCATGCATGATGAGCTTAATCAGTTTGAAAGGAATAACGTGTGGGAATTAGTTCCTAAAACCAAAGATATCAATGTAATTGGTACTAAGTGGGTTTTCAAAAACAAATTAGATGAACACGGCATTATCACTAGAAATAAAGCTAGGTTGGTAGCCAAAGGGTATAATCAACAGGAGGGTATTGATTTTGATGAAACCTTTGCACCTGTAGCTAGACTTGAAGCTGTCAGATTATTATTAGCTTATGCTTGTATAAGTGGTTTCAGATTACTACAGATGGATGTCAAGAGTGCCTTTCTAAATGGACTCATCAATGAAGAAGTTTATGTTTCTCAACCTCCTGGTTTTGAAAATCACAAGCATCCTGACCATGTCTACAAATTGAAAAAGGCTCTTTATGGTTTAAAGCAAGCTCCTAGACAATGGTATGAGAGGTTAAGTAATTTCTTAATTGATCAAGGCTACAAACGAGGTGAAGTTGATAAAACCCTATTCATTAAGAAGTCTGGAACTGACATTATTTTGGTGTAGGTGTATGTTGATGATATCATTTTCGGTTCTACAAATAATGCATTATGTAATAAGTTTGTTAAGGAAATGCAAAGTGAATTTGAAATGTCTATGATGGGAGAATTGAATTTCTTCCTTGGTCTCCAGGTTAAGCAATTAAGAAATGGCATTTTTCTAAGTCAATCTAAATACTGCAATGAGTTGTTGAAGAAGTTTGATATGCACAATTGCAAAGAATCCTCTACACCCATGTCTACTAATTGCTGTCTAGATTTAGATGAAAAAGGGAAATCTGTTGATCAAACTAAATATAGGGGTTTGATTGGTTCTCTGTTATATCTGACTGCTAGTAGGCCTGACATTATGTTTAGTGTGTGCCTTTGTGCTAGATTTAAGGCAAATCCAAAGGAATCACATCTTACCGCTGCTAAAAGGATTCTGAAGTACCTTAAAGGAACCGTGAATGTCGGACTATGGTATCCTGAAGGTGCATCTCTTAAACTTGTTGGATTTTCTGATTCTGACTTTGCAGGATGTAGATTGGACAGAAAAAGTACCTCTGGTACATGTCATTTACTAGGAAGCAGTCTCATATCCTGGCACAGCAAAAAGCAAGCATGTGTTGCTCTTTCAACTGCAGAAGCTGAATACATTGCAGCTGGGAGTTGTTGTGCTCAGAGTATCTATCTCAAACAACAACTGAAAGATTATGGAGTGGCTCTTAACACGGTACCTCTGGTTTGTGATAATACTAGTGCAATAAATCTGACTAAGAATCCTATTCAACACTCTAGAACTAAGCATATTGAAATTAGACATCATTTTATTAGAAAACATGTATCTAGGGGTGATTGTGAAATTTTATTCATTGAATCTGAAAAATAGTTAGTTGACTTATTCACTAAACCACTTCCTAGAGATAGACTTAATATGCTTAGAACTGAATTAGGAATTCTGGATATAACTAGTATTGAATAATCGATTCTTTATGGTGATTATGAATTTTTAACAGGTTGATAACATGCTCAATCGATTAAAATTGTCTGAAAATCTTGAAATTATGTGTTTTAATCAATTGAATTTGCGAAATAATCTGTTGATTTTCTGATTCTCTATCTCTGTTAATGATATGTTACCAGTTCAATCGATTAAATGAGGTGTTAATCGATTTATTTCAATAAACCTTGTAGCTCTGCATGTTTTTGTTGTAAAACAATCGATTAAATCTTCGATTCAATCGATTTATTTCACCTTTGATGCTCTGCATGTTTTTCTTCACAAAAACAATCGATTAGATCCTTGACTCAATCAATTTATTTTACTTCTGATAAATTTACAATTGCAAAAACAATTGATTTCATGAAAAATCAATTGGTTAATTTTTCCTAGGGATAGTAGTGTATGCTCTGTCTCTAAACAATTACTGCAGATTGGGTTGAAAGCATTTACAACGGGATCTCCTTCAACTACTCTCTTAAATATCAGAGTTATCCAAATAAAAGCTGATTGACTCTGATTGGATATCAGATGTGAGGGTAATTAAGGTGTACAGTAAAAATACTCTCTCTCTCCACCTTTACCATCACTGCGCTGAAGCAGAGAAGCAGTAATACATTAAAGACAAAACCGTGAAGACGAAGGGACCGTGTGTTCTCATACAGTAGTGTTTGAAAAGCTTATACTTTTCCTCGTGAAACATTCTCTCTTCTCTGTTTTTCTTCTGTTCATTCCACAAATCAGCATGCTCAAACGCACCAAATCCGGAAGGAAGAAGTTCAGCAAAGGAGAGTCCTCTGCTGCGGTACAAGGAACATCGGTAGGAGGGCGCATTGAATCCTGGTTCAATGGGAACCAAGAGAAGATGGATTTGTTCATTCATGAAATGAGCAGGAAACAAATCAATATACCAAAGGTTCTAAAATTTTCTTGGTTTGATGTCGAAGGTTTCGAGAGGGTTCGGAAACTATCGCAACATCGAAACTTCGAAGTTTCCGGAGCTAAATGGTAGGATTTACCCCGACTCGATTAAAGTCTTTTTCACCAACTTGTCGTTTGAAGGGTCTACTCTAAAAACTCAAGTCAAAGGAGTGGACATTGAAATTACTTCCAATGTCTGGAAAGAGGTTGCTGGACTCAAGGATGAAGGTGTAAAAGTCACCAAAGGGTATACCTCGGAAGTAGAAGAATTTAACAAAGTTCAGTACTTTCGTTCTTGTCTGAAGAATAGGCATGACTCCGTAAGTTCCTTCAACACTGGAAGGTTGAAGCTTAAGGAAAGGGTGCTCGCGTTCATTATGTCCTGGCAGCTCACACCCAGGGGGAGCAATCATGCAGTACTAAATGAAGGAGATTTGGTACTGATGTACTGCATTCACCACAGAATAAGGGTGAACTGGGTTTTTGTCATCAAGGACCACATGATCAAAGCTAAGTGGCTAAGTGATTTCAGATATCCTTATGCTATATTAATTTCTAAGTTTTTAACTCATTTTGGTGTTGGTTTGGAAGGTGAATTAGTTGAAACTGTTCGTCCAACAAATGAGATCAATAACTCTATCCTTCATAAAATGGGATTCATTAAAATCGACGGTGAATGGATTTCCAAAGAAGAAGCAGGAAGAGAAGAAGAAATTGAAGAAGAAGAGCAAGAGGAAGATGTCAATACTAGTGTCCCGAGTACTTCTGCAGCAAGATCATCAGACCCGATGGAAGGGCAGTGTCCTTTAGAAATGATTCCATATATTCCACAACCTGACCGTGGCACGCCTCTCTCACAGTTCGAAAGAACCATGCTGCATCAGATGGATGAACTGCAAACCAATCAAAGGAGGCACATGGAGATGACGGTTGCTCTGTGGGCTCGTCAGCATTATCTGGATGAAAATTTCATTGCCAGATTTCAACACATTGACAATCAATTGGAAGATATATTCAACAGGATTGTTGATCTGCAGTTTAATCAAGGTCCTGGGAACGGGAATGAATGAAGGCTTATTTTTTTATTTTTCTATGTCTTTTCTTTTTATTTTTGGTACCTACGTGGTACTATTGGACTGTAACTAAAACACTTTATTTGATGCAGTCAAATAGGGGGAGAAGTGTTTGCTTAAAACTGTCACTACACACCACAAAATCATATATGTCTATATTATGTTATTGAATTGTGCAGGTGTAGTGGATATTTGTCTCCATCAAATAGGGGGAGATTGAAGCACTTGGTGGATTTGATAAAGACTTGATGAAGACATATTTGTGTTGGTATAGTTTAGTTTGTGGGTGTGTAGAGGGATAAGTTAGAAGTATAGGAACTTAATCTCTTGATAGGCCAATAAATCTTGTGATAAGCGCCTTAAAATGATGCATCTCATTGAAATCATTTTTCTGCATGAAAAACTAACATTTAAACATTAAAAGAACAAACTAAGTTTTTTCAATCTGTTGAAAAGAAATTTCAATCTGTTAAAAACATTTAACATAAGGAATATTCTTATAGATTCGAAATTTCAGTTGGTTGAATCGCAGAATCAACAGGTTAAAATGTTTTAATAATTTTTCATGTATTACAGGTTTCACATTTTCAATTTGTTGAAATATTTTTAATCTGTTGGAGCAGAGAGACCATCTTTTTCAGTCTAAGTGTTTTTCAAAACTTCAATTTGGTGAAATATTTTTTAATCTGTTAAAACAAAAGAGACTATTTTTCTGACTAAGAGTCTACAGGATTTCAATCTGTTGAAAGGTTTTTTAATCGATTGAAACAGAGAGCTGTCATTTTTCATTAAGCTATTTCAATCCATTAAAAACATGAATCAATCGACTGAATGAAGTTTTAAATGAAATCAATCGGTTGAATCGTCATTTTAATCGATTGAAATATGTTCTGATCGATCATAATTTAATTCTGATCGATCATAACTTGTTCTAATCAGTCATAATGTTGTTCTGATCGATCATTTACGTCTCTGGATCAGTTTTTATCAGTTCAAACAGTCTGGTTCTCTCTTTTACTCTATAAATACAGATTTAATCTATCTTTTGAAATACAATTTTGAGAAATCATTTGAAAGCAATCTTTGAGCTATCACATCCGTGACTTTCTCTGTGCATTCAAGAACTTTTCATATCATAAGGTGCTTTGATCAAGATTGTTGTTAATCAAAGAGAGAAAGTGCTGAGTTAGATTTGCTTCTGGACAATTGTATTGGTAAAGCTTCAGTCCAGGTTTTTTCTTTTCATACTCTTGTGTAAAGTGTGGTTGTGTAGATTGGATTTTGGATCTGCACGTGTTACAGTAACTGGATTTGGTTACTGGGAGGTTTTCAAGAGTCTATCTTGTGGGTTTGCAAGATAGTTCTTGGGGTAGATTGGTGAGTATCTACTGGTTGTAATTTTCACTTGGTATTAGTGGAACTTGGCAGATTTATCAAGAACTGGACGTAGCTCTGGTGAAGAGTGAACCAGTATAAATTGTTGTGTTGAATTTCTTCTTTCATCTCCTTTATTTCCTGTCTATATACTTGTTGTGATTAAAATCAACCTACCTACACAAGAATTAAATAAAGATAATTCATTCTTCTAAAAGAAAGTAAGTTTTGGGAAAAAGTTTTCAAAAGTTCAATTCACCCCCCCCTCTTGAACTCAACCATTAATTCTTTCAGAATATGCTTATGCATGCACTAAAAAGGTGGCAGATGTTCAAAGTGGCATAACTTTTTACTGAGATGTCCGATTTGGATGCACAATATATCAAAACGAAGAGAAAAGGGTGAAGAACAATATTACAAATTCCCAAATGGGATTTGGCCCAGCAATTTTCCCAACAAACGCTTCTAAGACCTATTTTTTAGGGATTTATTAAAATGATGTGTATGCATACTTTCCTTATGCATTTATTTTCTCTCTTGCTTTTTCCACTTATGACATGATGTGATATGAATGATACGATTTTGTCAAAATTCTTTTTATAAATGTTTTGATTTTGTTATATTATAATTTAATTTTTTTATTTTTTTTATCTCTTCTGTCGGACTGCGTGACTACTTAGCTTACAAAGAACCTGAAACCAGGCTAGCTAAAAGGCAGACTGTCCGAGATAAGGGTGTTTATTGTGAAAAGATTTTTTCAGATTTTGTTTTATATTATTTTTTTGCTATTGTATGGGTATGCTACGCAACAAAAAAATTCAACAAACAAATGCACAAACAGTTCACTCATCCACGAACAGAGTGACGTTTAATTATGAGGTAGGGGTTTCCTGCAGAAAAGTGCATTGGCAAAGGTAGGTTCTAATTGTTCTCACCAAGGCCAGGCCCCCAAGGTGCCCCCATTATAGGGACCCTTCAATCTCCTAGTCTTCGAACCATGCACGGATGTCCGTGTCGATGTTCTTAGACCAGAAGAAGAAGGTTATCACCTTGAGTGGTGGTTTCCGACAACGACCTGCTGGCACTATGATCATTACCATGGTCGGCCGTATATGCCACCCACTCCCTATGTGTATTCTTTCTTGCCCCCGGGTATAGAGGGACTGTAGTGTGCAAGGGTTTGTGTACAATTTATTTCAGACAATTGCAGAAATAAGCATACAACAATTATTAAAGCCAAACAGTAAAGCATATTGTAGACCCCAAATCTTGCCCGGCCTCAAAATAAAGACTAGAAGACCTCCTTTTCAAAGATGGATGAAGCCTAAGAAGCCACTAGGAGAGACTATTAGGCCCCATACTAGGATAGGAGGGATTTATGGCACAAAAATAAGGATTTTCCTCTTTTAAGGTCAAGACCGCCATCCCAGATTCAGGACCGGCGTCTCGCCTTGCGCAAATGGCGAGACCGCCGTCTCGTTTGGTGAGATGACCGTCTCACCACTCGCGAATGGCGAGACCGCCGTCTCGTTTGGTGAGACCGCCGTCTCGCCATTCCTGCAAGGCGAGACCGCCGTCTCACCACTCCTGCAAGGCGAGATGGCGGTCCCGATTGGCGAGACCGCCGTCTTGACCTTGTCAGACGAGACCGCCGTCTCGACCTAACAGGCGCGAATCCCTATAATTAGGGCCCCCATTCCTATCATTTCACACAGTTCTTCCTCCTTATCTCTAGAAATCTCTTCAAATTCTCTCTCTAGAACCCCTCCGAAGCATTTCCGGAGTTTCTGAGCGTTTCTAAGAGTGTTTTTAGCGTTTCG
This sequence comes from Sphenostylis stenocarpa, assembly GCA_963425845.1. Taxonomy (NCBI): domain Eukaryota; kingdom Viridiplantae; phylum Streptophyta; class Magnoliopsida; order Fabales; family Fabaceae; genus Sphenostylis; species Sphenostylis stenocarpa. The sequence continues at coordinate 57,221,662 of OY731400.1, read as the reverse complement.
AGAGGTTTCCGACGCTGTGTAGAGTGAAGGGCTGCCATATAACACCCTAATTATCAAAGAATTAATAGAAAGCTTGCTTCGAAGGTTTCTACTCTCTCTCTCTACTTTACCGCTTTATTTTAATTATGCAATAGACATTAGGGCCATGTAGTCATAATTTAAATTCCGCACAATAAAAGGGTAAAAGCATATTTTCTAGTTTATTTACTCAGAATAGCTGGCCTATCATAGGGAACCCGAAAGGGGCGTCGTAAGGGAACTAACACTCCCCTTACACGTAACTAACTCCCTTACCCAACTCTGGTTCTAATGACCAAAGTTAGTTTTTCGAAAACCAATGCCTTTTAAACTCCTTTTCCGATGTTTCTGGTAAAAACATCGGTGGCGACTCCAGAGAACCCTTCAAAACTAGCTCTTGGATTAGCCCGGTTATCGGACAATCCAAGAGCACCCTTTCGAAAACCTCGCCCTTAGGTTCAGCCCGGTTATCGGACAACCTAAAGGCATTGTAACCACCAATAAAAAATGCAAAAATTGGAAAGTCAGAACCATCGCGTCGCTCCGACCGCCTCGTTTTGACGGCGGCGACATGGATGGAGAGGAACTTCGACACCCAATCAATTCTGATTCGGTGAAGAGGTATTATGCTTGAAGACATTGCTCAAGACCCGTCAAGAATGAAAACCCGCAAAGGGCATCCCTAGGCAAAAAATAGGGTCTACATTTCTCACTAGGATACGTCCTAGGCAAAAAGTAGAGGTAAAAAAAAATAATAATAATAAAGAGCAATGGTTACCTCAGTCGAAAACCAAAAGGCGGCTAAGGTAACATTCTTCCAGAAGCAACCGGTTTGCATAGTCTTCACTCTGAGCTCAAGCATCTCAACTGAAGCAATTAGGAGAACTAGGGGGGCAGATATCATAGACATGACTGTATAAGCCTAAACAGTGCAGCTAACCCCAGCCATCCATTCTTCTAAATACCTTTTGAAATCCTTCTATAAAAGAAATAAACTTTTGCTCATTTATCAATAAAATTCCCTTTCATTTCCTTTCTCTTGACCAAATATTATGGAAATGCCTCTTTATTGATAAATCATAAATATGCACAAAGACCTTTAATCAAAGATCAAGCATGCATCTAAAAAGGGGAAGCATAAAAAAATAATAAAGGAATAAATGCTCGCTAGGATATTCTTAGGTAAAAATCAGGGTAGCCTGCTGGATCAAAAACCACAAAAGAACGGTCTAGGCAAAAGATAAGGCAAAAGCCCCCTAAGATATGCTAGGCAAAAATTAAGGCAGCCCGCTAGATCGAAAACCTGTAAAGGGTGGTCTAGGCAAAAGATAGGGCTAGAGCCAAAAGATGAATAAAAAGAGGAGCCCATCATCATGGTCATAAAGGAAGAGCCCATCAGCGTATTCATAAGAAGTTAACGGGAGAAGGCCAGTTACTTTCTAAATGCATGAAAAATAAATAAACAAATAGATTGCATCTAGAACATCCACACACAAAGTAGTTGCACAATACGACTTTGTCAAAATCAAGAAAAAATAATTTTCTTCAAATAAGAATAATAAACATGCATATAAGGAGGATAGTCTCCATGCTTGTGATTGAAAACAGGAGGCGCTAGAATCCAGTCTCCAAATAAAAATTCCCTCAAGAAAAGAGAAGAAGGTTATCTTCAAAACCACTCCAGCAGAATATAGAGCTTCAAGGAAACTAGCTCTAACCTTCTACCCCAATAAACGAAGGTACACCGGAAAAAGGCCAACGGAAAGGCTCGATCATCCCCAAGCGGATCCTTGCCTACTCCCAAGGCAAAACAAAGATTACCTCGCGACTCAGCTTCATCACCACAAGAGTCATCAAGCACACTCATCCAGAATCTCCGCTACTGCCCCAAAGGAGAATAAGGACTACACAAAGATCAACCAAAGAAGATATGAAGTAAAAATCTCCATATCCCCAGGGGTTCAACAAAAAGAAAGAAAAGAAAAATCTTTCATTCCCCAATAGAGGCCACGAAAAATGCCAAATAAATATCTCCAAGTAGAGCATTTCAGAAAAATCTACAAAATGGGGAAAACAAGAAATTTCTCATCCTCCAGTTCAATAAAGAGCTTCACAAAGCCAGGAGCCAAGACTCCGTCATAAAAATCAAATCAAAGTTGGATCCCCAGGAAGCCGACAAACTCCTTGGTGAATCTCCAAAAAAGAGAAAAAGAAGAAAATCTCTTCATCTCGCTCAATAAAGAGCTTCACAAAAGTCAATAGCTCAAGACTCCATCATCATAAAAAAATAATCAAATCAAAGTTGGATCCCCAGGAAGCCAACGAGCTCCTTGGGGGGATCGCCAAAAAGAAAAAAAAGAAGAAGAACATCTTTTCATCCCCAGCAGATAATAAAAAGCATGCGTGCATAAAAGAAATTAAAAAAGCGCACGCATTTAAGAAAGCCAAATTTTCAAAATCGAGAAAAAAGAGATAAAATCGCGAGAAAAAGGTAAAAACCCATTCCCCAATGGAATAAGAGCATAGGCAAGGCCAGCTCAAAACAGTAGCATCCAACAAGGAGTCAAAAACTCCATTCCTCCCTGGGGGCAAGTCAAAATAGATCCCCGGGAAGGCAATCGAATCCCCGATGGATCATCAAAAAGAAAAAACTATCCCCAGCGAGCCTACCAGCAAAGGAAAAACTACAAAATTATATCCTCAGGGAGTTAATTGCCTATAACGCCCAATATGGATATCCCCAGTGGAATGCAAAGCCTTCACTTCCACTGAAACCTCTGCTTACTCAGAGGCAAGCAAAGAGCCAATATCCCCAGGAAATGGGAAATCAACCTATGCAAGAGGCAATGCAAGCCCAAAGCATAAAGTCTTCATCACTATTGAAGCAGCTGCCTAATCAAGAGGCACAATCAACAAAAATCAACAAATCCCCAAGGGATTCATGCCTAAAAGGCAACCAACAAACAATCACCGGTAAAACCGGATGGCTAAACAAAAAGCCAAAAACAAGAAATCACCGATAAAATCGGATGGCTAAAGAAAAGAAAAGCCAAAAACAAAAGAATCCCCGGTAAAACCGGATGGCTAAACAGAAAAGCAAAAAAAAAAAAGAATCCCCGGTAAGACCGGATGGCTAAACAAGAAAAGCCAAGAACAAAGAATCCCTGACTAGAACGGATGGCTAAACAGAAAAGCCAAAAACAAAAATCCCTGGCAAAGCCGGATGACTAAAATAGAAAAGTCAAAAAGAAAAATAATCACTCCCCATGGAATAGGTGCATGCTCAGAGACAGTAAGCCGCCAACACATTTCCAAAAGCCAGATGAGGGTTTGCAGTCATCAATAGATTAAATGCCAAAAAAGAGCATCCCAAAAGCCTTATAGAATAGGGTTCGTACCAGATGAGGGTAGATACTCATCAGAATCTAGCAAAATGTAGATTCATACAAGGTGGGGGTAGGTACCCACAAGAGCCTTATAGAATAGGGTTCGTACCGGATGAGGGTAGGTACTCATCAGAATCTAGCAAAATGCAGATTCGTACCAGGTGGGGGTAGGTACCCACAAGAACCTTATAGAATAGGGTTCGTACCGGATGAGGGTAGGTACTCATCAGAATCTAGCAAAATGCAAATTCGTACCAGGTGGGGGTAGGTACCCACAAGAGTCTTATAGAATAGGGTTCGTACCGGATGATGGTAGGTACTCATCAGAATCTAGCAAAATGCAGATTCGTACCAGGTGGGGGTAGGTACCCATAAGAGACTTATAGAATAGGTTTCGTACCGGATGAGGGTAGGTGTAGACCCCTAATTTTGCCCGGCCTCTCAAAATAAAGGCTAGGGAAACATGTAGACCCCTAATTTTGCCCGGTTTCTCAAATAAAGACAAAAAGATCATCCATAACAAGATAAAGCTCGTCTAGCATTACAAATAAGAGCCAAGAAGACTTCTTGTATGAAGATAAAGCTTCAACAGACACATATCGACATCAACTGACGTCCGAAACAGGAAAAGAAAGCTTCCCGGGGGTCCCAAAATGCGAAGGCAGGCCAAAACAGGTTGGGACAGCCGTCCCAAACTGGGACAGCCATCCCAAACACAACAGGTCGTCCCAAACACAACAGGCCGTCCCAAACACAACAGGCCATCCCAAACACAACAGGCCGTCCCAAACACAACAGGCCGTCCCAAACACAACAGGCCATCCCAAACACAACAGGTCGTCCCAAACACAACAGGCCATCCCAAACACAACAGGCCGTCCCAACCTGCCAGATTCAAGTGGGACGCGCGTCCCGGTTCCCAGGTGGTCTCGCCCTGTGTAAAATTGCCATTTGGGACGGCCATCCCAGTCCAGACGGCCGTCCCAACCCAGACGGCCGTCCCAAAGTGCGCCAGCTGCGAAAACTATAAATAGGAGGCTCATTTGCCACTTTTTGAGAACACAGACACTCCAGAGAGCTCTGAAACACCTAAAAAAACTCAGAGCACTTGTCTACTTCTCTCCCTCTCTCGAATGATCTTTCTGATTGCCTTAAATAGGTAACAATCGGTTAAGGAATTATATTCCGGCATTTGATTCTTCTTTAAATTTTTAGTGGAGTCGATCTTGTATTGGTGAGGAGAGTCTGTATAGAGAGAGAGGTTGCCAAAACGCATCCTCACAGTTCGAGATTCTCAATATAAAGCTTGCTATGGAGGTTCTTTTTAATTCCCTTCTCTTTTATTGTTTTATTGTTTTATTTATTGTTTTATTTAGCTTTATTATGTCATGTAGAATAGAATCATGTAGATAGTCATTTTAATATCTCTTTTATTGCTTTATTTAGCTTTATTTATATAAAATTATGTAGATAGTCATTTCAATATTATGCAACAAAATAGGGTAATCGCGTAATTTCTCGAAGTCTTCTCTTTAAACGAATTGATCTGTCATAGGGAACCCGAAAGGGCGTTGTGGGGTGCTAACACCTTCCCCATGCGTAATTAACTCCCTTACCCAACTCTGGTTATAATGGCCAAGTTTGGTTTTCATTAAAATCAATGCCTTTTATCCTTTTCCAATGTTTATGGTCAAAACATTGGTGGCGACTCCATAAGAAACCCTTTTCGAAAACCTTGCTTTTATTAGAGGATAATTCAATTGTCGGACACCTCGGAAGCAATGAATACATTTTAAAACAAATACGCGAGTCTAAACCATCTTTTCGCGACCGCTCGCATAAACGTTCGAGACGTCCTCCGACGTCGGAAAGGGACGGCGGCGACATATGGCGACTCCACTGGGGAAGCTAGAGAGTTGATCCCATTTAGTGACGAGATAAATTCAAACTAAGTAAAGATTTGAAATTACGCCTTTACTCTCCGTATGTTTTTACCGTATGGCTTTAATAACTCGCTGTATGATTACTTCTGCAAATTGTTTGAAATATAAATTGCACACAAAAACCCTTGCACACAACAGTCCCTCTATACCCGGGGGCAAGAGTAAATACCTATAGGGAGTGGGTGGCAGATACGATCGGTTAGTTGGCACACGGGGCTACTACCGTTGTCGGAAAACCACCAACTCAAGGTGATAACTCTCTTCTTTTGGTCTAAGGGTGTCGACACAGAGTTCCGTGCATGACTCGAGGATTGAGAGTTGAGAGGTCCCTATAATGGGGGCACCTTGGGGACCTTTGGCCTGGTGAGAACAGTTAGAACCACCTAAACCAAGCACGTTTCTGCAGGAAAACCCTACCTCGTGATTAAATAAGCGTGGCTCTGCTCGTGTGTGAATGAATTGTGTGTGCATTTGTTTGCTGCATTTGTATTGATGCATTAGCATAGGGTAATCATACAACAAACAAAAAAATGAAAAAACCCTAAAAATCACAAAAGGCCTTTATCTTGGACA
>OY731400.1:56924480-57215642 GCA_963425845.1 Sphenostylis stenocarpa | reverse complement strand
TTGTAGTGATAAACATGTTCAATTTAAGTTAAAAGCAACAATTTTATTATATAATTCATCCTTAATTTTAAGAATTTCATCAATATTTTAATTTTGCAAATGATGAATAGTAATCTTTCAAATTTCAAAATTTCGAGACATTACGTAAATAAAATTAAGCGTCTAACTCATACCGATTCCTCAAAATCTTATTACTCTCTTGATTTTGTATGCTCCTCCTTCTCTCTCTCGAATTCTTCTTCCAAGAATTTTGGTGTCTCTCGGTTTATTCTTCAAGTTGGCTAGTGAATTGTGTTGGTGTATGTTTCGGTTTCCTCCCATTTATAAACTTACTCACCAAGCTTAATTCCTTCTAGGATTTTCTTTATTGTCTTCATTCTCCACCTTCTTAATTTGATTATGATTCTTCACAGAGCTTAGTTCAAATGTTTTTAGGCCACCACCGACCTTCTGTTTCTCTCTTCTTTCTTTCTTTCTTTTTTTCTCCTCATATGAAAGTTTACATAATATTTAAATAAATAAGTTATTATTAATATTATTTTTATATAGTATTAAATTCCTAAATATTTATTTATTCATTTATTTAATTTTATTATTAAGAATTATTATCATTTTATTATTTGATACAATATTAACCTTGGATTTTATTTTATAATTTTCTTAAGATAAAATTACTATAAAGAAAAATGTTATTTCTCGTCTTCCTTCTTCATGAGTTTTATGGCATAAAACCCATTATAAATTGTTTATTATTATTATTATTATTATTATTATTATTGTTGTTGTTGTTATTCTTATTGTTGTTGTTATTATTGTTGTTGTTATTATTGTTGTTGTTATTGTTGTTGTTATTATTGTTGTTATTATTGTTGTTATTATTGTTATTGTTATTATTATTATTGTTATTATTATTGTTATTATATTTGGTTTTCTTGTGGGGGGAATAGTATGCATAAATCATAAATCATGAATAATCAAAACCAAAACGATGAGTTTATTCCAATGGAAGGGGCACTCCCAGGTATGAGATTTGTAGTAAGACCCTTACAACCCCCAGGTATGAGTCCTAGTTTCAGTCCAAACCCAGCAATAGAATTAACTAAGCAAATCAAGAAACTCAAAAGAAAATTAGCAAGACGTATAGCACACAGAGAAAGATTAATGAGCGAAAACCCAGCAAATTATGCTTGGGGTATAGTTTGGTACAAAAGTAATATTAAGCATTTAGAAGGAAAACTGAAGGAGATTAGTCACTTCGTTGCCTAGTTTGAACTATTAGTTGTTTAAATTTGTATCTTAACCCTAAATCCTTGAGTTTAAAGGGTCTTTAGGACTCTTAACTCTTCAAAGGTATCCGTGTAACACTGAGAAGTGCTCATACGTTGGTCAGCTCTTAGGTCTGGTGGTCCCGACAGTAAAACCCAGGAGGGGTAGTGAGACCATTGGTCAGCCAGATAGGCCGTAAGGCAAAGAGGTGGTCCCGTAGCATGGAGACTAGAGAAAGAGTTAGGATGCCTAATATCCTTAGAACTTTAAGTGATCTAAGGCTAAGAAACAAAGATAAACAAATAGTAGTGAAAACAACGCAACAAGAGGCTTCAACATCTTCGTCTTCCTCTAATAATAAAGAAAAAGAATTACAAATAGCATAGATAGAAAACTCTTTACATAACTGGTCAATACCTATAGTAAAAAAATGTGAAGTCTATAAACAACATAAATTTTGGTCAACAAGTTTAGATGAAGTACATATAGTTGAATATAGTTATCCAGGAACTAAGAATAATAAGATTATAAATATTTTAGAACAATCAATATTAGATCAACACATAAAAGATGGATATAATTTTATTCATTTAGGATTAATTCAAGTAGCCGCAAAACCTAATTACAGAATAGGAGTAAATAGTCCAATATTAATGTTATTAAGAGACATAAGACTTAAAAAATTTAATGATTCCATAATTGCTATATTAGAAAGTAATTTACATGATGACCCTCCCTTTTTTAATTGTTATCCCAATTTTTCAATGAATATTAAAAATGATAAAACCAGTGAAGCCATAAAATTATATGTTCAAATTCCTGAAGAAATTGTAGATGAAGAATCAGGTCCAATACAGATAATCTATAGAGTTTATTATAAGGTAACCAGAACAGATTATAATTATAAAGCTTTAAGATCTTCGCCAAAAGATGAAACCATATTAGTAGAAACAAATCTTAAAAAATCATCAGTACAAATTCCTAAAAAAACTAAGTCATGAAGAAGTAATAAGTAAAATTCCAGAGGAATGGAAACTAGAGGATATTATAGAAGAACCAAAAATATATAATACACAAATTAGAGAAATAATTCAAGAAGGAACTGATATTAGATTAAGAATGAATAGATCATTATCATTTAAAAATAAAGAACCCCAAATGATATATAAAGGATAATCGTCAAGACATTCTATAGATGGTTCGACAATAAATTTAGATTTAAGAGGATTAAACAATATTACTCCTAGAGTAACTAAGCCAGTCTATGAAGAATCTAGAGGAACAGAATCTCCTCAATATTCTCCAACTGCATCACAAATTTTAAATACAGTACAAAGAGAAGTATCCTTTAATATAGATAAAAATTGGATTAGACAAGATTTTGAAGCAGTAATATAATAAAAGAAATAGAGAATGGTATTTTAAAACATTTACAAAACAACAAACTGAAGAATATAGGAAAGAGTTTTATGATTATTTAGAAGAAAATGAAATAAATTTATATTTCTTTGATTAGTTTTTTAATTACAGTCAAGAAAAGAATTTATATCCTTTAGAAAAGATAAGTAATACATGGAAAACTATTAATAATGAATTAATAACTTCATAATATCCTCCACAACAAGGAATTATAATAAAACCCACGAAAGATTTAGAAATAGAAGCAAATCCTTATAAAGATGTTAAAAGTGAAGAAAAACCAGTACAGATAAAAGATATAAAAAAATTACATTCTCAATTAAATTATTCTAACACCGTATTAGAAGTAATGTCTAAACAATTAACTAGAATAGAAAATAAATCTATAAAAGACATACCCAGTAGTTCTAAAGAACCTGTAAAACCAATATATAAATTATTTAATGTTCCACAAAAAGAATTAGATTCTTTAAGATTAAAAAGTAATACGGATATACAGATAGAAGAATTAAAAAAGAAAATTGAACAAATAGGAAACACATCTATAAATACAATAGAAATAAATAAAATGAAGACATATCCAAAACTTAGAAATTATTATTCTAGACCCACTTTCGCAGATATACAATTTGAGGAAAGGGGAGAACTAGTACAAAACTCTTTTTCAGGAAATGATATAACTGAATGGAATTTAGATGGTTTAAGTGAGCAAGCCATATTAGATTTAACTTGCCAAATGACCATGGCAGCTACTGCCCATAAATTTAAAGGTTGTAGTGATAAATCAGCGGCTATAGCCATAATCCAAGGATTCACTGGTCAATTGAAAGGCTGGTGGGATAATTTCTGCACAGAACAAGATAAATTATCAATATTAAATAGTATAAAAACCGATAATAATCAAGAAGATGCTGTAGCAACTTTAATATACTCAATAATACAAAACTTTGTAGGAGATCCCAATATTTTTAAGGAAAGATCAGCTAGCCAATTAGCAAACATATATTGTCCAACAATGTCTGATTATAGATGGTATAAAGATAATTTTCTATCAAAAATAACCTTAAGAGAAGATGGATTCGCAGGATTTTGGAAAGAAAGATTTCTAGCAGGATTACCTAAGTTATTTTCAGAGAAGGTAAAATTAAATTTAGAAAATCATTATGGTAAACTTTTATCTTATGATACCCTAACTTATGGACAGATACACAATATAATTGTAGAAACAGGAGTACAAGTCTGTACTGACTTTAAATTACAAAATAAACTTAGAAAAGAAAGTATGATTAATAAAAGAGAAATAGGAAATTTTTGTTATCAATATGGTATGGAACCTATTGGAGCCCCCAGTGCTAAGAAAAAGAAAGTGATTAAACGTCAAGAAAAAACTTATAAAAAACCTTATAGAAAACCGTATAAAAAATTTCAAGAACCTGAAAATAAAGATATAGGAAATAAAAATAAATGGACAAGAAAACCCAAATATAATAGACATAATAAGAAGAAGAATGTTTGTTGGAAATGTGGAAAACCAGGACATTATGCTAATAATTGTAAAGTCATAAAAAAGATAAACCAATTAAAAGATGAAAAATTAAAAGAAAATCTATTAAACATTTTAATAAACTCAAGAAGAAGAATCTGATAGTACTATAGAAAATATAGATAGTGAATTAGAATTAGAACAAATAGAACAAACTTCTTCTAGTGAAGAAGAAAAATTATCGGAAGATAATTATTGTCTAGGCCCAGGATTATGTACCTGTCTAGAATGTAAAAATATAAATATGCTAACAAAAGATCAAACTTCTACTCTAATTTCTATAATTGATAAATTAGAAGAATCACCATTAAAAATTGAATTTTTACAACAGTTAAGTAGTTTAATAACTCGTAGTGAAGAAGTCCAAAAAACCATAACTCCCATAAGTATGAAAGAAATTTATAATAGGTTTAAAAGTCCAAGTCAACAAATAACCATAAAAGATTTACAAGAAGAAATTAAAACGCTCAAACAAGAAATACAAGTATTAAAAGAAAATGATATAGCACTAGAATATAGTTATTAGAATTAGAAGGAAAAGATATTATAAAAAATCAGGAAACAAATGCAGAAAGTTCTAAAGTTGAAGATTTAAAAGATGAAAGTTATATTAGTTTACTAAACCTAATGACTACACATAAATGGCATGTAGAAATCACATTAGTAATAAAAGAAGAAAACTTTAAAACTATAGCTTTAGTAGATTCAGGAGCAGATGTAAATTGTATACAAGAAGGGTTAATACCCACTAAATATTATGAAAAAACTTTAGAAAAAGTAACAAGTGCAAATGGATCAAAAATGCATATTCAATATAAATTATCTAATGTAAAAATATGTAAGAATAAAATTTGTTATAATACTTCTTTTGTATTAATAAAAAATATGAATACTCCAAGTAATACTAGGAACACCATTTCTAACATTATTATATCCTTTTCAGTGTAACTGAATTAGGTTTAAAAACCAGTATTCTAGATAAAGAAATTTGTTTTGAATTTATAAAACCACCTAAATCTAGAGAATTAAATTTATTGAAAGAATCTTCGATAAGCCAGGTAGAAATAAAAAAGAGACAAATAAATATGTTAAATAAAGAAATTAAATTTAAAAGAATAGAAGAACAATTAGAAAAACAAAATATTAAAAAAATTATAAAGGAATATCAAGAAAAAATAGAAAGAGAAATATGTGAATTAAATCCTACTGCTTTTTGGCATAGAAAAAAATATATAATAGAATTACCTTACATAAATAATTTTGATGAAAAACAAATACCTACAAAATCCAGGCCAATACAAATGAGTCAAGAATATTTAGAATATTGTAAAAAAGAAATTCAAGAATATTTAGATAAAGGATTAATTAGACCGTCAAAATCATCCTAGAGTTGTACAGGGTTTTATGTAATGAAGGCTTCGAAATAGAAAGAGGAGCCCCAAGATTAGTTATAAATTATAAACCTTTAAATAAAGTATTAAAATGGATAAGATACCCATTACCTAATAAAAATGATTTAATTAAAAGAATATATGGAGCAACAATATTCTCTAAATTTGATTTAAAATCAGGATATTATCAAATAGCAAGAAAAGAAGAAGATAGATATAAAACAGCTTTTGTAGTACCTTTTGGACATTACGAATGGAATGTAATGCCACAAGGGTTAAAAAATGCTCCTAGTGAATTTCAAAATATTATGAATGATATTCTTATTCCATATATAAAATTCTCAATAGTATATTTAGATGATATATTAATATTTTCAAAAACTATAACAGAACATATCAATCATCTAGATATATTTATAAAAATAATGAAAGAAAATGGTTTAGTAGTATCAGCTAAAAAGATAAAAATATTTCAAACAAAAATAAGATTTTTAGGATATGAAATTTATCAAAACACTATAATACCTATACAAAGATCTCTAGAATTTGCGAGATAAATTTCCAAATGAAATAAAAGATAAACAACAAGTTGCAAAGGTTTTTAGGATGTGTAAACTATATAGCAGATTTTATTCCTAACATTAGACTAATATGTGCACCATTATTTAAAAGACTTAGAAAAAATCCACCCTCGTGGGATGAAAATATGACTCAAGCTATAATAAAAATAAAAGGATTAGTAAAAAGAATACCCTGTTTAGGAATCCCAGATCCACAAGCCTTTTTGATAATAGAAACAAATGCATCTGATTTAGGCTATGGGGGAATATTAAAACAAAAAATATCAGAATCATCTAAAGAACAAATAGTCAAATACCATTCAGGTATTTGACACCCTTCACAACGAAGTATTCTATAGTTAAAAAAGAGATTCTTTCAATAGTATTATGTGTTCAAAAATTTCAAAATGATGTTTTTAATAAGAACTGATTGTAAAGCAAGCACTAAGTGTTTTAATAAAAGATGTTCAAAATCTAGTTTCAAAACATATTTTTGCTAGATGACAATCATTATTATCATGTTTTGATTTCGAAATTGAACATATAAAAGGAAAAAATAAATTTTTACCAGATTTTTTGACAAGAGAGCGAATTTAAGTGTTTTCTTATAATCCTTGTATCGACGTTTTCTTAATGAAGTTTTCAACTTTCTTCTATGTAAGTCTTCTTAATCTTTCAGTCTTCATATTTTCACTTCCGGTCTTTATATTTTCATTTTCATTATTTTAAAACAACGATCCAGCTTTTATTATTATTATTATTATTATTATTATTATTATTATTATTATTTATTTTTCTCGTAAAACTTTTGATGTTTAGAATTTAGATAAATAAAAAGATAGAAGATAATCTCATGATGTTTTTTTTTATTTATTTAATAGGGAGGTGAGACATGGATACAAGGCTTTCGAATTGTTACCTCTTGAATTTCTCTATATAACAAAATGGGATCATTCAAGTCAAGTTTTTTTTTTTTTGTTATTGGGATAGGTGAATTCTTATATATCCATCTTTCGAAAGAATCGGATATGATAATTTTTCATCATCCGACTCGAACACTAATCAAATATTTCAATTGTATTTATAAAAAAAAATCAAAAAAAATTGTATGTGTTATCCACACATATATGAAGATTCTATACAATAAGAAAATAAACTAGATTCTCTTTTTCTTAAATTTTTGATTAAAAAAAATACAGTTCTTATTAAATAAACTTTAATAAATGCTCAATACTCGAGTAGACTTTTAAAGTTGATAATGCTTTCTCGAGTGATCTCAAACTTTGCAGTTAGTTCAGTATATTAACTCATTAATCTTTCTTAAAATGATCAGTTAGTGATTTTAATTCCTCGTAACTTCTTTAGATTCATTTTGTCTAATTTATTAAATAAACGGGTCAAAAGTGTATGAGTTGACTGGTTAGATCGTTTCTATTTTTTTTTTCATTTTTAATTTTAATTCCTCATATCACTTTATTAAAATAATAAATAAAAAATAGAGTAAAAATAAATTAATTTTTTCGACATTAAATAAGAGGAGGAAATATTTATGTTTTTCGTTTTCGAGTTTCGAAAAATTCAACAATTTTAATAACATAAAATTTACTAAATAAAATAATTTCATGTAAAGAAAAAGAATGAAATTAAGTATTAATGTTTTAGATTACTAGAATATGCTTAACATTATAAATAATATATATATATATATATATATATATATATATATAATTTATTCATTTAGTGGATAAATATAAAATTCTTAACATATATATATATATATATATATATATATATATATATATATATATATATATATATATATTCGACAGGCATTTTATAATATAACCAATACTGAAATGTTTTTAAAATTAACATTAATTATGTAACAGACAAATTATAATTACATTATCATTTAAAATAAATCATTATTTATTTAATTCATTTTCTAAAATATATATTGCTTTAAATATTTATTTTAATTCCTATAAATATAATAATGATTTCGATCATATTTAAAAAAGTTTTTATTGATTTTAATAGCGATATCGTATAGAGCTGTAAAAATTATTTGGTCCAATGACCGTGATTAGAAAGCTTAGAAGTTATATTAAATTCCACAGAAGAAAAATTATGATAATCTAAACTGAATTAGTTCCATTTTGTTTTTATCTGTTTAACTTATAATCTAAATAAATTTAAGATTTTTTTTATGAAATAAACATTCAACTGTATAATATATTTATCTTTTAATACAACATAATTAAGTACATATTGTATAATCAATGCATGGAAACCAAGATTTTTTTTTTGGCATTTTAAAATTTATAAGAATATATATAGAGAAGACTAAGTTAAAATAAAAAAATTTAAGTATATAAATATAGGAGTTAAGACTGAGGGACCCTCTTGAAATTTGTCTTCTGTGGTGTGGCACCACAAGTCCACAACTTAGGGAAGACTCAAATTAAATGATATTTTTCCAACTCTCAACAATCCAATTATTAAGACAATAACCATTTTAATTTTTCTGTCCTCCAATTCCCTTCTCAACTTATTCGCTATAAATAAAATCATATGATCATGTAACATCACCAACTTACTATACTTGTGTCTGTCACTGTGAATGCAAATTAAAACAAGACATAAATAAGGTATATAAAAATAATTGAAATCTGTTGGTTAAAAAAAACAATACAAAGATTATATATATATATATATATATATATATATATATATATATATATATATATATATATATTCACTAAAAAAATGGTTCAATAATTTCATTCTTCAATTATTCAATTTTTCATTCATGTCACTTTTTCATTATAAAGTTTTTTTTTAGACTAGCAAGTCAAAAAAAAAAATTTAGATAATGTTTCAATTCTTATCAATATTTTTACGGTAGAATATCTAATTTTAGCCAACTGTAAAATTCTGTTAATAAAATATATAGGATGATTCCAATACTGATATTATGGTTAAGTCTGAAGCTCCTAAATATATGAAAATATTGACTCTTAAGGTAGGACTTGATAAAATTGGTAACGAAGTAATATTAAGTTTGATTTTTTTAAATATATCTTTGCAGCTCAATCATACACCCGCAAAGATAACTCTATTATTTCTAGCATGGTAACGGGACGGGGTGGAGGCGGGTTTTGCCTCCCCGATCCTCACCCCGACTTTTTAGCCATCCCGTCCCGCTCCCGATCCTGCAGGGGTTAGAAATTAAGTTCCCATCTCCGTTCACGCTGGGTTTCGGGTTTCCGCCCCGCCCGTTCCCTATTTATATTATTTTTAAAAAGATAATTACATTTATAATTAATTAATTTTACTATCTATTTTTTATATATAAATAAATATTTATAATTTATAATTATTATTAATTAAATATACATTTTAATTTATATATTTATATTAAAATGTGTATGTAAAAGAAATATTTAATCATTTTTTATTTATAATATTATTATTATTATAACATTGTATTCAAATATTTAAATATTTATAACACTATTATTATAATATCTGTATTCAAACATTTGATTATATATATAAGTTAATTCATTTTTAAGTTGTCATTTAAAAATATGAAATATATTGTTTATAAGGAAATATTTAATAAGTTAATTCTTATTCAATTAGTTCGAAGTAATAAAAATTTAAATTATCTATTCCTTTAATCATTTAAAATACAATTATTTTATTAAGATAAAATTTGATATATGATAAATAAGAATAATAAGATAAAAAAATATGACATAATAAAACCTAATAAATATAAATTATAAATAAAATAATATTAGTTACTACTTTATGTAAAATATTTAGAAAAAGATAAAAAATAAAAAAAAAATTAACTTTGTATTCATCAAATTGGTTGAAAAGATTGAAAAAAAAACAAATTGATGGGAGAGATTAAGGAGATGTGAAAAACTGAAAGGTAAGAGAAAGAATAATGTAATAAATTAATTGATATAAAAGATTAAAAAAGATAAAAAAATTAAAAAGTGGGTAAAAGAAAAAAATTTTGGTGAAATATAAAAAAATGACCTTATATGTAAAAAAGAAAAGGAAATACTTTTAGAATATTAATATTTTAAAATTTAAATTTAAATATAAAGTCGGGACAGGGGACGGAGACGGGGTCGGGGTGGGGATTGCATTACCCATCCCCGCCCTGCCCACGACTTTTTAAAGCGGGGAAAACCCGAACCCGCCCCCGTCCCCGGTCAACTCGGGTTTTCCCCATCAAACTCGGGGCGGGGACGGGTCGGTCCCCACGGAGACGAGTTTAATTGTCATCCCTACTTCTATTCAAACTTTTGAGCTATCTTTAACAATTTAAAAAATAGTTTTGCTTTTTCAGCCAACTTAGGAATAAAAACCAAGCTAGTGAAACTAATTTACCATTTAGGTGTTTTACTTACTTTATATTCTTAGGATTTTGCATATTCAAAATGACTTTACATTTATTAGGGTTTGCTTCTATTTCTCTGAGTTATCATGAATACGATGAACTTTCTTCCAACTTTAAATACATACTTTTCTAGATTTAATCTCATAATATGTTTTCAAACCTCAACAAAAAGTCTTTATAAATGGCATGGATGGTCAATGACATTTTTAGATTTATAATCATATCATCTACGTAAACCTCTATGATATCTCCTATTAGATTTTTGAATACTTTATTCATTAATCTTTAGTAGGTTGCACCAACTCTTTTTAATCCAAAGGGCATAATCTTGTAACAAAAATTAGCCCTTTTTGTAATAAAAGTAGTTCTCTTCTCATCTAGTAGATACATTGGTATCTAATCATATCTTATGTAAGCATCTAAGTAATTGAGAATTTCATAGCCCAAGGTGGTATCTAATCATATCTTATGTAAGCATCTAAGTAATTGAGAATTTCATAGCCCAAGGTGTTGTCAACTAATCGATCTGTATTTGGTAATGGGTAAGAGTCTTTAAGACAAGACTTGTTCAAATCAGTATAATCAACACACATTCATCATTTTCGACTACCCTTTTTTACTAATACTACATTAGCTAACCAGGTTGTATATGTTACCTTTCTAATAAAATTTGCGTTTAATAATTTTTTAACTTCTTGTTTTATAATCTCTCATCTTTCTTCTCCTAGCTTTCATTTTCTTTGAGCAATAGGTTTTGCATCAGGTGAAATAACAAGTTTATGTCACATAAAATCAGGATCAACACCTGACATGTTGGCTACACTCCATGCAAACAAGTCAGAATTTTGGTAAAACATACTTATTTCATTTCAAAGACCGACCTCTATTGCCTCTCCAATTAGTGTTGTTTGTCTAGGTTTGCTCTCAAGAAGGAGCTCAAATATCAACTCCTAAAAGGTTGGATGATTACTTCTTATATCTTGTCGAAATTCAACATCCATCTCTTGAACAAGCAAAACCAAGTATGTCTGGGTGGATTCTTCCATAAATTTCTTCAAAGAATAAGGACGAGATTTAAGACTAAGAGTGTAACACTATCTAGCCTCTTTCAGGTCTGCCTTAATTGTTATTATTCGCCCTCCTCTAGATGGAAACTTCATAGCCATATGAGAGGAGTGGATACAATAACTCAAAGTTGATTTAGGGTTCTTTATCCTATAAATGCGCTAGAAGAGGTATTTGGTTCAATCAATATATATCTCACCATCAAAATTCTACTTTCTTCCTTTTTTCCAAAGGTTGTTGGAAGATCAATATATCCTCGAGTATGGACTCGTTCTCCTGTAAAGCCTACCAATGGATCAAGGTAAGGCTGAATTAAGTCACATGAAACGTTCATCTTTGTAAAAGTATACCAATGTAGGATATCTACCGAGCTCCCTTGATCAATCAATGTCTTCTTCACTTCCAAATTTGCAATGTAGACAATGATTACCATAAGATCATCTTGTTGAGGATCATGAGAGCTAAAACTTCGTGAAAAAAAAGGATAGGAGGTAATGTCCTCATTGTAATGCTTGAGTTATATTAACATTGTATATTTCTCTCAAGAGACCTTTTCCTGTTAAACTTGTGCTTCCCCCATCTGCAAAACCATCTATAATGGTATTGACAATACCTCTAAATTGTCCATCGCTTTAGTCACTATGTTGATGACTTGTGTCGAGTTGTCTATCCCCTTGATGATAATCTCACTCTCAGCCCCAAACTCTATATTGTCCTCGTCCTCGACTCGGGATATCCTTGGTCCGATATGTAAACACCTCATTTTTTCTTCTTATAAATAAAAATTTCCAAATACACCAAAATTATATATATATATATATATATATATATATATATATATATATATATATATATATATATATATGCATATATATATATATCAAAATATCTTCGCTCCAACCACCAACACCTGCTCTGCTCCAACCACCAACATCTACTACTTTGCTCCAACCATTAACATCTACTATGCTCCAGCCACCAACATTTGCTCCATCATGTTACTTGAGATTGGGCTCATCAATAGGTATGGGTTCCTTTATAAATTGAAAGATTAAAAACATTAACAGGGGGAGGACGATAAATAAAAACCTACCATCATAGAACAACAAAGTAACAATCAATAGAAAATCAACAATCCACAATAAATTAACAATCCACAAATTCGAAAGAAATTTACAAATTTCGGTGAAAACCATAAACCGGTTCGCTCTTATAGACCCCAAATCTTGCCCGACCTCAAAATAAGAGCAGGAGACCTACTATTCGGAGATGGACGAAGCCTAACAAGCCATTAGGAGAGACTATTAGACCCCATGTTAGAGTAGGAAGGATTTTCTGTACAAAAAATAAGGATTTTCGCCTTTAGGGGTCGAGACCGCCGTCTCATTTGGCGAGACGGCCGTCTCGCCACTAGCCAATGGCGAGACCCCCCTCCCGTTTGGCAAGAAGGCCTTCTCGTTACTGGAAAAGTCGATACCGCCGTCTCGCTAAATGAGACGGTGGTCTCGCCACTTTTGCAAGTCAAGACCGTTGTCCCGAATGGCGAGACGGCCGTCTCGACCTTGTCAGACGAGACGACCGTCTCGACCTGATAGGCGCGAATCCCTATAAATAGTGAGCGCTCCCCCCCTCATTTCACACAGTTCTTCCACTTTCCCTTCTACAATTTCTTCAAATTCTCTTCCTAGAGTCCCTCCGAAGCATTTCCGGAGTTTCTGAGTGTCTTAGAGAGCTTTTTATAGTGTTTTCGAGAGATTTTCGGCGTTTTAAGATCGAAGGGCTGCCAAAACGCACCCTATTTTCAAGAGAACTAATCAAAAGCTTGCCTCATAGGTTTCTTCATTCTCTCCCTCTCTTTTACTGTCTTTTTTATTCATAATTAAATTGCGTAATAGATATTAGGGCCATGTAGTCATCATTTTAATTCCGCGAATAAAAGTGTAAAAGCGTCTTTTCAAAAGTTCATTTATAAAATAGCTGACCTATCATAGGGAACCCGAAAGAGGCGTCGTAAGGGAACTAACACTTCCCTTACACGTAACTAACTCCCTTACCCAACTCTGGTTTTAACGACCAAAGTTGGTTTTTGAAAACCAACGCCTTTTTCCTCCTTTATCGATGTTTCCGGTAAAAACATCGGTGGCGACTCCATAAGAACCCCTTTAAATTAGTTCTTAGGTTAACCCGGTTATCGGACAACCTAAGAACACCTTTTCAAAAAAACCTCACCCTTAGGTTCAGCCCAGTTATCGGACAACCTAAAGGCGTTGTAACACCACCCATAAAAATGCGAAAATTGGAAAGTCGGAACTATCGCGTCGCTCCGACTGCCTCTTTTTGACGGCGACGACAGATGGCGACTCCACTGGGGAAGCCTAGAGAGTTGATCCCATTTAGTGATGGGCTAGCTTAATAAATAAACTAAGAAATTACGCTTTTACCCTACCTTGTATTATAACATGTTTTAATTGCTTGGCTTTAATAACTGTTATTTGTTTATTTTTATGCAATTGTTTGAAATAAAAAACTGTACACAAACCTTTTGCACACAACAATTCCCTCTATACCCGGGGGCAAGTGAGAAATTCATAGGGAGTGGGTGGCAGGTACGGTTCGTTGTAGTGATGGCCTTGAGCCCACCAGTGTGATAGGAAACCACCACTCAAGGTGATAACCTTCCTCTTTTGGCACAAAGACTGACTATGGCCTTAGTGCTAAGCATGGTCGGAAGGCTGGAGAGTGGGGACCCTATAATGGGGGCACCTTGGGGGCCTTATCCTTGGTGAGAAAAGTTAGAACCTACCTTCGCCAATGCACTTTTCTGCAGGAAAATCCTACCTCGTGATTAAAACGACTTCTTGCCTGTTCGTGGATGATTGAATTGTATGCGCATTTGTTTGTTGCATTTGATTGCATAGCATAACCAAACAACGAAAAATCACAAGAAACATTTTTTGCAATAAACGCCCTTATCTCAGATAGTCTGCCTTTTAGCTAGCCTGACTTCAGGTTCTTTGTAAGCTAAGTAGCCACGCAGTCCGACAGAAGAGATAAGGGACGCTAAGCATTATTCTTTCGCACTAAGCCATTTTATCTCAGACAGTCTGCCTTTTAGCTAGCCTAGTTTCAGGTTCTTTATAAGCTAAGTAGCCACACAGTCCGACAAAAGAGATAAAAGGCTCTAAAAATCAAATAAAAAAACCAAATCAAATAAGAAATAAATGGGACCTTGTTCATAAACATTACACTCATAAATCATTCATACAGGTAGTTTATTTTCAAAAAAAAAATAAGTACGCAAATACCATCATACATCATGTAAAAATAAAACATGATAAATAGGGAAAATAAACACCCACATTCATACCTACAATAAACATCATATTCATAAAACATGCATTTTGGTTTTAGAAAATGGAGGGGACTGGTAGACAATTGAAGAAAGTGGACATTCCCTGGTACCATACTGAGAAGTTAGAACAACTTTGCGCGATAATGCCACCAGAGGTCCGCTCCGACTTTGAAAAATCCTATGGATGGATCCTCGACCTACTGAAGATTTGTGTCGATCCCATCTTTATTAGGGTTCTAGTTCATTTCTGGAACTCCAGTCTGCGTTGCTTCAAATTTCCGTAATTCGACATGGTGCCCACTTTGGAGGAGTACGAGATTATGCTAAAATGACCCAAATCAGCCGGGGTCCATATTCGCCACGGGGCGTATACTCCTGCAGCACAAATCGCTGTCATCATCCGATTGCCATTCCAATAGACTACCTTGATAGAAAAAGGGAACATCCAGGGTTGGAAAGTCTCAATGTTAGAATACCATCTGTCCACTTTGGCTGAAAGGGCAGAATAGGTCGCTTTTAACAAAACCCTTGCTTTGATTATATTTGGAACAATCTTGTTTCCCTTCCACATCGACACAGTGGACCAAGCCGTCATGGACACCTTCTTCGCCTGGGACGTGAATTCGAAAAGTCCCTTGCCTGCAATTCTTGCCAACACCTTGCTCTCGGTGAAATTTTGCCGCCAGAAGCAAGGAAAAACACTCTGTTATTGCTCTTCACTACTTTTTGTGTGGGGAATCACACATTTCTACGCCTCTAGTCACATGGGGATGTTCCCCGACCCTTTGAGGAGCTTCTCCAAAATCCCTCTCCACCGACGCCTAACCTCAGAATGGAAGGACGAGTTGGAACAATGGGACGCCAACCAATTATCCTGGGTTTGCCCTTGGTTCCGACCCGGCCCAGTCCTCATTAGATGTGGAGATTACCCGAGCATACCATTGATAGGACTCAGGGGTTGCATAGCCTATTCACCTAGAGTAACTATGAGACAACTCATGAGGACTCAAACTACAATATCCCGAGGGGAGCTCGGAGGACTGTGTTTCTTCGGAGACCCATGCACCATCGCCAACTCACTAGCCGTGAGAAGAGCATGGGAGAAACCAGTCTTTATGGGAGATAGAGAGCTAGGAAAAGCTCGAGTAGTTGTCTCCAGTGATTATGAAGAGTGGAGACGCAAAAGAGGGATGTCTCAACCATCCACCTCACTCGCTACATGTGCAAATAGTGAAGAGTTGCAAAATCAAGTCAACGCCTTGACCCAGAGGATATAAATCATGGGAGTCCAGATGAGGGCCCTTGAAGAAAGAGAACAAGAATCTATCCTCACCATAGACGGTCTACAGAGGCAATGCAAGAAAAAGGATCATGAAATAGAGCGCCTCAAGGATCAATGTGCTGACTCTAACGAGCAAACTATCCGAGCATCCGAAGCTGCTAGAACCAGCTCGGATAGCCAACTTCAAGAAATAACCGCCAAATCAGCATGCCTTGAGGCCGAATCAGAAAAATAAGCTCAGACGATCAATGACTTGTTACAAGACCTCACAAGGACTCGGTCAGAAATACGCCAAGAGCAAGAGGTCAACCGGAGACTCAACAAAAGTCTCACTGAGCTACGCTGCAAAGAAAGAGACGGGCTAGCTCAGTATGGTCAAGTACTACGAGAAAAGGATCGAGCCCTTGCAAAGCTCGATGAGCTGCAAACCTTGGTCGTCCATCAAGAGGCGAAGATCAAAGAGGCTCAAAAGTATAGTGAAGATATGAGCCAGGCGGTCCAGAAGCAAAGCGAAACACTCGCTCGTCACGTCCGGGAAGCCGAAAGGGAATTACAAAGAGATCAAGACCCGCCTGTGGGTTTCTTTAGGCTTTTCCGTTTCTGTCAAAAGTTGCTTCGTAGTATGAAATAGGGGAATGTACACCTTCTACGGATAAATGAAATTCTTCTTTATTCAACAATTGTCTACTTGCATGCATATCATTCATTTGCATATTTAATTCCCCTTCCTTCACTTTTAATAAATAAGATAATAAAAAGGAAGGATTAACTAACACGTCTTCCAAATCATAAGAATGGAGAGAAAGCCACTTTTAATCAAGATTTCCCCAACGGTTGATCCATCACAAGGGGATAATAAGCCTCGACTGTTAGTCCTCAAAACCAATAAGGAAGAGGGGGCAAAGACACCCGTGCGACTATTTATGCCACGTCCTTTCCCCTACGAGTCAAATAAATTTGTACCGTGGAGATACGGGGAATCTTCACCAATAAAGGAGGATATCTCCAATATAGCCGGCATTGGGGGCATGACTAGAAGTGGAAGGATTTACTCCCCCAAGGACTTACAAGAAGATGCCCCCAAAAATAAAGGAAAAAATAAAGGAAAAAATAAACAAACCGAAGAAAAGGAAAATAAAGAATCCAAGGATGAGACCGAGGAATTACTCCAGTTTATAAGGCAAAGTGAGTATTTCATTATTGACCAGCTCAATCATACACCTGCAAAGATAACTCTATTATCTCTAATAATGAGCTCGGAACCGCATAGAAGTGCCCTGATGAAGGTCTTGAGCGAAGCGCATGTACCTCACACCATATCCCAAGAAAAGGTTGAGAGGATCGTTGGTCACATTACGACAAGCGATCACCTCACCTTTATAGAGGAAGAACTCCCCCTTGAGGGGTCAAGTCACAACAAGCCCTTGCACATTTCCATCAAGTGCAAGAAGTACCTCATTGCCAAAGTTCTTGTAGATAACGAGTCATCCTTGAACGTGATGCCCAAGTGCACGCTCGAAAAGTTGACTATACAAGGAACCCGTCTGCGCCCAAGCAGCACTATCGTTCGAGCCTTCGACGGATCCATGCGAGAAGTAGTGGGGGAAGTCAATCTGCCAATCCAAGTCGGATCCACTATCTTCAACGTCGATTTCCATATAATGGATATTACTCTGACATATAGTTGTATCCTCGGCAAGCCTTGGATTCATGAGGCTAAGGCAGTACCTTCAACGCTCCACCAAAAAGTCAAGTTTATAGTAGATGACAAGTTGGTCACGGTCCATGCAGAAGACGATATCCTGATCAGTGGACCGTCGACCCAACCTTATGTGGAGGCGGCAAAAGAGGCTCTTGAAACATCTTTTCAAGCGCTCGAAATTGCCAGTGTAGATAGACTTCCCAAAAGCACGAAGGTAGCCTGCATGATGATGAAGCATGGTTACCATCCTGGCCAAGGACTGGGGGTAGATTCCCAAGGCATGAGGGACCCCCCAGAATTCAAAGATAATCCTTTCAAGTATGGCCTAGGATATGAGCCTACTAAGGGCCGAGCAAAAGAAAGAAAAGGGAAGTCTCCCCTCCGCACACTCAAACAGATATTCCGAAGTGGAGGGATGCAAGCATCAAGAGCTACCCTAATCATTAGGAGATCTTTTCCTTCTCTTAAGGGATGTAAACCCGATGATTGTTAGAGATTATCCCCCGGGGCTAGCCCGACCCCAGGGCATTTCAGGGCACATATTCCCTTATTAATTAATAAAGAATACATTTCTTACTATCTGCTTCTCTTCTTGCTATTTCATGACTAGACCTCACAATAACCTTGTCTAAAGTAAACAAAAAAGAGAGAAGAACAAAAAGCGCATCCAGGTAATCAAAATTTACCATTGCCATTACAATCAAGCTGGTCGATTAGAAGCACAAAATAAGGCTTTACCTCACCATAAATAAAGTCGTGCTTTGTCAATATTGTGAAAAAAAAAACACAACATAAAAAAAATACAAAAAAAAAGAGAAAAAGCTCATAGGAGCCAAAGGCCAAAAGAAAAAGGCAGAATACCCGGTAGGAAACCCATCAAGGGGGCTATGCAAAAGATAGGGTCAACCCGGTAGGACACCCGAACAAAAATAAAGGGTAGCCTAGGCAAAAGTTAGGGTTACAAAATAAAGTCCGCTAGGATTCCCTAAACAAAAACAAAAAAGGAACCTAGATAAAAGATAGGATCAAAACACAATATCCTAGTTCGAAAACCCAAAGAGCGATCTAAGGAAATCAACCAGCCATAAAAGGCAATAGGCTAAAGCGCAAAAAAAAAAAAAACAAAAAAAAAAAGAAAAGGTTTGCTTAGACAAAAGCTTAAACACCAAGGCCTAACCTTAGCCAACCATTCTTACAAAATCCTTTCTAAATAAAATCAACCGTCTAAAACACAAGCCGTTGAATTTACCCTTTGCTTCTTTTCTCTTGACCCTCACAACATTATTCTAACAATTAGTTTGAGAATATGGAGGCGTATAGTCAACAAGAGGATTGAAACCCCTAAAGTGAAGAAAAAGGGACACCAATATGGCGAAGTGTGCTCTCCAAAAAGAAAAAGAAAAAGAAAAGAAAATAAAAAGAAAGAAAGAACAAGAGAAAGTTACTCTTCGGTCACGAGAAGTCTGGAACGGTACAACCAAGTACAACAAAGGAACCAAGATCAGAGGACACCCATCTCTACAAGACGTATTAGTTAAATCCTTCTGAAAAACTAATGAAATAGGCATTATAGGACATCAAACATGAAAACATTGCATGCATAAAATATTTTTGAACAAGGTCCTATTTCCTCTAAAAAAAAAAACCTTCTAATAATCGAGACTGCCGTCCCGTCCCCCCAGACCGCCATCTTGATTCTCGCTGAAATGAGACCGTCGTCTCGACATTCAAGACCACCGTCTTGATTTTGACAAAGACGAGACCGCCTTCTCACTTGGCGAGACGACCGTCTCGCCATAGGTCGAAATCGAGACTGCCGTCTCGAAGTTCCAGATGGCGGTCCCGAACCTTGCCAATTCGAGACGGCAGTCCCGATCTTCCAGACCGCGGTCCCGAATCTGGTCGAAATTCCTATATATAGGGGCGCCTAGGGGGGTCTTAAACACTCTCTCCTGCACTCCTACCTTCCTTTCTCCTATATTCAAGCATCCTACTCCCAAAAATTCATAGAGGAGACGCATCCAGAAAGAGAAAGGGTTCTTCTGGCCCCAGTAGCTCCACGGCCCCAGCCCCACAAGATCCAACACAGCTCTCGCCCTTACACTAGGCCCGCCTGGAACATATTCAGGGGTACACTTGGCACCCCATGCTGAGACTGGACTTCGGTATCCTCGCCGAGTTTGGTTGGGAAGACGACGTTCGCGCCTACTTTGACAGCATCAGATGGTGCTTCTTGCTCCAGTCTCCTCCCACTCACGTCTACCCATAGGTAGTGATGGAATTCCTCGCCTCCATCGCCTACTGCGAGATCCCCACCATGGTGCCGGGCCTCCCATCGACGAAGATGGTAACCTACTTCATGAACGGGATGTACCAGACCACCACCCTGGACGAGTTCAATGTATCCATTGGATTCGTCCGGCCCAAGGACATACTAACTCGGGAATACCAGGACGCCATCTGCGAGCGCCCCGCTACCCTCACCGCCGATGAGATGTGGGAGGAGATGACCGGGATGCACACTCTGCCATCCCTGTTGAAGGGCTCCGCACTCACCCCCGCCCTCTGCATTTGCCACAAGCTGCTGGCTGGGACTGTCCATGGGCGGAAGGAGAGTCAGGGTAAGGTCACCCACCCAGATCTCTTCGCCCTCTACTGCATGAGCCAAGGACGCTGGTGCAACCCTGGCTACTTCTTCTTGAAGGCCCTCAAGGACTTCAGGAGCCGTCTCGTGGGAGGCATCCTCATGGCTCCCCTCATTACCCCACTGGCAGAAAAATGGGGGTGCAGCGGCATGGAAGAACTGGCCTCCAACCTTCGACCCGAGACTATCAACGGGTCCGTCTTGGTTAGCATGGGGATGCTGCTCCGCCAAGGGTCTCGGTTGATCCTCCACCCCTCACTGGACATAACTCTGGATCTCTGGGACATCGTGGCAATGTAAGATCTCCCCACACCCCCAGATTTCTAGCAACAACAACAGTAGCAACAACATCAGCAACAACAACAGTACACAGACGACTTTGCTAGCATCAACCGCAACATCTATGACTTGCGCCAGCAATTCGACCAAATGTCCCTAAGACAGGACCAGATGTCCTTGAGGCAGGATGTCTTCGACAGAGGATGGAGACCTTCGACCAAATGCAAGAGGGAATAAGGCAAGACCTGGCGATGTTTCGACAAGAACACCTCGACACAGTCCGAAACCAGGCAGAATTCCAGAGGCACATGTACCGGCAATTCCCTCCTCCCGGATCGTCTCCCGGCTCAAGTCCGCCATCTTCAGGATAGTACTAAAAAATAAATGCTGTAATCAAAATTTATCATAAATAATAAAAATTTTATTTCATCCATTTTTGCTCTTTAAAAAAAAAAAGTCAGCGTAGCAAACAGAAACTATAAGTAAAAAGACTTACGCTCAATCTCGGAAAAGCCAAAATCCGAAATCGCGAGAAAAAAGATATAACCGTGGAAAAAGGCAGGATAAAAAACAAAGCAAGTCAATCACATTGACCAAGAAGTTTTTCGACGACCAGCAAAAGTCGAACAACAAATAAACAAGACTACCCAGCAACCAACAAGCTGGATGACCACCAAAGTAATTCCCGGAAAACCGGACGACCACTCCCAGAAAAGTAAAAAACAAAGACAAAAGAAAGTATCGCAACACACGGCGTATGACCTAGAGCAGTAAGCCGCCACCACAGCCAAAGGGTCAGCTACCGCAAAAAGGAGCATCCGGAGGCACTTCACCAGATGGAGGTGTGTACTCATCAAGCCTTACAAAAGGGGGCTTACCAGACGGGGGTTCATACTCGTCGAACACCAGATGGGGGTGTGTACTCATCAGGCCTTACAAAAGGGGGCTTACTAGACGGGGGTTCATACTCGTCAAACACCAGATGGGGGATGTACTCATCAGGCCTTACAAAAGGGGGCTTACCAGATGGGGTTTCATACTCGTCAAACCAGATGGGGGTTCATACTCATCAACCGAAGGGATCAGCTACCGCCGTCAGAAGGAGCATCCTGGAGGCGCACAACACACTTTTCCCCAGAAGATCAACCGCCGCAAGACGGAACATCCAAAGGGTAACCGGGCAAGAAGGTCAACTCCTTTACCCTCCAATCGATTTACTCGGCACGACAAGCACAACAATCGACTAGTTGGGTAAAGGGAGGTGTCGCCGCCGTCAGAAGAGGCGGTCGAAGCGACGTGATGCTTTTGGTATGACTCGCGTTTTCTTTGAAAGAAACGGTTCAACGCCTTTAGGCCGTCTGATAACCGGGCTAGAACTAAAGGCGAGGTTTTCGAATAGGTTCGAGGAGTCGCCATCAGTGTTTTAACCTTAAACACTAAAAAAGGTAAAAAAGAAAAAGGCAGTGGTTTTAGAAAAAAACCAACTTTGGCCATTACAACCAAAGTCGGGTAAGGGAGTTAGTTACGTGTGGGGAAGGTGTTAGCACCCCCACAACGCCCCTTTCGGGTTCCCTATGATGGACTAACTTAGAAAATAAACACTTAAAGAAATTATACTTTTACCCTATTATTTTATCTACTTGCAAAATTTAAGTATCTACATGGCTCTATTATCTAATGCACACAAAGAAAGCAATAAAGAAAGCAGTAAAAAAGACAGAAAATAGAGAAGGAACCTCCGAAGCGAGCTTTATATTAACTTTTCGAAAACGTGAGGACGCTTTTTGGTAGTCCCCGCACTCTACAAGCATGCTCCTCCCGCAAAATAAAGAAAAGTCACTCTACCGAGGGCCGGATGTCTCAAAAAGAGACTTCCTTAACCAATTTCAACTTTAACGGAAATCAGAAAGCTCCCTCAAGTGCCAAAGGCTTCCAAGAGAGTGGAGGAGTGGAAGAGGTGTGAAAAAATGGAGAAATGAGGCTCCTATTTATAGGGATTCGGGTCTGGAAAAGGTGGACGACCGTCTGGACAAAGCGGACGGCCGTCCATGGCAAAAAGTGGCCATGGACGGCCGTCCAAGCTAAGTGGATGGTCGTCCATGGCCTTAAAGTTGCCATGGACGGCCATCTGCTTGTCTTGGACGGTCATCTGCCTATTCTGGACGACCATCCTGAAAGAATTAATGGTTGAGTTCAAGAGGGGGGGGGGTGAATTGAACTTTAAAACTTTTTCGCAAAACTTACTTTCTTTTGGAAGAATGAGTTATCTTTATTCAATCTTTGTGAAGGTAATTTGGTTTAAACACAGCAAGTTTATAGACAGAAAATAAAAGAGATGAAAGAAGAATTTTAACACACAAATTTATACTGGTTCACTCTAATCCAGAGCTACATCCAGTTCTTGACAAACCAGTCAAGTTCCACTAATACCAAGTGAAAATTACAACCAGTAGATACTCACCAATCTACCCCAAGAACTATCTTGCAAACCCACAAAATAGAATCTTGAAAACCACCCAAGTAACCAAATCCAATTCATCGTACCAAGTGCAGATCACAATCCAACCTGCACAATCACACTTTTACAAAAGAGTATGGAAAGAAAAAACCTGGACTTGAAGTTCTAATTGTCCAGAACAAATTCTAACAGCACTTTCTCTCTTTGATTGACCACAATTCTGATCACAGCACCTTATGATATGAAAAGATTCTTGAATGCAGAGAAAGTCACGTATATGAAAGTTTCACAGATTGATTTCACAAGTTTTCTCAAGTAGTGTGTTGTATATATTTCAAAAGATAGATCAATTCTGTATATATAGAGTAAAACAAAGAATCAGAACGTTTCATCTGTCAAAAACTGTTTCAGAGAGTCACAAGATCGATTAGTTTGAAGTATAACAGGTTAGAAGAGACTCTGATCGATTAGAACTGAAGTATGATCGATCAGACCGAGTTATGATCGATCAGAATGAAACTATGATCGATCAGATTACATTTCAATCGATTAAAACCACGATTCAATCGATTGATTTCATTTAAAAGTTCATTCAATCGATTGTTTCGAGTTTTCAATGGATTGAAACAACTTTATGAAAAATGACAGCTCTCTGTTTCAATCGATTGAAAATCATTTCAACAGATTGAAATCCTGCAAACACTTAGTTAAAAAAATAGTCTCTCTGTTTCAACAGATTGAAAAATATTTCAACAGATTGATTTTCTAAAAACTCTTAGACTGGAAAAAAATATTTCTGTTTCAACAGATTTAAAAATCATTTCAACAGATTGAAAATGCGAAACTTTGATATTGAAAAATTCATTGAGTTATTTTAACTTGTTGATTCCGCGAATCAATCAATTGAATTTTCGACTATGTATGACCATTTATTATGTTAAGTGATTTTAACAGATTGAAAATCCTTTTCAACAGATTGAAAAAAACTTAGTTTATTCTTTTAATACTTAAATGTAAGTTTTTCATGCAGAAAAATGATTTTCAATGAGATGCAACATTTTAAGGCGCTTATCACAAAATATAATGGACTATCAAGAGATTAAGTGCTTAAACTTAAAACCTAATCATCTACACACCCACAACCTAAGCTATATCTATGTCTTCATCAAATCCACCAAGTGCTTCAATCTCCCCCTATTTGATGGAGACAAATAACCACTGCACCTGCATAAAAAATAACAGACCAGAGACATATATTTTGTGGTGTGTGTGTAGTGACAGTTTTAAGCAAAATACTTCTCCCCCTATTTGACTGCATCAAATAGATTGTTTTAGTTACAGTCCAATGGGGCCACGTGGGTACCCCGAATATAAAACAGAACATTAAAAACTAAGAAAAGAAAACAGAATAACAGAAACATCAATATGCTGGAACCTTGCAATGAAATTTTCATCCAAATAATGCTGCCGAGCCCTCAGAGCAGCAGTCATCTGCATATGCCTCCTTTGGTCTGAATGCAGTTCGCTCATTTGATGTAACATTGTTCTTTCGAACTGAGACAGAGGCGTGCCACGGTCAGGCGGTGGATTGTATGGAATCATTTCCAGTGGGGTCACTTCTTCCATTGGATCAGACGGACGTGCTGCAGAAGTTCCAGGAATATCAGTGTTGATTCCTTCCTCTTGCTCTTCTTCTTCACTTTCTTCACTTCTCCCAGCATCTTCTTTCGAGATCCATTCACCATCAATTTTAATGAATCCCATTTTGTGAAGCACAGAATTATTTATTTCATTCGTTGGTCGGACGGTTTCAACAAGTTCTCCTTCTACATTGACACCAAAATGTGTTAAAAACTTAGAAATCAGAATAGCATAAGGATACCTGAAATCACTAAGTCTCTTGGCTTTGATCATGTGGTCCTTGATGACGAAGACCCAGTTCACCCGTATCCTGTGGTGAATGCAGTACATCAGTACTAAATCTCCTTCGTTTAGCACCGCATGATTGCTCCCCCTGGGTGTGAGCTGCCACGACACAATGAAAGCGAGAATTCTTTCTTCCAGTTTTAGCTTCCCAGTATTGAAAGAGCTAACAGAATCACGAGTATTCTTCATGCATGACCGAAAGTACTGAACTTTATTAAATTCCTCCACATCTGAAGTGTATCCTTTGGTAACTTTTACACCAACATCCTTTATTCCAGCAACCTCCTTCCAGATGTTGGGTGTAATTTCAATGTCTACACCTTTAACTTGGGTTTTCAAAGTGGAACCTTCAAAGGATAAATTTGTGAAGAAAACTTTAATCAAATCAGGATAAATCCTACCATTTAACTCCAGAAACTTCTGAAGCTTTTGGTGTTGTAGTAGCTTTCGAATGCCTCTGAATCCTTCGGCATCAAACCAGGAAAACTTTAACATCTTCGGAATGTTGACTTGCTTCCTGCTCAATTCATGGATAAACAAATCCATTTTCTCTTGGTCCCCATTGAACCAAGTTTCAATCCTTCCTTCAACATTCTGTTCTTGCCTTGCAGTAGAAGACTCGCCTCTGCTGGACTTCTTCCTACCAGACTTTGTGCGCTTGAGCATACTTGATTTTTGGGATGAGCAGAACAGAGAAGAACCGAGAAAAGAGAAAGTTCAAAGAAGGAAATAATACTACAGGAATAAGAATACACAAACCTTTCAGCTTCAAAAATTTTTGTCTTTACTGTTTTATTGTTTCTGCGCAGTGATGATAAAGGTGGAGAGAGAAGAAATTGCTACTGAACCATTTAATTACCCTCTCAGTAGATATCCAATCAGGGTCAATCAGTATTAAAGAAAGTAGTTGAAATTTTATCTCATTGTAAATGTATTCAACCTAATCTGCAGTAGATGTTTGGATGCAGTCCTAATACACTTAACCCTAATTAATCAGTTGATTTTTCGTGAAACCAATTTATTTTGTAATTGCAGATACTTATAAGTGAAATAAACCGATTGAATCGAGAATTAAATCAATTGTTTTGTGAAAGAAAATCATTCAGAGTATCATAAGTGAATTCAATCGATTGAATCGAAATTTAATCGATTGATTTATAGAAGAAAGTATGCAGAGCTACAAGGTTAATGAAATAAACCGAATAAAAGCTTATCTAATCGATTGAACTGATAACATATCAATACCAAAGAGTAAGAATCAGGAAATCAACAGATTATTTCGCAATTTCAATCGATTGAAACAAATAATATCAAGTTATTCATGCAATTATTAATCGATTGAACTTGTTATCAGCCTGTTAAAAAGCATACAATCACTGTAAAGAATCAGTTATGCAATACTAGATATATCTAGAATTCCTAATTCAGTCCTAAGCATATTAAGTCTGTCTCTAGGAAGTGGTTTAGTGAATAAATCAGCTAACTGTTTTTCGATTCAACGAATAAAATCTCACAGTCACCCCTAGATACGTGTTCTCTAATAAAGTGATGTCTAATTTCAATATGCTTAGTTCTAGAGTGTTGAATAGGATTCTTAGTTAAGTTTATTGCACTAGTATTGTCACAAACCAGAGGTACCTTGTTTAGAGTCACTCCATAACTGCGTCGAGTTGTTGCTTGAGGTAGATGCTTTGAGCACAACAGCCTCCGAGCTGCAATGTATTCAGCTTCTGCAGTTGACAGAGCAACACACACTTGCTTTTTGCTGTGCCACGATATAAGACTTGCTCCCCAGTAAATGACAAGTACCAGAGGTACTTTTTCTGTCCAATCTACATCCTGCAAAGTCGAGAATCAGAAAATCCAACAAGTTTAAGGGATGCACCTTCGGGATACCATAGTCCAACATTAAGCTGTTCCCTTAAGGTACTTCAGAATCCTTTTGGCAGCGATAAGATGTGATTCCTTTGGATTTGCACTGAAATCTTGCACAAAGGCATACACTAAACATAATGTCAGGTCTACTAGCGAGTTAGATATAGTAGTGAACCAATCAAACCTCTATATTTAGTTTGATCAATAGGTTTTCCTTTTTCATCTAAGTCTAGACAGCGAGTTAGTAGACATGGGTGTAGAGGATTCCTTGCAATTGTGCATATCAAATTTCTTTAACAATTCATTGCAGTATTTAGATTGGCTAAGAAAAATGCCATTTCTTAATTGTTTAACCTGGAGACCAAGGAAGAAATTCAATTCTCCCATCATAGACATTTCAAATTCACTTTGCATTTCTTTTACAAACTTAATACACATGGCATTATTAGTGGAACCGAAAATGATATCATCCACATACACCTGCACCGGAATAATGTCGGTTCAGATTTCTTAATGAAAAGAGTTTTATCAACCTCACCTCGCTTGTACCCTTGATCAATTAGGAAGTTACTTAACCTCTCATACCATTGTCTAGGTGCTTGCTTTAAACCATAAAGGGCCTTTTTCAATTTGTAGACATGGTCGGGATGCTTGTGATCTTCAAACCCAGGAGGTTGAGAAACATATACTTCTTCATTGATGAGTCCATTAAGAAAGGCACTCTTTACATCCATCTGTAGTAATCTGAAACCACTTATACAGGCATAAGCTAATAATAATCTGACAGCTTCAAGTCTAGCTACAGGTGCAAAGGTTTCATCAAAATCAATACCCTCCTGTTGGTTATACCCTTTGGCTACCAACCTAGCTTTATTTCTAGTGATAATGCCATGTTCATCTAGCTTGTTTTTGAATACCCACTTAGTACCAATTACATTGATATCTTTGATTTTAGGAACTAATTCCCACACTTTATTTCTTTCAAATTGATTAAGCTCATCATGCATGGCACTAACCCAGTATTCATCATTTAATGCTTCTTTAACTGTCTTAGGCTCTATTTGTGAAATGAATGTCATATGATTACAAAATTGGTTAAGAGAATGTCTAGTAGATACTCCCTTATTGATTTGCCCGATGACATTGTCTAGAGAGAGATTTCTTGGGACAATCCACTCTTTAGGAAGCACTTCCAAAACATCTTCTTCCTGTTCTTCAGTAATTTTTGGTGAATCAGCTTTTGCAGGGTCCACTGATGGATCATCTTCTTCAATAGTACGCTGATCTGTGTTACTGGCATGTTTCAACTGATAAGAATTATCAGTTAATTCTTCTTCATCTACAGTACCTATTGTTCTATTCTGCACCACTAGAGGAGACTCATTAAACACAACATGTACTGATTCTTCAACTGATTTCAATCTTAAATTGTAAACTCTATATGCATGGCCGTGAGTTGAGTAACCAAGAAAAATTCCTTTATCAGATTTTTCATCAAACTTGCCAATATTTTCTTTCCCATTGTTTAAAACAAAACATGTACATCCAAAAACCCTGAAATAGTTTATGTTGGGTTTTCTTCCTTTGTACAGTTCATATGGGGTTTTCTTGAGCATGGGTCTAATCAAGACTCTATTCAAAACATGACAAGCAGTGTTGACTGCATCTGCCCAAAAGTATTTTGGTAAAGAATTTTCACACAACATTGTTCTAGCAAGTTCCACAATGGATCTGTTCTTTCTTTCCACAACACCATTCTGTTGAGGAGTTCTTGGAGCAGAAAAATTGTGTTTTATGCCAAACTTTTCACAAAATGATTCAAACTTTTCATTTACAAATTCTCCACCATTGTCACTTTGAATAGATGTAATGAAATACCCTTTTTCATTATGTAAAACCTTGGCAAGCTTTTTGAAAGATTTGTAAGAATCAGATTTGGCTTTAAGAAAAATAGTCCAGGTAAATCTGGAAAAGTCATCAACAATTACCATGATATAAAGATTACCACCTAGGCTTTTGTTCCTTGAAGGACCAACCAAATCCATGTGAAGCAGTTCCAAAGGTCTAGAAGTTGAAACAATGTTTTTGTTTGAAAAAGATTTTCTAGTTTGTTTGCCTTTCAAACAAGCTTCACAGATTTTGTCTTTCAAGATTTGAAGCTTAGGCAGCCCTGAAACTAATTCTTTTGAAATCAGTTTGTCAAGATGGTTAAGATGTATATGAGCAAGCCTTCTATGCCACAACCAAGATTCTTCTTCTTTAGTAAGAAGACAACTTTGAGATGATATAGACTGCTTGATATCTAACATGTATATGTTGTTTAACCTCTTACCTACCAACATTACCGTGTTAGATTCTAGCTCACAGATAAGGCACTTTTCTGGTTTGAAAATGACTTTGTGACCAAGATCACATAACTGACTTATGCTTATTAGATTGTGCTTGAGACCTTCAACAAGAAGAACATTGTGAATGATTACTGATTCACCATCACCAATATCTCAAGAACCTAGAATTCTTCCCTTGTTGTTGTCTCCATAAGTCACATGACCTCCATTCTTCAATTTCAGCTTCGGAATTTTGAAATGTCACCTGTCATGTGCCTTGAGCATCTCGCTGTCTAGGTACCAAAGGGACTCTTGTTGCTGTTCCCGAAAGATCAAACATCAAGTATTTGGTACCCTTACGTATTTTGGGTCCTTAGGAGTCAAATTTTCTGTTTAACATGTTTTGGAACCCATCTCTTCCTACCTTGCGGCACAAAATATTTTCTAGCATGACAGAATTTTATAGTATGTCCTTTCTTCATGCAGTAATGACAAGATGAGAAAGGGGATGCTGTTGTTTTTCTGTATGAAAAGAAGTTCAAATATTTTTTAGTTTTTACCCCATTCTTAGGTTTGTACCCGATTCCAGAATGTTCAAACACACAGTTTTGAGACCCAAGAAGTGCATCTAAATTCTCTTTACCTTGAGTAAATTTTGTCAAGGTTTTAGTCAAGTAATCAACCTTATTTTGTAAAACAATACACTTTTCACAATTCTTATTAACAGCAACATTATCCGCAGATGAATAGATAATATCTAGATGTTCTAAATCTGTTTTGCTTTCTAATAGTTCTTTTTCCGAACTTTAACTCTATTTTCTAACCAGCTTATTTAAACCTTTCAACCGATTATTTGTATGAGATAAATTTCTGGCTTCATTATGCATTTCATTGAAAGCATTTAGTAATGTGCTGTAATTCATTTCATTCTCTGTAGGAGTTGAACTTACATGTGATGAAGAGGATTCACAGACCGACCATCAAACACAGGTTCACCTCTTCACTTTCGGATTCGGAGCTAGAAGATGAATCATTGTCTTGCCAGGCTATATAGGCCTTTTTCCCTTTGTATCTTGATTCTTTCTTGTTCTGATTCTTGGTCTTTTCCGGACAATCACTCTTTATGTGACCCTGTTTACCACAAGAATAACAAGTAATAGTATTTTGAACAGATTTAGTCTTTTTATCATTGTACCTTTTACTTGGCCAGTTCTGTTCTTTCTTCTAAGAAATTTCCCAAATTTCTTAACCAACAAAGTCGGTTCTCTCGATTCATCTTCTTCAGATCCACTGTTTTCTTCAATCATCTTGAGAACAATATTTCTACTTTTCTTTTCTGCATTCTCTTGTTCTTTGAACCGATTGATTTCCAACTCATGTTCCCTTAACTTACCAAAAAGTGAAGCAGTAGACATTTCAGTCAAGTCTCTTGATTCTGATATAGCTGTCACCTTTGGTTGCCACGTTCTGTCCAAACACTTTAAGATTTTGATGTTCAACTCTTCTTTGTCAAAAATCTTTTCTAACCCAATTAGATGATTGACTATGTGCGTGAACCTTTTCTCGCACATCTGCAATTGTTTCTCCTTGCTGCATTTTAAACAACTCATAGTCCCTGATTAACTCATGCTTTCTTGCCCTTTTCACATCAGATGTTCCTTCATGTGTGACCTCTAAAATTTCCCACATCTCTTTGGCAGAGGCACACTGAGACACCCTGAAAAACTCATCAAGATTTAAAGCAGAGGTAATAATATTTTTTGCAGTATAATCATATTGGACTCTCCTATTTTCTACATCAGTTAATTCAGCCCAATCTTTTTCAACTACTTTACCATCTACTGTATGAGTTGGTTTGTAAGGACCATTAACAATTGTTTCCCAAATGCCTCTATCAAGAGATTCAATAAAGATTTTCATTCTAACCTTCCAGAAAGAATAATTCACACCGAAAAAAGTGGAGGCCTGTTTATGGAGGCTCCTTCGAAAAAGTCATCTTTCCCTCGACCATTGGACCGATTTCTTGAGTAACTTACAAGAACCAGCTCTGGTACCAATTGAAAGAATTAATGGTTGAGTTCAAGAGGGGGGGTGAATTGAACTTTAAAACTTTTTCGCAAAACTTACTTTCTTTTGGAAGAATGAGTTATCTTTATTCAATCTTTGCGAAGGTAATTTGGTTTAAACACAGCAAGTTTATAGACAGAAAATAAAAGAGATGAAAGAAGAATTTTAACACACAAATTTATACTGGTTCACTCTAATCCAGAGCTACATCCAGTTCTTGACAAACCAGTCAAGTTCCACTAATACCAAGTGAAAATTACAACCAGTAGATACTCACCAATCTACCCCAAGAACTATCTTGCAAACCCACAAAATAGAATCTTGAAAACCACCCAGTAACCAAATCCAGTTACTGTACCAAGTGCAGATCACAATCCAACCTGCACAATCACACTTTTACAAAAGAGTATGGAAAGAAAAAACCTGGACTTGAAGTTCTAATTGTCCAGAACAAATTCTAACAGCACTTTCTCTCTTTGATTGACCACAATTCTGATCACAGCACCTTATGATATGAAAAGATTCTTGAATGCAGAGAAAGTCACGTATATGAAAGTTTCACAGATTGATTTCACAAGTTTTCTCAAGTAGTGTGTTGTATATATTTCAAAAGATAGATCAATTCTGTATATATAGAGTAAAACAAAGAATCAGAACGTTTCATCTGTCAAAAACTGTTTCAGAGAGTCACAAGATCGATTAGTTTGAAGTATAACAGGTTAGAAGAGACTCTGATCGATTAGAACTGAAGTATGATCGATCAGACCGAGTTATGATCGATCAGAATGAAACTATGATCGATCAGAATGCATTTCAATCGATTAAAACCACGATTCAATCGATTGATTTCATTTAAAAGTTCATTCAATCGATTGTTTCGAGTTTTCAATGGATTGAAACAGCTTTATGAAAAATGACAGCTCTCTGTTTCAATCGATTGAAAATCATTTCAACAGATTGAAATCCTGCAAACACTTAGTTAAAAAAATAGTCTCTCTGTTTCAACAGATTGAAAAATATTTCAACAGATTGATTTTCTAAAAACTCTTAGACTGAAAAAAAATCTTTCTGTTTCAACAGATTTAAAAATCATTTCAACAGATTGAAAATGCGAAACTTTGATATTGAAAAATTCATTGAGTTATTTTAACTTGTTGATTCCGCGAATCAATCAATTGAATTTTCGACTATGTATGACCATTTATTATGTTAAGTGATTTTAACAGATTGAAAATCCTTTTCAACAGTTTGAAAAAAACTTAGTTTATTCTTTTAATACTTAAATGTAAGTTTTTCATGCAGAAAAATGATTTTCAATGAGATGCAACATTTTAAGGCGCTTATCACAAAATATAATGGACTATCAAGAGATTAAGTGCTTAAACTTAAAACCTAATCATCTACACACCCACAACCTAAGCTATATCTATGTCTTCATCAAATCCACCAAGTGCTTCACATCCGCCTGTTCTGGACGACCATCTGCTGTCTCCGGCGGATTTCCCGATTTTTAATGCCTCTAAAAACCCTTTCTATCCTAAATGGAACCTAGAACAAGCTACTAGGGACTTGATAAAGTCTTAATCATCTTCGAAACGGGCGATCTTCGGCTTTATTAGGGGGCCAGGCAAGATTTGGGGTCTACAGGGGGGCAACTGTAGACCCCAAATCTTGCCCGACCTCAAAATAAGAGCAGAAGACCTACTATTTGGAGATGGACGAAGCCTAAAAAGCCATTAGGAGAGACTATTAGGCCCCATGTTAGAGTAGGAAGGATTTTCTGTACAAAAATAAGGATTTTTGTCTTCAAGGGTCGAGGCCGCCATCTCGTTTGGCGATACGGCCATCTCGCCACTTGCCAATGGCAAGACCCCCCTCCCATTTGGCAAGAAGACCTTCTCGTCACTGGAAAAGTTGATACCGCCATCTCACCAAACGAGACGGCGGTCTCGCCACTTTTGCAAGTCGAGACTGCCGTCCCGAATGGCGAGACGACTGTCTCGACCTTGTTAGACGAGAAGGTCGTCTCGACCTGACAGACGCGAATCCCTATAAATAGTGAGTGCTCCCCCCCTCATTTCACACATTTCTTCCACTTTTCCTTCTACAATTTCTTCAAATTCTCTTCCTAGAGTCCCTCCGAAGCATTTTCGGAGTTTCTGAGTGTCTTAGGGAGCTTTTTATAGAGTTTTCGAGAGATTTCCGGCGTTGTAAGATTGAAGGGCTGCCAAAATGCACCCTATTTTCAAGAGAATTAATCAAAAGCTTGCCTCGGAGGTTTCTTCATTCTCTCCCTCTCTTTTACTGTCTTTTTTGTTCATAATTAAATTGTGTAATAGATATTAAGGTCATGTAGTCATCATTTTAATTCCGCGAATAAAAGTGTAAAAGCGTCTTTTCAAAAGTTCATTTATAAAATAGCTGGCCTATCATAGAGAACCCAAAAGGGGCGTTGTAAGGGAACTAACACTTCCCTTACACGTAACTAACTCTCTTACCCAACTCTGGTTTTAACGACCAAAGTTGGTTTTTGAAAACCAACGCCTTT
Source organism: Sphenostylis stenocarpa (assembly GCA_963425845.1). Taxonomy (NCBI): domain Eukaryota; kingdom Viridiplantae; phylum Streptophyta; class Magnoliopsida; order Fabales; family Fabaceae; genus Sphenostylis; species Sphenostylis stenocarpa. The sequence continues at coordinate 57,181,515 of OY731400.1, read as the reverse complement.
TTCCTCCTTTTTCGATGTTTCCGGTAAAAACATTGGTGACGACTCCATAAGAACCCCTGTAAATTAATTCTTAGGTTAGCCCGGTTATCGGACAACCGAAGAACACCTTTTCAAAAAAACCTCACCCTTAGGTTCAGCCCGGTTATCGGACAACCTAAAGACGTTGTAACACCACCCATAAAAACACGAAAATTGGAAAGTCAGAACCATCGCGTCACTCCGACCGCCTCTTTTTGACGGCAGCGACAACTCTCTATGTAATGTTTATGTAGTATTTATTACTATAATATTTGTTGCTCCTTTTGAGTATTTTTTACTCTTTGTTGTATAATAGGTTTGAAAGCAATGAGGGGGAGATTGATGGAAATGTCCCTACATTCCCAAGAGATGATTTTGATGATGATTCAAGTCAACTACATTCAAGTCAACACCATTCAAGATGAATTAAGGACAAGCTGAATTTATGAAGTTGGTGAAAATGTGAGACATTTCCCTACATGCCCAAGATATGTTTTTGATAAAGATGATGATTCAAGCAAGTCCAAGATGATTCTTAAAGACTAGATAAAGTCTTAAAATACTGGATATGGAGGTACAAGTTGATGAAGTAATATTATGCATAAGCCTCCAAAGCACAAGTGTGATAAAATTCATAACATGATATTTTTCTCTGTCATAATCAATTATGATGCATCAAAAATAGAAAAATGATTTTCTCTGTCATAATTGATTATAATGGTAATATAATCAATTATGGCAATTCAAATTTGAAAAATATATCCGTTTTAAGGAATAAATGTTTTTGAATACATTTTTATTTTCTCCATGATATTATTAATGTCCAACGGCCATTTTCTGATGCTATTTTTCTATTTAATTAAGTTTTGATGAAAAATCAAAAACACACAATTACAGAATTCGAAAATACAATTTACATTCAATCAGTTTTGAGAAAAGAATTTTGAGCAAGGCAACAAAGATATTTTACACCTTTTGAGAAAACCCTCTTCTCTACTGCCTTCTGTGCTTTCATTGTTAATCACACTTGTTCTTGGAGATTGACATTCTACAGGATTCTACAATTGGTTGTCTCCATTACCCAGGTGTGTCTATTTTTAATTTTTATTACCTTTATCCTTTTTGCATTGGTGGAAAAGGAGGTGTTTTTCATCCTTAGTGTGATTCTAGGGAGGTGTTCATCCTTAGTGTGATTCTAAGGAGGTGTTTTTCATTCTTTGATTTGTTCAGAGGAGGTGTTCATCCCTAGTGGGATTCTAGGGAGGTGTTCATCCTTAGTGGGATTCTAAGGAGGTGTTTTTCATTCTTTGATTTGTTCAGAGGAGGTGTTCATCCCTAGTGAGATTCTAGGGAGGTGTTCATCCTTAGTGGGTTTCTAAGGAGGTGATTGTCTTTTTAATTAGTTTACTTTTTACTGGTTCTTCTGCTGAGTTGATTGTAATTTGTAAACTGAATTTGAAAGATAGTGAATTGGGGGTCAGTCTTGTGTTAAGAGTTGACTGGGAACTGGATGTAGGGTTGACTATACCCGAACCAGTATAAATCACTGTGTGCTCTTATCTTTCTCTCTCTTCATTTGTCTTGGGTATCCTAGATATTGCCTCCTTAATATGATGTTCTTTTCTATGACACTTTGTAGTGCATTATCTTCTCTACCTTGATTTATGTACTAATATGTGCAAATTTGTTCTCAATTTCTATTGCAATATTTTTCATAATTATCAATGAAACAGGGAGATATTTTGATGATATTAATTTGTGTGAAATAGGAGGAAATTTTTTTTCTCATATAATATATTTTTATAATTATCAATGAAACAGGGAGATATTTTGATGATATTAATCTGTGTGAAACAGGGGAAAATTTTTTCTTATAATGATTATCAATGAAACAGGGGGAGATTTTTTGATGAATTAAAATCTGAGTGAAATTCTTTCCTATCTAAATTAAACAAGGGGAGTTAAGACTCATATGAGTTAGGGAGAGTCTTGTTATTAATATATCCAGGCAGGGATTAAGAGACTCTATCACTTGATACAAATCTGTGTTAATCTTGAGCTGACTATATAGAGTCAAACATTTTAATTCATTTCAGGTGTTTTCTTTATCATCATCAAAAAGGGGGAGATTGAAAGCAATGAGGGGGAGATTGATGGAAATGTCCCTACATTCCCAAGAGATGATTTTGATGATGATTCAAGTAAACTACATTCAAGTCAACACCATTGAAGATGAATTAAGGACAAACTGAATTTATGACGTTGGTGAAAATGTGAAACATTTCCCTACATGCCCAAGATATGTTTTTGATAAAGATGATGATTCAAGCAAGCCCAAGATGATTCTTGAAGACTAGATAGAGTCTTAGAATACTGGATATGGAGGTACAAGTTGATAAAGTAATATTATGCATAAGCCTCAAAAACACAAGTGTGATAAAATTCATAACATGATATTTTTCTCTGTCATAATCAATTATGATGCATCAGAAATGGAAAAATGATTTTCTCTGTCATAATTGATTATACTGGTAATATAATCAATTATGACAATTCAAATTTGAAAAATATATTCGTTTTAAAGAATAAATGTTTTTGAATACATCCTGATTTTCTCTATGATATTATTAATGTCCAACGACCATTTTCTGATGCTACTTTTCTATTTAATTAAGTTTTGATGAAAAATAAAAAACACACAATTACAGAATTCGAAAATACAATTTACATTCAATCAGTTTTGAGAAAAGAATTTTGAGCAAGACAACAAAGATATTTTACACCTTTTAAGAAAACCCTCTTCTCTATTGTCTTCTGTGCTTTCATTGTTAATCACACTTATTCTTGGAGATTGACATTCTACAGGCTTCTACAATTTGTTGTCTCCATTACTCAGGTGTGTCTGTTTTTATTTTTATTACCTGCATCCTTTTTGCATTGGTGGAAAAGGAGATGTTTTTCATCCCTAGTGTGATTCTAGGGAGGAGTTCATCCTTAGTGTGATTCTAAGGAGGTGTTTTTCATCCTTTGATTTGTTCAGAGTAGGTGTTCATCCCTAGTGGGATTCTAGGGAAGTGTTCATCCTTAGTGAGATTCTAAGGAGGTGTTTTTCATCCTTTGATTTGTTCAGAGGAGGTGTTCATCCCTAGTGAGATTCTAGAGAGGTGTTCATCCTTAGTGGGGAAGTGATTGTCTTTTTAATTAATTTACTTTTACTAGTTCTTCTGCTGAGTTGATTGTAATTTGTAAACTGAATTTAAAAGATAGTGAATTAAGAGTCACTCTTGTGTTAAGAGTTGACTGAGAACTGACTGTAAGATTGACTATACCCGAACCAGTATAAATCACTGTGTGCTCTTCTCTTTCCCTTATCTCTTTCTCCTTTCCTGATTATATTATTGCTTCTACTTTATCTGTGTTCAAGCAAATTATTGACTCACAACTAATTTTTTAAATTGATATTTATTTTAATTTGTGCATCTATTCACCCACTCTAAATATCATTTGTCTAACAAGGTTCACTCTAAATGTCATTTGTCTAACAAGGTTCACTCTCCATGTAATATTTATGTAGTATTTATTACTATAATATTTGTTGTACATATTTGAAAGAAAACTAATAAAAATTAGAAACAAAAATAAGAATACACTCTTTCGCCACCAGTGCCCACCACTGTGAGCTCGCAGCACCGCTTCTCTCCTCACACTATCACAACCCTCGCAGCCCATCATGAGCTAATCCTCCTCTATTGGGAACCACCTCATCCATTCCTTTCCATTTTTTGGCCGCAATCCCATCTTGTCATCCCTCTCCTTTGCCTCACCCTAACCACCTTAATCCCTCACTGGACCACCATTTGAACCACCCAACCCTCACGGCTAGCCACCCTCGATCCTATAATCTAGCCCAACCCCACCTCACCGCGGGTCACCCCGCAACCCTCTCCACCTCCAAGATCACCACTACCCCGCCTTCACCAAGTCTGCCTCACCACAACTGCATGCCACTACAACCTAGTTGTGCCTCTTATCCTAACCTCATCGTTGTCGCCCCCAAGCCCTAAATCACTATGCTTCCTCTCCAACCCGCATCGCGCACTGTTCCTCCCCTTCACTCTCATCTCACACGACGCTCCCTTTCCCTCCAGTATTAGGGTTAGGTTAAGTTATGAGTTTAAAATGGATATGCGACGTGGGTTTAAGAGAGTTATGGTCCAAGATTTGTCTGGGAGTGGAAATAGGAAAAACAGGCTTTGAATAGTAAAGCAAATTAATTTTTTGGCCTAAAGGATTACTATGAGACTTTTGGGTCGATAGTCCAAGTTAGATTCAGAAAAAATAGTTCTATTTGGGTTTGTGAGTGAAAATAACAAATACAGACTTCAAAGAGTAAAACAAATTGAAAATGATTTTTATTTTTATGAGTTATTGGGTTTGATGATTTTTTAATTTTTTGTTTTTGTTGGTTTGTTTTGTTTTGTGAAACTTGAGACAACATAACAAACAATTTACAAATAGTAATAGGTCTAAGAGATAATTTATTATTATTTTTTATTATATAAATTTTAAATAAAAATGATTTTACTTCTTTAAAAAAAAAGATTTATATTAATATATCGTTATTAGTATATTGACAATTAAATTTTAATAATTATCATTTTCTTTCCTTGAATATTATTTTATTGAATTATTAAATATATTGCTATTAGGGTTATTAAATATATAATCTATTATTTTTAGTAGTAACATTTAATGGATATATAATTTAGAGGGATAAAATAATTTTAAGACATTTAACTTTTTCACATATAATTAAAGGTAACCATTTTCTAGAACGAATGTTGTACAATGCTAATACATTCCTTACACATAATTGACTTTCAAATCCAACTTTTGTTTTGCAGACCATTATTTTTTTCTTTTAAAGGTTCTTTTCGATATTTTCCCTAAAATATATATATCGGTGGTGACTCCATTATTTTTTTGCATTTTGAAACTTATTTTTTATCGTCTAGTCGCGATTTTTGGTTGCGACAGATGTTGACTCCACTGGGGACTCTAAGTTAAGCCTCTCATAATTAGATGTAAAAAAATCTAAAAAATATTTTCATGATTTGTTGAATCTCTCCTTTTCTAGCTTTATTTATATGTGTTTATGTGATTTTTATCTTCCCTTATTCATTATAAATATCTTTGCCTCAATAAAATCCTAGGATAGAAGACATGTTCCTATTGTGTATTTTTATGCTTGTTTTGCATGTAGTAGTTTAGGACTAGCCCTTTCATACACTACACTCACATTTGTTCACACACTTATGAGTGAGGTTCTATACCCGATTTGAGTGTAACCTAGGGAATGAAAGACAATTAGTGATGTCATTTTGGATGTATTTCAATCTAGTTATCATAAAAGTCTTATCTAGAGCATGACTCTTTGGTAAGTGTCTACATCTTGGATGTACTTCCAATTGTAGTCACTAACTGAGATGAGTACTAAGCTTTATAGGCCAAGAGAGCTTTAGATATTTGACTACCTTTTGATAAGACTCACTTGCTAGAAAAAACCCATCAAACTTATAAGATACATATCAATACCTCTTAGGACACTATGGGGCATCTTTATCAATATCCACCACTTTTATTACTTTTTCATGTTACATATTTTGCATTAAGATAATAATAATATCTCAACCATTCTTCTTAATATTATATTTGCATGCATCATTTTATTTGTCATACTCATTCATTCTTATTTTTGCATTTTCACACTCCTCCACTCTCTTGGAAGCCTTTTGGCACTTGAGAGTGACCCTGAGCATTATTCCGGGGTTCGAGGGAGCTTTCCGATTTCCGTTAAGGTTGAAATCGGTTAAGGAAGTCTCTTTTTGAGACATCCGACCCTCAGTAGAGTGACTTTTCTTTATTTCGTGGGAGGAGCGTGTTTGTAAAGTGCGGGGACTGCCAAAAAGCGTCCTCACGTTTTCAAAGAGTTAATATAAAGCTCGCTTCGGAGGTTCCTTCTCTATCTTTTTTTTTTACTGTTTTCTTTATTGCTTTCTTTGTGTGCATTAGATAATAGAGCCATGTAGCTATTTAAATTCTACAAGTAGATCAAATAATAGGGTAAAAATGTAATTTCTTTAAGTGTTTATTTTCTAAGTTAGTCCATCATAGGGAACCCGAAAGGGGCGTTGTGGGGGTGCTAACACCTTCCCCACACGTAACTAACTCCTTTACCCGACTTTGGTTGTAATGGCCAAAGTTGGTTTTTTCTAATACACTGCCTTTTTCTTTTTTACCTTTTTCAGTGTTTAAGGTTAAAACGCTGATGGCGACTCCTCGAACCTATTTGAAAACCTCGCCTTTAAGTCCAGCCCGGTTATCGGACGACCTAAAGACGTTGAACCATTTCTTTCGAAGAAAATGCGAGTCATATCAAAAACCATCGCGTCGCTCTGACCGCCTCATCTGACGGCGGCGATAGATGGCGACTCCACTAGGGGAGCTAGAGAGTTGATCCCATTTAGTGATGGACTAGTTTAGGAAACAAAAACTAAAAATTACGCTTTTACCCTTTCTTGCTTTTATAACATGCTTTACTGTTTGGCTTTAATAATTGTTGTGTGCTTATTTTCTGCAATTGTCTGAAATAAACTGTACACAACCCTTGCACACTACAGTCCCTCTATACCCGTGGGCAAGAGAGAATACACATAGGGAGTGAGTGGCAGGTACGACCGACCATGGTAATGGCCATACTGCTAGTAGGTCGTTGTCGGAAACCACCACTCAAGGTGATAACCTTCTTTTTCTCTGTCTAAGAACGTCGACACGAACATCCGTGCATGGTTCGAAGACTGGGAGATTGAAGGATCCCTATAATGGGGGCACCTTGGGGGCCTGACCTTGGTGAGAATAGTTGGAACCTACCTTTACCGATGCACTCTTCTGCAGGAAACCCCTACCTCGTAATTAAATATCACTCTGTTCGCGGATGAGTGAATTGTTTGTGCATTCGTTTGTTGCATTTGTTTGTTGCATTTGTTTGTTGCATATCATAATCATACAACAACAAAAAAAATATATAATGAAACCTCAAAAATATTTTCATAATAAACACCCTTACCTCGGATAGTCTGCCTTTTAGCTAGCCTGGTTTCAGGTTCTTTGTAAGCTAAGTAACCACGCAGTCCGACAGAAGAGATAAGGGACGCTAAAATTATTCCATGGCCTTTTTTTCTTGGGCATTCGCTGGGGATGAAGGCTTTTCTTTTTGGTGATCCATCAGGGAATTGGCTGACTTCCTGGGGATCTGATTTTGGTGTTGATGTGAGCTGACCTGACCCTGTGATGGGAATTTCTGATTCTTCTTTTGTTGAAAACTTGATGGTATGGAGATTGGACTCTTTTGATTATTGATGATGATGGGCTCTTGAAGCCTTTATTCTCCATTGGGGAGTGTGGAGGAGACCTTGGGTGAGTGTGCTTGATGACTCAAGTGGGGGTGATGCTGAGCCGTGGGGAGTTATTTTTGTTTGCCTCTGGGAGTAGGCAATGATTTTCTTGAAGATGACATTATGCCCTTCCTTTATTGGGTAGAAGGGCAGCGATTGGAGCCTTGACTTCTGGAAGCTCTTATTTTTTCTGAGTTATTTGATGATGACTGTAGACCCCAAATCTTGCCCGGGCTCCAAATAAAGTCAGAAGATCCCCTATTCGAGGACGCCCGAAGCCTAACAAGCCACTAGGAGAGACTATTAGGCTCCCGTACCAAGATAGGAAGGTTTTTTGGCCCAAAATAAAGTTTCTCGCGTGGAAGGGGGACTTCCAGGTCGAATCTCGCTCAAGCGACTGGTGTACTCGCTTGAGCGACGGATGCTGCCACCAAAGGGGACTTCCGGGTCGAGTCTCGCTCAAGCGACCGATGTACTCACATGTACTCGCTTGAGCGAAGGATGCTCCAACGAGACCGGGGTCTCGTTCACCCAGACCGGGGTCTCGTTGCCAACGAAAACGAGACCGGGGTCTCGTTCACCCAGACCGGGGTCTCGTTGCCAACGAAAACGAGACCGGGGTCTCGTTCACCCAGACCGGGGTCTCGTTGACGACGAAAACGAGACCGGGTTCTCGTTCACCCAGACCGGTGTCTCGTTGCTTATGCAAAACGAGACGGCGGTCTCGTTGTACGAGACGGCGGTCTCATTGCTTCTGTCAAACGAGACGGCGGTCTCGTTGTGCGAGACGGCGGTCTCGTTTCTGTCAGACGAGACCGGCGGTCTCGCCACCTGACAGCGCGGAAACCTATAAATAGGGGCTCTCCCCCCTCATTTCCACACACCACGAGCTGCATAGCTCTCCCTTCTCTCTAAAACTTCTCTCTAGAATCCCTCCGACGCATTTCCGGAGTTTCTGAGTGTTTTCAAGAGTGATTTTCGGCGTTCGAGAGGTTTCCGACGTCTTGTAGAGCGAAGGGCTGCCATAAAGCACCCTATTTTTCCAGAGAATTAATATAAAAAGCGTGCTTCGGAGGTTCAAATTCTCTCTTTCCACCTTTACCGCTTTTATCTTAAATTATGCAGTAGACAGTAGGGCCATGTAGTCACACTTTTAAATTCCGCAGAATAAAAAGGGCAAAAGTGCGTTTTTCTAGTTTATCAATAAAAATAAGCCGGCCTATCATGGGGAACCCGAAAGGGGCGTCGCAAAGGGACTAATACTCCTTTTGCACGTAACCAACTCCCTTACCCAACTCTGGTTCTAATGACCAAAGTTGGTTTTCGAAAACCAACGCCTTTTTAAACCCCTTTTCCGATGTTTATGGTAAAAATATCGGTGGCGACTCCATAGAACCCAAAATAAATAAGTCCTTGGATTAGCCCGGTTATTGGACAGCCCAAGGACACTTTTCGAAAACCTCGTCTCTAGGTTAGCCCGGTTATCGGACAACCTGAAGACGTTGTACCCACCAATAAAAAACGCGAAAATCAAGAGGGTCGATAAAACCATCGCGTCGCTCCGACCGCCTCGTTTTGACGGCGGCGACAGATGGCGACTCCACTGGGGAAGCCTAGAGACTTAATCCCATTTAGTGATGGGCCAGCTTAAACAATAAATAAACCAAGAAAATAGCGCTTTTACCCTACCTTGTATTATAACATGCTTTATTGTCTGACTTTCAATAAACTGTTGTTTGTTTATACTTACGCAAATTGATTGAGATATAAACTGCACACAAGTCCCTTGCACACTACAGTTCCCTCTATACCCGGGGGCAAGTGAGAAAACCATAGGGAGTGGGTGGCAGGTACGGTTCGCTGCAGTTAGGGCCTTGTGCCCACCAGTGTGATCGGAAACCACCACTCAAGGTGATAACCTTCCTCTTTTGGCAACAAGACCGACTCTGGCCTTAGTGTTGAGCATGGTCGGACGGCTGGAGAGTGGGGACCCTATAATGGGGGCACCTTGGGGGCCTTAGCCTGGTGAGAACAGTTAGAACCAACCCTTGCCAATGCACTTTTCTGCAGGAAAACCCTACCTCGTGATAAAAATGAATTCTCGCCTGTTCGTGGATGATCGAATTGTGTGTGCATATGTCTGTTGCATTTGACTGTTGCATAGCATAAACAAACAACAGAACAAAATCACCAAAAAAATATATTTTACAAATAAACACCCTTATCTCGGACGATGCCTGCCTTTTAGCTAGCCTGGTTTCAGGTTCTTTGTAAGCTAAGTAGCCACGCAGTTCGACAGAAGAGATAAGGGACGCTAAATATTCTTTCGCATAAAGCCACATTTTATCTCGGACAGTCTGCCTTTTAGCTAGCCTGGTTTCAGGTTCTTTGTAAGCTAAGTAGCCACGCAGTTCGACAGAAGAGATAAAAGGCTATAAAATAAAAAGCAATAAAAATCAAAATAAAAATCCAAAAAAAATAAAATAAAATAAAATAATAATAACAAAATCAAAACATTTATAAAATAATGTTGACAAAGTCGTGTCATTCATATTGCATCATGCCATAAGTGAAAAAACAAGAGAGAAAATAAATGCATAAGGAAAGTATGCATACGCATCATTTTAATAAACCTCTCAAAAATGTGTCTTAGAGGCGTTTTTTGGGAAAAATACTGGGCCAAATCCCCTTCGGGAATTTGCAGTTTGGTTCTTCACCTTTTCTCTTCGTTTTGGTATGTCTGTACGTCCAAATCGGACATCTCGGTCAAGAGTTATGCCACTTTGAACATCTCGCTGCCTTTTGTAATGGTGCATGCATAGATACATTCATTCTAGGGACCACTAGATATCCCTAAGACAATGGCGAAAGAGGCCCCGAGCACATTTGTGACCTTCGCGGCAAGGAAGGGACAAGTGTACTAAGGTGTGATGGTGACCCCCATTATACTTGTCAAATCCGTGATGGGTAAGGAACCATTACACCAAGGTGGGTAGGATACCCCACAAAGCGTAAGCTTTAAAGAGGATACCTAAGCCATTGTCTTAAGGAATATCCATTTCATAAATCATTCATTTTAAACAATAAAAATCTTTTGGCATTCTAGAAAGCGGCTAGTATTCTTCATGCTGTCATCCTCATGCAAAAAAAAAAACACATAAAATCCCAAACACTATCATACATCATGTTAGAAAATAAAACATGATAATGTTTAGGAAAAACAAACACTTGCATACATGCATCCACCAAACTTCATACATCTAACAATAGACGAGTTGAAGAAAGTGAACATTCCTCAATACCATGAAAAGAGGGTAAGGCATTCGCATGCCATGCACAAAAAAAAGAAATTAAATAGAAATTCTAACCCGCCTATTTAGGCTTCAAAACATTGCATTGAGGAATGTACACTGTATGGACGAAATAAATAAAATTGTTTCTTTTCATCATCTCTCAACCGTCTATTGCGTTGCATTCATGAATTGCATTCATTCTCATAATAATAAGATAATAAAAAGAAAGGATTAGTCGATGTGCTCTCCGTGAATTAGAATAAGATGGAGAGTAAGCCTTCGTCATCAAGTTCTCTCCAACGGTTGATCCGCCCAAGGAGGATAATAAGCCTCAACCGTTGGGTATCCAGAGTTAATAAGGAAGAAGGGGCAAGGATATCGTTACATTTGTTCACCCCATACATCAAATAAGGTTGCACCATGGAGATACGCAAAAACACTGCCCATTAACAAGAATATCTCCACAATAGCCGGCATTGGGGGCAAAATTAGAAATGGAAGAATCTACTCCCCGAGGAGCTACCAGACAATGCTCCCAAGAATAAAGGAAAAATAAAAAGATCGAAGAAAAACATAATCCAAAGAGGAAACTGAGAAGACTTTGGACTCATGACGCTAGGCAATAAGCTGGTCACAAAGACGACATTCGGATCAGCAAGTCGTCTATCCTACTTTGAATAAAAGCGGCTAAAAAGGACCTTCGAAATACCTTTTGCCAATATAAAAAGACTTCCCCAACAATATGAAGGTGGCCCACGAGATAAGAAAATATGGATGCCGCCCAAACCAAGGGCTCGTTAGAAACTCTCAAGAAATAAGAGAGCCACCAAATTTTAAAGACGATCCTTTAAAGCATTACCCTATAAAGGATCAAGCTGCACAACGGAGAAAAGGGAAGTCTCCCTTCGCACCTCAAATCAGATTCTCCCGAGTAGAGGGATTCAAGCGTCAAAAGCGACTTTAGTCATTAGGTGTTTTCCTTCTGATTCTTAGGGCTTGTAAATCCAATGACTATTAGAAATTACTCCTCGGGGCTAGCCCGACCCCCGAGCATTGTAGGGCACACATTTCCCTATTAATTACAAAGAATGCCATTCTTACTTTCTGCTTCTCTTCTTGCTATTCATGTCTAAACCTCATTAATAACCATGTTTAAGCAAACGTTTTCAAAAGTGCGTCAAAGTAATCAAAATGAGCCATTGACCAAAATAAAAGTCAAATCCATCATCACTGATTGACTAGAAACACAAAATAAGGTTTTACCTCGTCATAAGTAAAGTCATGTTTCGCCAATGTTGTGCAAAAAGAAAACAAAAATCAAAAGAAGCCCATAAAAGCCAAAAGTCAAAAGAAAAAGGCAGGGATACCCGGTAGGAAACCCATTAAAGGGGGCTACGCAAAAGTTAGGGTAAACCCGCTAGGAAACCCGAACAACCATAAAGGGTAGCCTAGGCAAAAACTAGGGTTAAAAAATAAAGTCCGCTAGGTTTCCCAAAGTAACAAAAAAAAAAAAAGAAACCTAGACAAAAGTTAGGACAAAACAAAACACAACATCCTAGGCTAAAAACCCAAAGGGTAGACTAGGGAAGTCAATCAGTCATAGCAAGCGCCATACAATAGGACGTCACTCCATAAACAAAACGTTTGTTTAAACTAGCCTAAACACTCTAACCAACCTTGGCTAGCCGTGCTTACAAAAACCATTTTTTGTCAAAATAAAACAATTCTAAAACACAAGCCTTTGAATTAAATATCCTCTTCTTTCTCTTCTCTTGACCCTTACTACTACAACATTCTAGTAATTAGTAGGGAAATGTGGAGATAGTAATCAATAGAAGGATTGACATCCCCAAGGAAAAGGAGGGGCGCACCGACACCGGCAAAGTCGCTCTACAATTAAACACAATCATTCTTTGGTCATGATAAAGTCAAGACTGCGAAATTGGTATAGCCTATTCTATCAACGAAAGTACAAAACGTCAGAAGCATATCAAGAGTAAAAGCACATTGGTTAATCCTTTTGAAAAATTAATTGAAATAGCATTATAGGATGCATATCGCAAACATTGCATGCATATGATAGGCTCCTATCTCTCAAAAAAAAGAAGAGAAAGAAAAAATGACAATAAAAAGAATAATGCCTGCTAGGAGATTCTTAGGCAAAAGTTAGGGTAGCCTGCTAGATCGAAAACCCGCAAAGGGCGGTCTAGGCAAAAGTTAGGGCATTCATAAAAAAAAAAAGGGAAAAAAGCCCGCTAAGATATCCTAGGCAAAAGTAAGGCAGCCCGATAGACCGAAAACCCCAAAAGGGCGGTCTAGGCAAAAGATAGGGCTAAACCAAAAAATGAATAAAAGAGAGGGGTCCTTCATCATAATCATAAAAAAGTCCAGCAGGAGAATGCCAGTCACTTTTCCAAATGCATCAATAAAAAAGAATAGATTGCATTTAGGGCATCCACATACAAGTAGTCGCACAAAACGACTTTGTCAAGACAAAAAATGAAAGAAATAAAAAATTACTTCAGATAAAAAAAAAAAAAAAAAAAAATGAAAAGCATTCATACATATAAGGAGACTAGCTCCATGATTGTGATTGAAAACAGGATCACCGAGACCAACTCTCCAAATAATGCCCTCAAGAAAACAGAGCAAGTCGTCAATCAAGCGACTCATCAAAATAAGAGCTTCAGCTACCATCCTTCTACCCAAAAAAAGAAGGCACATATAAGAAGAAGAGCGAGTTGTCATCATCAAATAAGCTCAGAAGAAATAAGAAGCTTCCAGAAGCAAAAGCTCCAGTCATCATTTTTCTACCCAATAAAAGAGGGCACAATCATCAAGACATCATAAAAGAAAAGCCGACGGAAAGGCTTAGTTATCCCCAAGAGGATCCTTGCCTACTCCAGAGGCAAAACAAAAAGATTACCTCACGACTCAGCTGCATCACCACATGAGTCATCGAGCACACTCACCCAAAGTCGCCTCCACACTCCCCAATGGAGAATAAAGGTTTCAAGAGCCCATCATCATCAATAGTCAAAAGAGTCCAAACCAACAAGGGCTCAACAAAAAAAAGAGGAAAAAAGAAGAAAACTCTTGCATCCCCAGCAGATGTCCAAAAAGGCCATGACAGAGAAGGCCAAATAAAAATCCTCAAGTGGATCTCCAAAAAATCCAACAAAAAAGAATCAGAAATTCCCACTCTCCAATGGAATAAGAGCTTCACAAGTCTAGCTCGCATCAACCTCAATCAAGGAGCCAAGACTCCATTCCTAGAAAAGAAAAATCAGATCCCCAGGAAGTCAAAAAGAAATAAAAAAAAAAAAAAAAAACGTCAAAAAGAAAGGAAAAAGCCAGCGTAATAAAAAGAGACTAAAAAGTAAAAAGGCTTACGCATTATCCCCACAAAAGCCAGATTTCAAAAATCGCGATAAAAAAGAGATAGATCGCGGAAAAAAGGCGAAATCAAAACCATTGCAGCAGAATAAAGAGCTTCAAGGAAAATAGCTCTAACCTTCTACACCAATAAACAAAGGTACACCAGAAAAAGCCAACGGAAAGGCTTGGTCATCCCTAGCGGAATAAGAGCATAGGCAAAGCCAGCTCAAAACAACAACATCCAACAAGGAGTCAAAAACTCCATTTTTCCCTCAGGGGGCAAATCAAAATTAGATCCCCGGGAAGGAAACCAATTCCCCGGTGGATCAATCAAAAAGAAAAATCATCTCCAGTGAGCCTACGACAAAGGCAAGTTCCAAAGGCAAGAGCCAATTTCCCCAGAAAGGGACATCCACCTATTCGGAGGCAAGCAAGTATAAAGTCTTCACCACTAATGAAGCATCCGCCTACTCAGAGGCATAGGAAACAAAAAAAAAAAAAAAAAAACTCCATTTCCCCAGAGAAATAAGAGCTTGAAAAAACCAGCTCTCATCAACACCAAACAAGGAGTCACAACTCCATTCCCCAAAAGACGATCAAAATTAGATCCCCGGGAAGGCAACCAATTCCCCGGTGGATCAATCAAAAAGAAAAACTTACCCAGAGAGCCTACTGCAAAGGCAAAACTTCAAACGCATATCCTCAGAAAGCTACTTGCCTAACATGGATATCCCTAGTGGAACGCATAGGCAAAACCTTGCAAGCAAAAAAGCAACATTAGCCTATTCAGAGGCAAAGAAAAAGTCAAAACCAAAAGTCTGCACCTCCAAACAGAACATCTGCCTACTCAGAGGCATTACCAAAAACTCAATGGATATCCGCCTACCCAAGAGGCGTCACCAAGATCACCAAATCCCCAGAGGATTCCTGCCTACCTAAGAGGCACTTATCAAAAAATCCCCGACAACCAGCAAAGTCGGATGACCACCACAAAAGATCAAAAACAAAGAATCCCCAGCAATCAACAAGCTGGACGAACACCAACAAAATCCCCGGCGTGACCCGGATGACTATTCAAGAAATCCGAAAAGCAGTCAACTCAACACAAGCAGCACTCTCCAGAGAGCTGCGCTTGATCTGCGCCCGAGCCAGATCAGTAAGTCGCATTACCACCCTGATGGGGGGCTCGTACCCATCCAGTCCCGCACAACGGACTGCAACTACCAGCCTGATGAGGGGTTTATACTCATCAACCGAAGGATCGGCTACGTCAGGAGTAGTATCCGGAGGTTCTACCACGTGTCCATCGAAAGGATCGGCTACGTCAGAAGTAGTATCCTGGAAGTGCACGAACACAAAAATCATTCCCCAGAGAGTCGGCGCATGAGCGACCTGAGCAGTAAGCCGCCATCACCACCAGTCCTACGCAGTGGACTGCGCCAGCCAGATAGGGGGTTTATACCTATCAACCAACACACGAGAAGCGCCTTGCCGGCGCATGGGCCACCTGAACTGTAAGCCGCCATTACCACCCTGATGGGGGGCTCGTACCCATCCAGTCCCGCACAACGGACTGCAACTACCAGCCTGATGGGGGGTTTATGCTCATCAACCGAAGGATCGGCTACGTCAGAAGTAGTATCCGGAGGTTCTATCACGAGTTCACCAAAAGGATCGGCTACGTCAGAAGTAGTATCTCGGAGGCACACGACCACAACATTTCCCCAGAGGATCGTCCGCCACAAGACAGGACATCCGAAAGGCAACCAGGCAAGAGGGTCAACTCCTTTACCCTCCAGTCGATCTTCCTGACAACAGAAGGCCAGCAGTCGACTGGATGGGTAAAGGGGGGGCAGCTGTAGACCCCAAATCTTGCCCGGGCTCCAAATAAAGTCAGAAGATCCCCTATTCGAGGACGCCCGAAGCCTAACAAGCCACTAGGAGAGACTATTAGGCTCCCGTACCAAGATAGGAAGGTTTTTTGGCCCAAAATAAAGTTTCTCGCGTGGAAGGGGGACTTCCAGGTCGAATCTCGCTCAAGCGACTGGTGTACTCGCTTGAGCGACGGATGCTGCCACCAAAGGGGACTTCCGGGTCGAGTCTCGCTCAAGCGACCGATGTACTCACATGTACTCGCTTGAGCGAAAGATGCTCCAACGAGACCGGGGTCTCGTTCACCCAGACCGGGGTCTCGTTGCCAACGAAAACGAGACCGGGGTCTCGTTCACCCAGACCGGGGTCTCGTTGCCAACGAAAACGAGACCGGGGTCTCGTTCACCCAGACCGGGGTCTCGTTGACGACGAAAACGAGACCGGGTTCTCGTTCACCCAGACCGGTGTCTCGTTGCTTATGCAAAACGAGACGGCGGTCTCGTTGTACGAGACGGCGGTCTCGTTGCTTCTGTCAAACGAGACGGCGGTCTCGTTGTGCGAGACGGCGGTCTCGTTTCTGTCAGACGAGACCGGCGGTCTCGCCACCTGACAGCGCGGAAACCTATAAATAGGGGCTCTCCCCCCCTCATTTCCACACACCACAGCTGCATAGCTCTCCCTTCTCTCTAAAACTTCTCTCTAGAATCCCTCCGACGCATTTCCGGAGTTTCTGAGTGTTTTCAAGAGTGATTTTCGGCGTTCGAGAGGTTTCCGACGTCTTGTAGAGCGAAGGGCTGCCATAAAGCACCCTATTTTTCCAGAGAATTAATATAAAAAGCGTGCTTCGGAGGTTCAAATTCTCTCTTTCCACCTTTACCGTTTTTATCTTAAATTATGCAGTAGACAGTAGGGCCATGTAGTCACACTTTTAAATTCCGTAGAATAAAAAGGGCAAAAGTGCGTTTTTCTAGTTTATCAATAAAAATAAGCCGGCCTATCATGGGGAACCCGAAAGGGGCGTCGCAAAGGGACTAATACTCCTTTTGCACGTAACCAACTCCCTTACCCAACTCTGGTTCTAATGACCAAAGTTGGTTTTCGAAAACCAACGCCTTTTTAAACCCCTTTTCCGATGTTTATGGTAAAAATATCGGTGGCGACTCCATAGAACCCAAAATAAATAAGTCCTTGGATTAGCCCGGTTATCGGACAGCCCAAGGACACTTTTCGAAAACCTCGTCTCTAGGTTAGCCCGGTTATCGGACAACCTGAAGACGTTGTACCCACCAATAAAAAACGCGAAAATCAAGAGGGTCGATAAAACCATCGCGTCGCTCCGACCGCCTCGTTTTGACGGCGGCGACAATGACAACTTGCTCTTCTTTCTTGAGGGAGAGAGAGCAAAGTTCGAAGACTTCTTATTTGTGCCTTCTTCTTTTTCCGGGTAGAAGGATGGTAGCTGGAGCTCTGGTTCTTGGAAGCTTTTATTTTGCTCTGAAGTTGTTGGCAACTTGCTCTGTTTCTTGAGGGAGAGCATTATTTGGAGGCTTGTTTTGAGTGCTTCCTATTTTCAAACACAAACATGGAGCTAGTCTCCTTACATGCATGAATGTTTTTTAGTTTTTTGTTACTTATTTGCAAAATATTTTATTTTTTATTTTGACAGAGTCGTTTTGTGCGACTATTTGTGGGTGGATGTCCTAAATGCAATCTATCCTTTTATGAGATGCATATTAGAAAAGTGACCGATATTCTCCTACTGTGCTTTCATGATTATGCTGATGGGTTCCTTTTTTATTCAATTTTTAGTTAAGCCCTAACTTTTGCCTAGACCGCCCTTTTGAGGTTTTCGATCTAGCGGGCTGCCTTAATTTTTGCCTAGGATATCCTAGCGGGCTACCCTAACTTTTGCCTAAGAATCTCCTAGCAAGCATTATTCATTTTATTTTTGCATGCAATGTTTGTGATATGCATCTTATAATGCTAATTCGGTTAATATTTCAAAAGGACTAACCGATGTGCTTTTGCTTCTGATGTGCTTCCGATGTCACGCCTAGCGGTACCGATTTTGCCGTCTCGGATTTGTCATGACCGAATAGTGAATGTTGTTTATTGTAGAGTGACTACCATGTCAGTGCACTCCTTCCTTTTCTCAAGGATTAAAATCCTCTTATTGATCACTATATCTCCATATTTCCCAATTAATTACTAGAATGTCGTAATAAGGGTCAAGAGAATAGAAAGAAAGTGATTTAATTCAAAGGCTTGTGTTTTAGAGGGTTTTTATTTAAAAAAGTTTCTGTAAGAATGGCTAGCCAAGGTTGGTCAGACTGTTTAGACTATTTTTAAACAAACGTTTCGTTTATGAAGTTGCGTCTTAACTAATTGTTTTGTGGTGCCTATCGCGACTAATTGACTTCCCTAGACTACCCTTCGGGTTTTCAACCTAAGATGTTGTGCTTTTTCTTGGTCCTAACTTTTGTCTAGGTTTCCTCTTTTCTTGTTTTGGGAATCCTAGCGGACCTAACTTTTGCGTAGCCCCCCTTAGTAAGTTTCCTACTGGGTATCTTGCCCTTTCTTTTTGGCCTTTGGCTTCTATGGGATTCTTTTGATCTTTTTTTTTTTTGCACAACATTGGCGAAACATGGCTTTATTGAAAAGGTAAAACCTTATTCGTGTTTCCAGTCAATCAGTGGTGATGGATTTGACTTTTATTTTGGTCAATGGCGCAGTTTGATCACTTTGACGCATTTTGAAAACGTTTGCTTAATCATGGTTATTAATGAGGTTTAGAATTGAATAGGAAGAAGAGAAACAGATAGTAAGAATGACCTTCTTTATAATTAATAGGGAAATATGTGCCCTACAATGCTCGGGGGTCGAGCTAACCCCGAGGAGTAATCTCTAATAATCATTGAATTTATATCCCCTTAAGATTGGAAGGAGAACACCTAATGGCTAAAGTTGCTCTCGACGCTTGGACCCCTTCGTTTGGAAAAATCTGATTCGAGGTGTAGAGGGGAGACTTTCCTTTTCTCCGTGTAGCTTGATCCTTTGTAGGGTCATGCTTCAAAGGATTGTCTTTAAAATGTGGTGGCTCCTTTATTCTTTGAGAGTTTATAATGAGCCCTTGGTTTGGGCGGTATCCATATTTCTTCATCATGTGGGTCACCTTCATACTATTAGGGAAGTATTTTCATATTGGAAAAAGACATTTCAAAGGCCCTCTTCAGCCGCATCCATACAAGGTAGGGCAGACGACTTGCTGATCCAAATGTTGTCTTCATCTTGAACCGTGACTAGCTTGTAGGCCGTCCAAGCTAAGTAGATGGCCGTCCATGGCCTGTCGCCTACCGTGAATTTGTCTTTTTGGTGGAGCATTGAGAGAACTGCCTTAGCGTCGTGAATCCAAAGTCCACTCAATTTCCTCTTTAGATTATGTCTTTCTTCGGTCGTTTTATTTTTTCCTTTATTTGTGGGAGCATCATCTTACAACTCCTTGGGAGAATAGATTCTTCCACTTCTAGTCGTGCCTCCCAATACCGGCTATGTTGGCGATATCCTCATTAATGGGCGGTGTTTTTGCGTATCTCCATGGTGCAGCCTTATTCAAGGCGTGCACAAATGTAGCGGCATCCTTGCCCCCTCCTCCTTATTAACTTGGATACCCAACGATTGAGGCTTATTATCCTCCTCAGGCGGATCAACTGTTGGAGAGAACTTGTCGACGAAAGGTTTGTTATTCATCTTACTTCGATTCGTGAAAAGCACATCGACTAATCCTTTCTTTTTATTATCTTATTATTATTATTATTAAAGTGAGAATTAATGCAATTTATGAATGCAATTAATGAATGCAATAGACGGTTGAAGAGATGATGAAAACAAACAATTTCATCTAGACCGTGTACATTCCTCAATGCAATGTTTCGAAGTACATTTTTTTTAAAAGCGGAAATCCTAAAGGAAACCATAGGTGGGTTAAAATTTTTGATTCCCGTGCATGGCATGTGAATGCCCTAACCTCTTTTCACGGTATTGAGGAATGTTCACTTTCTTCAACTTTCTATTATTCGATGCATGTTATGAGGATGAAGTTTGGTGGATGCATGTATGCAAATGTTTGTTTTTTCCTAAACATTATCATGTTTTATTTTCTAACATGATGTATGATAGTATTTGGGATTTTGTGTTTTTTTTTCGTATGCAGATGAGGGCATGAAGAATACCAGCCGCTTTCTAGAATGCACATGAATTAGGGTTTTTATTAAAAATGAATGATTGGTGTGTGATAGATATGCCTTAAGACAATGACTTTGACATCATCCTTAAAGTTTACGCTTTGCGGAGTGTCATACCCACTTCGGCAGAATGGTTCTTTCCTCATAAAGGTCACCATATAGCATAATACACTTGTCTCTTCCTTATGGAAGATTACTGTTAGAAAAGTAGTTTTAGATCAAGAGGGGGGGTGAATTGATCTTTGAAAGTTTTTCGCAAATAAAAGATTATCTATTTGTAAAAATAAGATTTCAGATCTGTTCTTGAATCACAAAGCAATCAATCAAATATAAACGCAGTGACAGAATTAATGGAGAGAAAGGTTAAGAAAGATATCACCGGTGTTTTATACTGGTTCACCCAATACCAGGGCTACGTCCAGTCTCCAGCCAAATTCCAGCTGGGTTCCACTAGATCAAATGTTTTACAGACTTACAATCTTACACTTAATCTACCACAAGAACCAAATTCCAGTTCCTGCACTCAACCTCTCACCAAGAACCAAATTCCAGTTCTTGATAACCTCTACAACCAAATTCCAGCTGCAGAGAAACTAGTGCCCAAATTCCAGGCACCAAACAATACAAAAAGAATGTAAAGAAATGAAAAAGAAGAAACTAGAATGCTCAAACCAGTTTATGCAATTCTGCTGTAAGTGTTTCTTCTTCAGGAAAAATCAAGTTGCCTCAAGAAAGATTTTCAAAGAACTTCTCAAAAAACTGACGCGAATCTTTCTTGAAAAGATGCTAAAGTTTGCTTGCTTGATTGCTTAAGATTGATGTTCAAATGTTGTGTTTGAAATGTTCAAGCCAAACTGTTTTTATAGAAGATTTTCAAAACTGCTGGTTTAATCAATCTGTTAAAAGATTCTTTTAATCTGTTAAAAGTGCAGTTTAAATATGTTAAAACTTCTTTTAATCTATTAATACATTCTTGATTCTTTAACATATTTGTTTTAACTGATACGACAACGTTTGTATCAATTAAAACTCTTTACAAAAAATCTTCTAATTTGATTTAATCGATTGTTTCGTGTTTCAATCGATTAATATACTGCAAAGCTTTATTGTAAAACTTTCCAAGTTATTTTAACTGATAAAAATAAGTTTTAATCGATTAAAACGTTGTGTAGAAATTTTCTAAGTTGTTTTAATCGATTGAAACGTGTTTTAATCGATTGAAAAAACTCTGATCGGTCATAACTCAATTCTGATCGATCATATCTGATTCTGATCGGTCATAATTGCATTCTGATCGATCATCCTGAATGTTAAGTGGATTTAATCGATTAAAACCAAGTTGTATCGATTAAAATACTGCAAAAACACTTCTCTGAACATTCTAAGTGATTTTAATCGGTTATTTCAAAACTGTATCAGTTAAAAACTTGTTTAAGAAAGCTTTTGTCAAAATACTTTGTTTTTAACTTGTTTAAACGATTTTTAGAGGCATTTTGCAAAATCTTTTAAGTGAAGAAACCTCATGCAGCAGAAAAGATAAAATTGATTATACCTAAGCATAGCAGCGGACACACTAATCTCTCTACTCTTTTATCTAAATGATTGTTGACTGCTACAAAGTTGACTTTGACTTTATCTTTGACTTCATCAAATCAACAAGATCTTTGTCAGAGAATTTTGATAAGATCTTCATCACTTACAGTCTCCCCCTATTTGATGAAGACAAACACCACTTTGAATAATAACTCTCCAAAAGAAGTCACTTGATAAAACAGATTAGTGAGTAATAAAGAAATGAATTATTTTCCTATTTCTCCCCCTAAATTGTTGCTTCCTGACTAAAGAATTATTTCTGATTAAAAGTAAAGCAACTAAAGCAACTATTCTCCCCCTTTTGACTTCATAAAAAAAGAATAGGGGACAGAAGAGAAACAATGCAAATGTATGTAATAAGTTTTAGATTTTGAAAATTGAAACAAATACGATATCTTACTCATGTAAAGATCAATCAAAGTTGATTCAAACTTATCTTCATTAACACGTTTGTAATGAATACAATTAACACGTGTAAAGATAAGGGAATCACGCTTTAGTAGCATGTTACAAGAACAACCATTAACTAAAGCCTTTAATTTATCTTTCCAGAATAAAAATCGATTAAAAACAGGAAAAAAATCGATTAAAAAGTTCTTGTTAATGATTTTAATCGATTGAAATAAAGTTTTAATCGATTAATCTAGTGAAGGATTTTGAAAGTATGAAACATAAGTGCATTTAATCGATTAATTCAACATTTAATCGATTAAAACAGTAAAGAAAAATGTTGTATAAATTCTTTTAATCGATTTAAAAGATTTTTTATTGATTAAAACAACCAGTTTTTGAAATCTAAGTAATGTTTGATGCATCTAAAATGCCTAATTCAGTGCGAATTTTGAAAAACCGATCACGAGCAAGAAGTTTTGTAAAAATATCTTCTAGTTGTTTTTCAGTTTCTATAAAGAAGATTTCGCAATCACCTTTCAAAACATGATCTCTAATGAAATGATGTCTTATTTCTATATGCTTTGTCCTAGAATGTTGGATTGGATTTTTTGTTAACATAATAGCACTAGTATTATCACATAAGAGAGGAATTTTTCTGAGAATTAAACCATAATCCTCAAGCTGTTGTTTGATCCAAAGAGATTGAGCACAACAACTCCCAGCTGCAATATATTCTGCTTCAGCTGTAGAAAGAGCAACACATGACTGCTTTTTACTGTGCCATGAAATTAGACTGCTTCCAAGGAGATGACAGGTGCCACTGGTGCTTTTCCTGTCAAGCTTACAACCTACAAAATCTGAGTCAGATTATCCAACTAGATTTAGTTTTGACTCACCTGGATACCATAACCCAACATTTAAGGTTCCTTTGAGATATTTGAGGATCCTTTTTGCAGCAGTAAGATGAGACTCTTTTGGTGCAGATTGGAACCTGGCACACATACAATCACTGAACATAATGTCAGGTTTACTTGCTGTTAAATATAGCAAAGAACCAATAAGCCCCCTATATTTAGTTTCATCAACAGATTTTCCTTTTTCATCAGAGTCAAGATAACAATTTGTGGACATAGGTGTTGATGCCTCCTTGCAGTGTTCCATCTCAAATTTCTTTAAGAGTTCTGTGCAGTATTTGGATTGATGAAGAAAGCTTCCTTCTTGAAGTTGTTTAACTTGTAATCCAAGAAAGTAGTTAAGTTCCCCCATCATAGACATCTCAAACTCCCCCTGCATATCTTTGATGAAATCTTTACATAAAGACTCATTAGTAGCTCCAAATATGATGTCATCAACGTATACTTGAACCAGAATTACATCATTATTCAATTTCTTTAGAAATAATGTTTTGTCAACCAAACCTCTTTGATAGCCCTTTGAAATAAGAAAGTTACTTAACCTTTCATACCATTGTCTTGGGGCTTGTTTGAGACCATACAGAGCTTTCTTCAATCTATAAACATATTCTGGATGAAATTTTTAAGTAGCCATTCAAGTAGCCATTCAAGAAAGCGCTTTTGACATCCATTTGAAATAACCTGAAATTTTTAATTGCAGCATAGGCAAGTAATAGTCTAACAGCTTCTAATCTAGCTACTGGAGCATATGTTTCATCAAAATCAATTCCTTCTTGCTGATTATACCCTTTAGCAACCAATCTAGCCTTGTTTCTAGTTATTATGCCATTTTCATCCATTTTATTCCTAAAAACCCATTTTGTTCCTACAATATTGGCATTATCTGGTTTTGGAATCAATTCCCATACCTCATTTCTTGTAAATTGGTTTAATTCATCATGCATAACATTAATCCAATTATTATCTTTCAATGCATCAGATATGTTTTTAGGTTCAATTTGTGATACAAATGCCATGTGATTGCAAAATTTATTTAAAGATCTTCTAGTGGAAACTCCCTGATTTATTTCACCAATGATGTTGTCTATTGAAAGATTTCTTGGAGTTTTCCATTCCTTGGGCAGTTCCTCTTCAGTTTCTTCAATTTCTTCAACCTGTTTTTGAGAAACTGTTGATTCTGGCAGTTTTAACTGATACATTTTATCAGTTAAAATATCTTCTTCTGTACTATATTCAGAAACATTCTGCATATTTGGGTTAGTTTCATCAAATGTAACATGGACAAATTCTTCTACAATTTTTAGTCTTTTGTTAAAGATTCTATAAGCATGGCTATTTAATGAATACCCCAAGAATATACCTTCATCTAATTTGGAATCAAATTTTCCAAGATTTTCTTTTCCATTATTTAAGACAAAAACTTTACTTCCAAATACTCTAAAATAGTTTATGTTAGGCTTTTTACCTTTGAATAATTCATAAGGGGGTTTCTTAAGAAAGGGTCTGATTAAAACACGGTTTAATACATGGCAAGCAATGCTAACGGTATCAACCCAAAAATATTTTGGTAATGCTTTCTCATTAAGCATTGTCCTAGCAAGCTCTTCAAGAGAACGATTTTTCCTTTCAACTACACCATTCTGTTGAGGAGTTCTAGGAGCAGAAAAATTATGCTTGATACCATGTTTATCACAAAATTTATTGAATTTTTCGTTTGAAAATTCTCCCCCATGATCACTTTGAATACAAGAAATAAAATAGCCTTTTTCATTTTGAATTTGTTTTGCAAATTTCTTAAACAAATGGAAAGTATCAGATTTTAATTTCAAAAACAATGTCCAGGTAAATCTTGAGTAATCATCTACAATAACCAGTGCATATAGATTTCCTCCTAAGCTCATAGTTCTAGAAGGACCAAAGAGATCCATGTGCAAAAGTTCAAGAGGTCTGGATGTTGAAACAATATTTTTCTGTGAGAAAGAATTTTTGACTTGTTTCCCCTTTTGACATGCATCACATACTTTGTCTTTCACAAACTTGAGTTTAGGTAACCCAACTACAAGATCTCTAGAAATTAATTTGTTTAGATGATTCATATGAATATGAGCTAACCTCCTATGCCATAACCAGGAATCATTCTCTTTAGAAATTAAGCAACAGTTCTTAGCAGAATTAGTATCTAACATGTAAATATTGTTGATCCTCTTACCAGTAATCATTACCTGTTCTGAGTCTGATCTGATAATTTGACATTGATTTTGCCCAAAAACAACTTTGTGTCCTTTATCACACAACTGGCTAATACTAATCAAATTATGTTTTAAACCCTCAACATATAAAACATTGTTAATAATACCTGATTCTGCACATTTGATGTCACCTATTCCAAGAATTCTTCCTTTATTATTATCACCATAGACAACAGTCCCACCATTCTTTAGTTTAAGATTGCAAAATTTTGTAATATCACCTGTCATGTGTTTGGAACAGCCACTGTCAAGGTACCAGAGATCTTCACTTTGTTTTTCCTGAAATGAAATTAGTGTAGTTGCAGTACAAAATAATACAGTTTTGAAATAAACAATTAATTCTGCACTGGAAGTATAAATTTAATCGATTAATTTGATACTCAATCGATTAATCAAGTTCTGGAGAGAATGTATCAGAATAATAATCGATTTAAACGAGGAATAATCGGTTAATTTTATCCTGTGTAATGATTTTATCTGATATAAATCCATTTTAATCGATTAAAACAGTAAAACTATATTCCAGAGAACATTTTAATCGATTAATTCACATTTTAACCGATTAAAACTGTACGGACAGTTCTTCTGGTATGCTCTGTAAATGATTTTAACTGATTGAAATAGTTTTATATCAATTAAAATACTCAGTCCATGAATCCAGAGACAAAATTCGCTGATTTGATACACAGGAACTTCCAGATTTTGTTCCTGCAAAACAGATTAGGCATGTTTCTGGTACCCTTTAAAATTACTGGGTCCAATTATGTTATATGAAGTGAATTTTTGGGAACCCACTTCATTCTACCTTTAGGTATGGCATATTTCTTAATTCTACAATGTTTAACAGAATGTCCTTTTTTCATGCAATAAAAGCATTTAACAAACGGAGACGAAGCAAATTTACTATATGCAAAATAATTTTTAAATGCTCTGGTTTTCTTTCCAATAGACGGTGTAAAACCTATGCCACCCCGATCAATAACTAATTTCTGAGAATCAAGTATCATATCAAGACTAATCTTTCCTTTTGCTAGTTTAGATGCAGTCTTTATTAAATATGTTACTTTTTCTTGCAACTCAGGACAATGTTTACAATCTTTAACATTACACATGCAATCAAAGTTATTATCTATATCTGAATTTTCATTTTTGATTTCTTCATCAACAATTTTCTTTTCAAGAATAGTGATCTTGTTTTCTAATATCCTATTCATGCTTTTTAATCTTTTGTTTTCAATTTCTAATTTTTTTGCTACAACATGCATTTCATAAAAGAAATTTTGTAAAGAACTATAATTCATAGAGTCAGAACTTACACTGGTTTTTGGTGAATCCGAGTTGACCATTAGGCATATCTCTGTTGTTTCTTCATAGGTCATTTCAAGAATCTTCCACATTTGTGCAACAGTCTGACAGTGTGCTATCCTGAAAAAATCGTTTCTGTTGAGTGCAGATATGATAATATTTTTGGCAATACAATCATCCTGGATTAATTTCTTTTCACAGTCATTTGAGCTAGACCAATCTTTGTTAATGATATCAGTTTTTTGTTCAATGATATTCCAAACATTTATACTAATAGATTCAATAAAGATCTTCATCCTAATCTTCCAAAAGGAATAATCTGTTCCACAAAACAACGGAGGTCTATCAATACACGCACCCTCAAAAAATTTGCTTCTAGCCATGGATCGAAGAACTTGAATAACTTTCAAGCACCTCGCTCTGATGCCAATTGTTAGAAAAGTAGTTTTAGATCAAGAGGGGGGGTGAATTGATCTTTGAAAGTTTTTCGCAAATAACAGATTATCTATTTGTAAAAATAAGATTTCAGATCTGTTCTTGAATCACAAAGCAATCAATCAAATATAAACGCAGCGACAGAATTAAAGGAGAGAAAGGTTAAGAAAGATATCACCGGTGTTTTATACTGGTTCACCCAATACCAGGGCTACGTCCAGTCTCCAGCCAAATTCCAGCTGGGTTCCACTAGATCAAATGTTTTACAGACTTACAATCTTACACTTAATCTACCACAAGAACCAAATTCCAGTTCCTGCACTCAACCTCTCACCAAGAACCAAATTCCAGTTCTTGATAACCTCTACAACCAAATTCCAGCTGCAGAGAAACCAGTGCCCAAATTCCAGGCACCAAACAATACAAAAAGAATGTAAAGAAATGAAAAAGAAGAAACTAGAATGCTCAAACCAGTTTATGCAATTCTGCTGTAAGTGTTTCTTCTTCAGGAAAAATAAAGTTGCCTCAAGAAAGATTTTCAAAGAACTTCTCAAAAAATTGACACGAATCTTTCTTGAAAAGATGCTAAAGTTTGCTTGCTTGATTGCTTAAGATTGATGTTCAAATGTTGTGTTTGAAATGTTTAAGCCAAACTGTTTTTATAGAAGATTTTCAAAACTACTGGTTTAATCAATCTGTTAAAAGATTCTTTTAATCTGTTAAAAGTGTAGTTTAAATATGTTAAAACTTCTTTTAATCCATTAATACGTTCTTGATTCTTTAACAAATTTGTTTTAACTGATACGACAACGTTTGTATCAATTAAAACTCTTTACAAAAAATCTTCTAATTTGATTTAATCGATTGTTTCGTGTTTCAATCGATTAATATACTTGCAAAACTTTATTGTAAAACTTTCCAAGTTATTTTAAGCTGATAAAAATAAGTTTTAATCGATTAAAACACTGTGTAGAAATTTTCTAAGTTGGTTTAATCGATTGAAACGTGTTTTAATTGATTGAAAAAACTCTGATTGGTCATAACTCAATTCTGATCGATCATATCTGATTCTGATCGGTCATAATTGCATTCTGATCGATCATCCTGAATGTTAAGTGGATTTAATCAATTAAAACCAAGTTGTATTGATTAAAATACTGCAAAAACACTTCTCTGAACATTCTAAGTGATTTTAATCGGTTATTTCAAAACTGTATCAGTTAAAAACTTGTTTAAGAAAGCTTTTGTCAAAATACTTTGTTTTTAACTTGTTTAAACGATTTTTAGAGGCATTTTGCAAAATATTTTAAGTGAAGAAACCTCATGCAGCAGAAAAGATAAAATTGATTATACCTAAGCATAGCAGCGGACACACTAATCTCTCTACTCTTTTATCTAAGTGACTGTTGACTGCTACAAAGTTGACTTTGACTTTATCTTTGACTTCATCAAATCAACAGGATCTTTGTCAGAGAATTTCAATAAGATCTTCATCACTTACAATTACAAGCGTACTTGGGCCTCTTTCGCCTTTGTCTTAGGGATATCTAATGCCCCCTAGAATGAATGTATTTATGCATGCACCAATACAAAAGGGAAGCAGATGTTCAAAATGACATAACCTTTGACTGGGATGTCCGATTTGGACGCACAATATATCAAAACGAAGAGAAAAGGGTGAAGAGCAAGGTTAAAAATTCCCGAAGGAGATTTGGCCCAGTAATTTTCCCAAAAAACGCTTCTAAGACCCACTTTTCAGGGGTTTATTAAAATGATGCGTATGCAGACTCTCCCTATGCATTTATTTTCTCTTTTGGTTTTTCCAATTATGACATGATGCAATATGAATGATACGACTTTGTCAAAATTATTTTTATAAATGTTTTGATTTTGTTATTATTATTATTTTTTATTTTATTTTATTTTTTGTTTTTTTAGCCTTTTATCTCTTCTGTCGGACTGCGTGGCTACTTAGCTTACAAAGAACCTGAAATCAGGCTAGCTAAAAGGCAGACTGTCCGAGATAAAAGTGGTTTATTGCAAAAGAATAATTTTAGCGTCACTTATCTCTTCTGTCGGACTGCGTGGCTACTTAGCTTACAAAGAACCTGAAACCAGGCTAGCTAAAAGGAAGACTGTCCGAGATAAGGCTGTTTATTATGAAAATATTTTTGAGGTTTCATTATATATTTTTTTTACTGTTGTATGATTATGCTATGCAAAAAACAAATGCAACAAACGAATGCACAAACAATTCACTCATCCACGAACAGAGTGATATTTAATTACGAGGTAGGGGTTTCCTGCAGAAGAGTGCATCGGTAAAGGTAGGTTCCAACTGTTCTCACCAAGGCCAGGCCCCCAAGGTGCCCCTATTATAGGGATCCTTCAATCTCCCAGTCTTCGAACCATGCACGGATGTCCGTGTCGACGTTCTTAGACAGAGAAAAAGAAGGTTATCACCTTAAGTGGTGGTTTCCGACAACGACCTGCTGGCACTATGGCCATTACCATGGTCGGCCGTACCTGCCACCCACTCCCTATGTGTATTCTCTCTTGCCCCCGGGTATAGAGTTTATTTCAGACAATTGCAGAAAATAAGCATACAACAATTATTAAAGCCAAACAATAAAACATGTTATAAAAGCAAGAAAGGGTAAAAGCGTAATTTTTAGTTTTTATTTTCTAAACTAGTCCATCACTAAATGGGATCAACTCTCTAGCTTCCCCAGTGGAGTCGCCATCTGTCGCCGCCGTCAGAAGAGGCGGTCAGAGCGACGTGATGGTTTTTTATATGACTCGCGTTTTTTGAAAGAAACGGTTCAACGCCTTTAGGTCGTCCGATAACCGGGCTGGACTTAAAGGCGAGGTTTTTGAATAGGTTCGAGGAGTCACCATCAGTGTTTTAACCTTAAACACTGAAAAAGGTAAAAAAAGTAGAAGGCAGTGGTTTTAGAAAAAACCAACTTTGACCATTACAACCAGAGTTGGATAAGGGAGTTAGTTACGTGTGGGGAAGGTGTTAGCACCCCCACAACGCCCCTTTCGGGTTCCCTATGATGGACTAACTTAGAAAATAAACACTTAAAGAAATTATACTTTTACCCTATTATTTTATCTACTTGCAAAATTTAAGTATCTACATGGCTCTATTATCTAATGCACACAAAGAAAGCGATAAAGAAAGTAGTAAAAAAGACAGAGAATAGAGAAGGAACCTCCGAAGCGAGCTTTATATTAACTTTTCGAAAACGTGAGGACGCTTTTTGGCGGTCCCCGCACTCTACAAGCACGCTCCTCTCGCAAAATAAAGAAAAGTTACTCTACTGAGGGCCGAATGTCTCAAAAAGAGACTTCCTTAACCGATTTCAACTTTAACAGAAATCGAAAAGCTCCCTCGAACCCCGAAATAATGCTCAGGGTCACTCTCAAGTGCCAAAGGCTTCCAAGAGAGTGGAGGAGTGGAAGAGGTGTGAAAAATCAGAGAAATGAGGCTCCTATTTATAGGGATTCGGGCCTGGAAAAGGTAGACGATCGTCTGGACAAAGCGGACGGCCGTCCATGGCAAAAATTGGCCATGGACGGCCATCCATGTAGTGTGGATGGCCGTCCATGGCAACTTTTGGCCATGGACGACCATCTGCTTGTCCTGGACGGCCATCTGCCTGTTCTGGACGACCATCTGCTGTCTCCGGCGGATTTCCCGATTTTTAATGCCTCTAAAAACCCTTTCTATTCTAAATGGAACCTAGAACAAGCTACTAGGGACTTGATAAAGTCTTAACCATCTTCAAAATGGGCGATCTTTAGCTTTATTAGGGGGTCGGGCAAGATTTGGGGTCTACATAGGTGTATTGGAGGATAGTAAAAATTAAAGTTTAATTTAAAGTATAGTTGAAAAAACAAGACATGGGATCAAGTTGTGAGACAAAAGGGACAATTTCTGTGAAAGTTAAGATGCCTAATGTTCAATTTCTACAACCTTACAATAGTTTGGTGAGAGAGGTTAAGCGTGTAACTTTCACGAAGAAATATGGAAATATCTTAAATTTATTAGATCTCAATGTGCAAGTGGAGGTTGTCTTAACATTAACACAATTTATGATCATCCCTGTAGACCCCAAATCTTGCCCGGCCTAACAATAAAGACCAGAAGACCTCCTTTTCGAAGATGGATGAAGCCTAAGAAGCCACTAGGAGAGACTATTAGGACCCATACTAGGATATGAGGGATTTTTGGTCCAAAAATAAGGATTTTTGCCTTTTAAGGTCGAGACCGCCGTCTTGGATTTGAGACCGCCGTCTCGCCTTGCGCGGATGGCGAGACCGCCGTCTCGATGGGCGAGACCGCCGTCTCAACGTTCCCACAAGGCGAGACCGCCGTCTCGACCTTTTCAGACGAGACGACCCATCTCGACCTGACAAGCGCGAATCCCTATAAATAGGGCCCATATTCCCCTCATTTCCAACAAGTTCTTCCTCCTTCTCTCTAGAAATCACTTAAAATTCTCTCTCTAGAACCCCTCCGAAGCATTTCCGGAGTTTCTGAGAGTTTCTAAGAGTGTTTTTGAGCGTTTCAAGAGGTTTCCGGTGCTGTGTAGAGTGAAGGGCTGCCACAAAGCACCCTATTTTTTGCAAAGATTAATATAAAAGCTTGCCTCGGAGGTTTACTCTCTCTCTCTCTCTCTCTACTTTTACCTCTTTAATTCTAAATTGTGCAATAGAGATTAGGGCCATGTAGTCATGACTTTAAATTCCGCAAAATAAAAGGGTAAAAGCGTATTTTCCGGTTTATTTATTTATTCAAAGTAGCTAGCCTATCATAGGGAACCCGAAAGGGGCGTCGTAAAGGAACTAACACTTCCTTTACGCGTAACTAACTCCCTTACCCAACTCTGGTTCTAATGACCAAAGTTGGTTTTTCGAAAACCAACGCCTTTTAAATCCTTTTCCGATGTTTCCAGTAAAAACGTCGGTGGCGACTCCAAAGAACCCTCCAAAACTAGCTCTTGGATTAGCCCGGTTATCGGACAATCCAAGAAGCACCCTTTCGAAAACCTCGCCCCTAGGTTCAGCCCGGTTATCGGACAACCTAAAGGCGTTGTAACCACCAATAAAAATGCGAAAAACGGAAAGTTGAAAACCATCGCGTCACTCCGACTGCCCTCGTTTTTTTACGGCGGCGACAATCCCTTGAGGTGTTTTACATTCAGTGACTTCTAATTGGCAACCACTAGAAGAACATGAACGAATTTTAGTGATATCATTGAAAGATAACATGTTAGAATCGCGCAGCGGAATGTTTGCGTTTACGGACAAAAACCAAGAGGGGGGTGAATTGGCTTCTTAAACAAAAAATTAGGGTTTTAAAATTTTCCCCAAATTTCACCGATTAAAATGCTGTGTAAAGTAAATAGATAAGGGAAAGAAGATTACACAGTTGATTTATACTGGTTTGGATCAAAAGACCCTACATCTAATTGCTAATCACTCAAAAAGAGGATTAATGCTGTCACTATAATCACAGTTTTACAAACAGATTACAAATTGAAAAGATAAGGAATAGAAAACACCTCTCTTGAGTCACACAAGAGATGAACACCTCCTTTGAATCCACAAAGGATGAAAAACAACTTTTCCTAGAGATGGCACAACACACAATCCACCAAGAAACTCACTCAGTGATTCTTATCGCTTCTAGCCCACACTAGGTTTCAAAAGCCCCTTTTTCTTCCCTACAAAAAGTTCTCTAGCAGTCACAACTCTCAACTTTTGTATGAAAAAGGTTTGTTAATTTGTAGAGAGCCTTAGAGAACCTTAAGTAGAGAGAATAGGGTCTGGGAATTGGGGATTTTCGAAAACAGAAGAATTGGGAATAAGGTTTTCGAAACTTGGTACAAATTTGAATTTCAAAACACATAACAGAAGCAAATAATCGATTATCTTGAGTGATAATCGATTATTCCAGAGCCATTTTCGCAGAGGAACAAAACTGGACTAGGATAATCCATTATCTAGCCAAATAATCGATTATTTGCCTGTGATAATCGATTATCCTGAGTGATAATCGATTATCACATTGAGCTATTCCTGAAAATTATTTTCTTGCTGTAATAATCGATTATCCTGAGTGATAATCAATTATCACAGTGTAATTTTGATAAAAATGAGGTTTTAGAGGTTTTAAAGGATGGTCTATGTGCTGGCTATCTTGGACTCTAATATTATAGACTCAAAAACATAAAAATAGACTTATTACATAAGATTACAAGTCTTCAAATCTCTAAGTTCTTTGTTCTTGAATCATCATCAAAATCTACAAGCTTCATATCCTTGTATGTTCAACAATCTC
Source organism: Sphenostylis stenocarpa (assembly GCA_963425845.1). NCBI lineage: Eukaryota > Viridiplantae > Streptophyta > Magnoliopsida > Fabales > Fabaceae > Sphenostylis > Sphenostylis stenocarpa. The sequence continues at coordinate 57,148,018 of OY731400.1, read as the reverse complement.
CCCCTTTTTGATGATGATCAAAATTTCCTTTAAAGCCCTTTGTAATAACCTGTTTTATCTGTCACAGCTAACAAAAACATTAAACATACCAGACAACATTAAAATTATTAAACATAAGAGGCTTTAAATAATTTCTCCCCCTATTTTGATTATGATAAAAAATGAAAGCTCCCCCTCAATAAGTGCATAAGATAGAAAAACAGCTCCCCCTCAATCAATGCAAAGATTGGTCAGTTAAGCAGAGTTTAGACTATTTCTAATATTCCTAAGTCTCTCCTAAGTTCATAGAATCTATCCTTTGGAAGAGGTTTGGTAAATATATCCGCTAACTGATGTTTTGTATACTTAGTTTGACAATTTCCTTTAGATATATGATCTCTTAAAAAATTATGCCTAATCTCAATATGTTTAGTTCTAGAATGCATAACAAGATTCTTTGTGAGATTGATAACACTTGTATTATCACACATTAAAGGAATATTACTTAGAAAGATATTATAGTCTTCTAATTGTTGCTTCATCCATAAGATTTGAGCACAACAATTACCAACTGCAATATATTCAACTTCAGTTGTGGATAAAGCAACACATGCTTGTGTTCTTGGAATGCCAAGACACTAAGGATGATCCTAACATATGACATGTTCCACTAGTACTCTTTCTATCTATTTTACATCCACCATAATCAACATCAGAATAACCTATTAAACTAGGAGAAGCTTCAGATGGATACCATAATCCTAATCTTGTAGTTGCTTTTAAATATTTTAAGATTCGTTTTACTGCAGTTAAATGAGATTCTTTTGGATATGCTTGAAATCTATCACACACACAAACAAAATGCATAATATCAGGTCTACTTGCAGTTAAGTATAATAGAGAACCTATCATACCTCTATACATTGAATGATTAATTTCAAAACCTGATTCATCTTTATCCAAATAGCATGATGTTCCCATGGGTGTGTTAGCTTCCTTTGAAATGTCCATTCCAAATTTCTTGAGAATCTCTTTGCAGTATTTGGTTTGAGACATAAAGGTACCATCTTTAAGTTGCTTCCTCTTGACAGTAACCTTTGGCAACAAGTTTGACTTTGTTCTTTGTTATATTTCCATCTTCATCAAGTTTGTTTCTAAATACCCATTTTGTTCCAATCACTTGATGAGATTATTCTCTTAGAATTAATTCCCAGACATGATTTCTTTCAAATTGATTAAGTTCTTCTTGCATTGCTATGCACCATTGGTCATCTTTAAGAGCTTCCTCAACACTTTTGGGTTCAATCTGCGAAACAAAAGCTACAGACATACAAAAATTTGTCATATTTCTAGTTCTTACCCCTTTTGAGATATCACCAATTATATTGTCCATTGAAAGTCTTCTTGGTGATTGCCACTCTTTTGCCAATTCAGTTGGTCGAGATGGCTCATTCTCATTCAAGTACATTTCTTCTAGAGCTTCTCTTATGTACTCATCATCACCTGCAAATTCTTTATTTGACTCAAGAGGATTTCCCTCAAGGTCTACAATTTCATCAAAGGTGACATGTACAAATTCTTCAATATTCAAAGTTCTTCTATTGAAAACTCTATATGCTTTGCTAGTTAGTGAATAACCTAAGAAAATGGTCTCATCGGCTTTTGAGTCAAATTTTCCTAAGTTATCTTTTCCATTATTTAAAACAAAGCATTTACATCCAAATGTTTTTAAATGAGAAACATTAGGCTTCCTACCATTTAACAATTCATAAGGAGTTAATTTTATGATTGGCCTAATGAGCATCCTATTCAATACATAACATGCAGTACTTACAACATCAGCCCAAAAATATTTTGGAACCTTTGATTCATTTAACATTGTTCTAGCAAGTTCCTCTAGTGACCTATTTTTCCTTTCTACTATACCATTTTGTTGGGGAGTTCTAGGTGCAGAAAAATTATGTAAAATACAATTTTCTTCACAATAATTTTCAAAGCATTCATTTTGAAATTCTCCACCATGGTCACTTCTTAACACCTTAATTCTTAAGTCTTTCTCATTTTGGATTTGCTTGGCAAACTTCCTAAAGACCTTAAAAGCTTCACTTTTTAATGTTAAGAAAAATGTCCAAGTATATCTAGAAAAATCATCAACAATTACAAGAGCATAGTAATTTTCACCAAAACTTTTTATCCTAGATGGACAAAATAAATCTAAGTGTAATAGTTCTAAAGGTTTTGATGTGGAAATAATATTCTTAGATTTAAAGGATGATTTCACTTGTTTACTATAGACCCCAAATCTTGGCCGGACCCCTAATAAAGTCGAAGATCGCCCATTCCGAAGATGGTTAAGACTTTATCAAGTCCCTAGTAGCTTGTTCTAGGTTCCATTTAGGATAGGAAGGGTTTTTAGAGGCATTAAAAATCGGGAAATCCGCCGGAGATAGCAGATGGCCGTCCAGAACAGGCGGATGGCCGTCCAGAACAGGCAGATGGCCGTCCATGGCCAAAAGTTGCCATGGACGGCCGTCCACACTGCATGGACGGCCGTCCATGGCCACTTTTTGCCATGGACGGCCGTCCGCTTTGTCCAGACGGTCGTCCACCTTTTCCAGGCCCGAATCCCTATAAATAGGAGCCTCATTTCTTCGAATTTTCACACCTTTTCCACTCCTCCACTCTCTTGGAAGCTTTTTGGCACTTGAGACTGACCCTGAGCATTATTCCGGGGTTTGAGGGAGCTTTCCGATTTTTGTTAAGGTTGAAATCGGTTAAGGAAGTCTCTTTTTGAGGCATCCGGCCCTCGGTAGAGTGATTTGTCTTTATTTTGCAGGAGGAGCGTGCTTGTAGAGTGTGGGGACTGCCAAAAAGCGTCCTCACGTTTTAGAAGAATTAATATAGAGCTCGCTTCAGAGGTTCCTTCTCTATTCTCTGTCTCTTTTACCGCTTTCTTTATCGCTTTCTTTGTGTGCATTAGATAATAGAGCCATGTAGATATTTAAACTCTGCAAGTAGATAAAATAATAGGGTAAAAATGTAATTTCTTTAAGTGTTTATTTTCTAAGTTAGTCCATCATAGGGAACCCGAAAGGGGCGTTGTGGGGGTGCTAACACCTTCCCCACACGTAACTAACTCCCTTACCCGACTCTGGTTGTAATGGCCAAAGTTGGTTTTTTTCTAAAACCACTGCCTTTTTCTTTTTTACCTTTTTCAGTGTTTAAGGTTAAAACACTGATGGCGACTCCTCGAACCTATTCGAAAACCTCGCCTTTAAGTCCAGCCCGGTTATCAGACGGCCTAAAGGCGTTGAACCGTTTCTTTCAAAGAAAACGCGAGTCATATAAAAACCATCGCGTCGCTCCGACCGCCTCTTCTGACGGCGGTGACATTTACCTTTTTGACATGCATCACATAATCTATCTTTTTCAAATTTTAACTTAGGCATTCCAGCAACTAAGTCCTTTGATATTAGTTTGTTTAATTGATGCATGTTTATATGAACTGCTCTCTTATGCCATAACCATGAATTTTCTTCCTTAGCAACTAAGCATGTTATACTAGTGTTAGATACACAATCCAAATCAATCAAATCGATATTATTATGCCTAATGCCTTTTAATGCTATATTTTCAGAATCCTTCAAATGAATGGTGCAAAACTTACTTTCAAAAATTACCTTGAATCCTTTATCACAAAGTTGACTTATACTTAGGAGATTATGTTTTAGCCCATTAACAAGAAACACATCCTTTATCTCCAAAGTATTTGCATCACCAATGTTTTCGGTTCCAAGTATTCTTCCTTTGTTGTTGTCCCCATAGGTTACATATCCTTGTTCTTTAGCTTTGAAACTCACAAATTTCGTTTTGTCTCCGGTCATATGTCTTGAACATCCACTGTCAAGATACCACATAGACTTCTTGGATTTGGAAGTTTCCTACAAAACAAGAACATGATAATCTTAGGTCCCCATAACTTTTGGGTCCTTGGGGTTAGAGACAATCAAATTATTTCACTATAGGAACCCAAACATATTTTCCTTTAGGAATACCACAATGTTTAATTCTACACCTATTTGAAGTATGACCATGTTTCATACAATAAAAGCATGCATTAGATGTAATATTTGAATATGATACATTTTTAACTTTTGAAGTTTTAGTTCCTTTTTCAACCCATACTCTTCTATTTTTATTTTTAGGCTTTTTCAATGGAACATGACAGTTTTCTCTATTTTGAACAATAGCCTTATCCTTATAACTATCACTTAATTCTTTCTTAGCTTTATCAAGCAAGTGGCTAAGTATATCAATATCATATTCATACTATTTACATGATGCGCATGCTATTTCTTTATTATCATTTTCCTCTAAACATGCAATTTTCGTTTTCAAGGATTCTACCTCTTTTTCCTATTTATTCAAATATTTTTTCACAGATTTATATTCATTTTTCAAGTCCTTAAAAGCAGTAAATAATTCTTCATATGCATTTTGTAAATCATCATAATCATTTTCATCATCACTTGAGGAAGAGTCAGAATCACTAACCTCAAAATCGGAAGAGATGTTGTCATTTGCCATCAAGCAAATGTTTGCTTCAATTTCCGAATCACTTGACTCCGAACTTGAGTCACTATCATCCTAAGCAATGTAGGCTTTATTTTTGAAGAATTTCTTGCCTTTATGATCTTCATTTTTCTTGTTTGGACAATTGGTTTTTACATGTCCTGTTTCACCACAACCGTAACATTTAATATTTAAGGAAGTACTTTCTCTTACCTTTCCCTTACCTTTGAAGAGTTGCTTCCCTTTGGCTTTCATGAACTTTGTAAATTTCTTTATCATGAGACTCAAATTTTCATCATCTTCATTTTCCGAGTCTTCTTCCTCCTTCTTGTTCTTGCTCTTAGAAATTTCAGTTTTGAAGGCAAGGTTTCTCTTTTGATGTTGGCCTTCTTCATCGTTTAGCCTTCCGAGTTCAAGTTCATGTTCTCTCAATTTTCCAAAGAGCGCTGCCATAGACTTGGTAGCAAGATTTTGTGACTCCGTGATGGCCGTCACCTTTGGTTGCCATTTCCTATCCAAAGATTTGAGAATTTTTACATTTAACTCATCAACATAAACCATCTTACCTAACCCGGTGAGATGGTTCACAATATGTGTGAAACTCTTTTGAACGTAAAAAATTGTTTCTCCTTGTTGCATCCGGAACATCCCATATTCTTGAATAAATGAGTTCTTTCTTGCTCTTTTAACATCATCGGTACCTTCGTGGGTTACTCTTCGCATTTCCCACATTTCTTGAGCACTCTTGCAAACAAATATTATGTAAAACTCATCAAGGGTTAAAGTAGATGAAATTATATTTCTAGCCCTAACATCATATTGGGCTTTTCTATTTTCTTCAGCCGACCATCTAGAAAATCATTTTGGTACCTCTTCTCCATTTTCAGTAATTTTAGGAATAAAAGGACCGTTTAAAATTGCATCCCAAACACCTCTATCAACAGACTCCAAAAATATTTGCATTCTTACTTTCCAAAAAGGATAATTTTGCCCCGCAAAAAGTGGGGGTCTGTTGATAGAAGCACTCTCGGCAAAAGTTTGATTTTGTCCGGCCATTTTTGAAAATTGAATGACTATCAAAGCAAGCTCTAATACCACTTGTTAGAATTGCGCAGCGTAACGTTTCCGTTTACGGACAAAAACCAAGAGGGGGGTGAATTGGCTTCTTAAACAAAAAATTAGTGTTTTAAATTTTTTCCCAAATTTCACCGATTAAAATGTTGTGTAAAGTAAATAGATAAGGGAAAGAAGATTACACAATTGATTTATACTGGTTCGGATCAAAAGACCCTACGTCCAGTTGCTAATCACTCAAAAAGAGGATTAACGTTGTCACTATAATCATAGTTTTACAAACAGATTACAAATTGAAAAGATAAGGAATAGAAAACACCTCTCTTGAGTCACACAAGAGATGAACACCTCCTTTGAATCCACAAAGGATGAAGAACAACTTTTCCTAGAGACGGCACAACACACAATCCACCAAGAGACCCACTCAGTGATTCTTATCGCTTCTAGCCCACACTAGGTTTCAAAAGCCCCTTTTTCTTCCCTACAAAAAGTTCTCTAGCAGTCACAACTCAACTTTTGTATGAAAAAGGTTTGTTAATTTGCAGAGAGTCTTAGAGAACCTTAAGTAGAGAGAATATGGTCTGGGAATTGGGGATTTTCGAAAACAGAAGAATTGGGAATAGGGTTTTCAAAACTTGGTCCAAATTTGAATTTCAAAACACATAACAGACGTAAATAATCGATTATCTTGAGTGATAATTGATTATTCCAGAGCCATTTTCACAGAGGAACAAAATTGGACTAGGATAATCAATTATCTGGCAAAATAATCGATTTTTTACCTTTGATAATCGATTATCCTAAGTGATAATCGATTATCCTAAGTGATAATCGATTATCCTAAGTGATAATCGATTATCACAATGAGTTATTCCTGAAAATCATTTTCTTGCTATAATAATCAATTATGCTGAGTGATAATCGATTATCAGAGTGTAATTTTGATAAAAATGAGTTTTTAGAGGTTTTAAAGGATGGTCTATGTGCTGGCTATCTTGGACTCTAATATTACAGAATAAAAAACATAAAAACATTTATTACATAAGATTACAAGTCTTCAAATGTCTAAGTCCTTTGTTCTTGAATCATCATCAAAATCTACAAGCTTCATATCCTTGTATGTTCAACATAACAAACCTTACAATTATCAAGGGCATCATCCTTCTATGAAGGCAATGATATGTTTGTTAAGAGTTCAAGAGGAAGAGTTGGAAAAGAGAAAATTAAATAGAAATGGCATAGATGGGTTTCCAAGGAGTTATTTAGTGGAAATGATGAAAGCCTTATTTGAAGAGAATGATTGGACTAGCTTTACCAAAGTTTTGACTCTTACTATCTATGGAATTGTTCTTTTTCCACATCTTGATGATTACATAGATTTTTCTGCTATAGATGTGTTTTTGACTCTCCAAAATAGAGGAGAAAACTAGGTACCCACTGTCCTAGCAGATACATGTTGTGCTCTCAAAATGTGTCATGAAATGGCAGAAAGAAGTTAGTTTGTTGTTTACCACTACTGTATGTGTGGTTCACCATCCATGTGTTCTTTAACAAATGCAACTTGTCATCCCCTGTTACAGATGTTAAATGGAGTTGTGTGAAAGACTAAACAAGTAAGGAGTGATGATGATTGAAGTTCTTGAAGATTTGATGAAGTCAAAGGATTTATGGAATAAGTGAAGATTTGTTGAAGCAGAGGATTTATGGGATATGGGGTGTAATGTTTAATGAGTATGCATCGATATTAAATAGGTATAATCATCTATTCATTTTCACTCCATGAGGTTCTATCATTTGAAAGAGATAAAAATGCCTTTAATCTTTTTAATCTGTTAAAAATCCTTTTAATCGGTTAATATGTTCTTAAGTCTCAGATTTAACTGATATATTTTCAAATTAATCGATCAAAATCGCCTAAAAACACTTCTGACACATTTTTAACTGATGTATTTTTGAAATAATTGATTAAAACCAATTAAAATAAGTGTAAGCATGTTCTGCCACTATTTTAATCGATACATATTCGAAATAATTGATTAAAATCACTTAAAATAAGTGTAAGAATGTTCTGTCGTAGTTTTAATCGATACATATTCAAAATAATCAATTAAAGCCACTTAAAATAAGTGTAATCATGTTCTATCACAGTTTTAAACGATACATATTTGAAATAATCGATTAAAACCACTAAAAATAAGTGTAAGCATGTTCTGTCATAGTTTTAATCAATACATATTCAAATTAATCGATTAAAATCACTTAAGGATTTTTTAGTTACTATTTTAACCGATTAAAACATGTTTTTAGCAGTTAAAATATTTCTGGAAAGTGTTGTAGAACATTTTAATCGATTAAATGATATTTTCATCTGCTAAAACAGTTACAATCAAGATTTTTTAATCGATTAAAAGACGAATTAACCGATTAATTAAACTAGTTTGTTAGAAAAATCTCTATATAAACATATTTGTTTCAGCGTTTTAGAAACACATATTTTAGAAATCATTCAAGTAGTCAATAGAGATCTTTTCAAGAGAGAAGCACGCTATTTTTAGTGAGAACTTTCGAAGTTCTTTCTTGAGACATTTTTGTATTCTTGCTTGTGAAGAAACTCATTATGTAGTGGGATTTCTGCATCTACATAATCGGGTTTGATTGTTCTAGTTTCTTCATTCTTTCAATTCTATTTTGTATTGTCTTGGTGTCTAGAAGATTGGACACTGGTTCTGCAACTGGAATTTGGTTGCAGGTTGGATTCAAGAACTGAAATTTAGTTCTTGGTGCAGGTTCAAGAACTTAAAATTGGTTCTTGGTGCAGGTTTGGTTCTGCAAACGGAGTTTGGTTACAGGTTGGATTCAAGAACTAGAATTTGGTTCTTGGTGCAAGTTTGGTTTTGCAACTGGAATTTGATTACAAGTTGGTCTAAGAACTAAAATTTGGTTCTTGGTGTAGGTTGAATTTTCTGTAATTTGATTATGTAAATCAACCTATTAAATCTAGTGGAACTCAACTGGAATTTGGTTTAGAACTGGATGTAGCCCAAGGGTTTGGGTGAACCATTATAATTCTTATTTCTTTTCCTCTTCCATCACTTTCTTTGATTCTACTTGAACTTTATTCAATTTAGTTTAGTTTTTGTAGACCCCAAATCTTGCCCGACCTCATAATAAAGATCAGAAGACCTCTTTTTTGAAGATGGATGAAGCCTAAGAAGCCATTAGAAGAGACTATTAGGCCCCATACTAGGATAGGAGGGATTTTTGGCTCAAAAATAAGGATTTTCACCTTTTAAGGTCGAGACCACCGTCTCGGATTCGAGACCACCGTCTCGCCTTGCGCAAATGGCGAGACCGTCGTCTCACCATTCCTGCAAGGCGAGACAGCCGTCTCGAATGGCGAGACGACTGTCTCGACCTTGTTAGACGAGACGACCTGTCTCGACCTGATAGGCGCGAATCCCTATAAATAGGAGCGCCATTCTCCTCATTTCCCACAGTTCTTCCACTCTCTCTCTAGACATTTCTTCAAATTCTCTTTCTAAAACCCCTCCGAAGCAGTTCCGGAGTTTCTGAGAGTTTTCTTGAGTGTTTTATAGTGTTTTCGAGAGATTCTGGCGCTGTAAAGAGTAAAGGGCTGCCTAAAAGCACCCTAATCGCAAAGAATTAATAAAAAAGCTTGCTTCAGAGGTTTTCATACTCTCTCTCTCTATTTTACCGCTTTAATTTAATTATGCAATAGAAACTAGGGCCATGTAGTCATAATTTTAAATTCCGTAAAATAAAAGGGTAAAAGCGTATTTTTCACCAGTTTATTTACTTTAAAGTAGCTAGCCCATCATAGGGAACCCGAAAGGGGCGTCGTAAGGGAACTAACACTTCCCTTACACGTAACTAACTCCCTTACCCAACTCTGGTTCTAATGACCAAAGTTGGTTTTTCGAAAACCAACGCCTTTTAACTCCTTTTCCGATGTTTCCGGTAAAAACGTCGGTGGCGACTCCACAAGAACCCTTCAAAAACTAGTTCTTGGTTTAGCCCAGTTATCGGACAATCCAAGAACGCCTTTTCAAAAACCTCGCCCCTAGGTTCGCCCGGTTATTGGACAACCTAAAGGCGTTGTAACCACACCAATAAAAACGCGAAAAATGGAAAGTCGGAACCATCGCGTCGCTCCGACCGCCTCGTTTTGACGGTGGCGACAGATGGCGACTCCGCTGGCGAAGCCTAGAGAGTTGATCCCATTTAGTGATGGGCTAGCTTAAAAGTAAATAAACTAAGAAAATGACGCTTTTACCCTACCTTGTATTATAACATGTTTTAATGCTTGACTTTAATAAACTGTTGTTTGTTTATACTTACGCAATTGTTTGAAATACAAACTGTACTCAAACCCTTGCACACAACAGTTCCCTCTATACCCGGGGGCAAGTGAGAAATCCATAGGGAGTGGGTGGCAGGTACGGTTCGCTGTAGTGATGGCCTTGTTCCCACCAGTGTGATCGGAAACCACCACTCAAGGTGATAACCTTCCTCTTTTGGCACAAAGACTGATTATGGCCTTAGTGCTAAGCATGGTCGGAAGGCTGGAGAGTGGGGACCCTATAATGGGGGCACCTTGGGGGCCTTTAGCCTTGGTGAGAACAGTTAGAACCTACCTTCTCCAATGCACTTTTCTCCAGGAAAACCCTACCTCGTGATTAAAACGACTTCTCGCCTGTTCGTGGATGTTCGAATTGTGTGTGCATCTGTTTGTTGCCTTTGTCTGTTACATAGCATAACCAAACAACAGAAAAATCACAAAAATCATAAAAAAATCCATTTGCAATAAATACCTTTATCTCGGACAGTCTACCTTTTAGCTAGCCTGGTTTCAGGTTCTTTGTAAGCTAAGTAGCCACGCAGTCCGACAAAAGAGATAAGGGACGTTAATTATTCTTTCGCATAAAGCCATTTTTTATCTTGGACAGTCTGCCTTTTAGCTAGCCTGGTTTCAGGTTCTTTGCAAGCTAAGTAGCCACGCAGTCCGACAGAAGAGATAAAAGGCTATAAAATAAAAATAATAAATAAATCCAAAATAAACAAAATAATCAAAAACATTTATAAGAATGATTTTGACAAAGTTATATCATCCATATTACATCATATCATGAGTAAAGAAATACCAAGAGAGAAAATACAAAGTGAGAGCGCATTCAGCATCATTCAAACAGAATCTCTCATACATAAACATATTCATATTAGTTCAACACTCAACATGCATTAATAAAATTCTTTCGGGCATTCTAGAAAGTGGCTGGTCCTCTCCCCATCCGAACTCGTGCACAAAAGGCCAGAGCAATGGAGAACTTAGAGGAATAGAATCGGAAACTCACTGCAGAGGTCAATACCCTCCATGAGCAAATGGCCCAACTGATGGAGGTCGTGCACCAGGGTTAAAACAAGGGCGAAGCCCAAACGGAACACGCCTCTCGCCACGAAGAGGAAGAAGAAGAAGAAGAATACTTCTACGATGGGAAGGATGCTAAAAATGTACGCATCCTCACCCCAAAGGTTTCTAAGCAGTAGATATCCGCCTTAGAAGAAAGGCTGAAGGCGGTGGAGGGGCACAATTTCGACGTCAAGGAGGTGGCAGACATGTGCCTGGTGAAGAATATCCATTTCCCTCCCAAATTCAAAATCCCGGACTTCCCCAAGTACGCCGGGATGACCTGCCCAAAGAACCACCTTACGATGTATTGTCGTAAGATGGCCGCACACGCTGAAAACGAGAAACTCCTGATCCACTGCTTCCAGGAGAGTCTGGCGGACACAACTCTCAATTGGTATATGCAGCTGGAAAGAGGGCAGGTCTAGAACTGGAAGCAATTGGCAGACGCTTTTCTTCGTCGTTACCGGTACAACATTGATCTGACCCCTGATAGGTCAGATCTCAGGACTCTGAGCAAAAGGAACGACGAACCTTTTAAAGCATACGCCCAAAGATGGAGGGAAATGGCCGCCCAAATAGAGCCTCCTTTGACGGATAAGGAGACAGTGACTATGTTCATAGATTCACTGACCGGAGCGTACTACAATAAGGCAATAGCCAGTACCTCCAATCTTTTTGCGGACATAGTCACTGTGGGAGAAAGAGTGGAGCAAGGGTTAAGGAGCGGAAAAATAGCACGACCTTCTTCTTCCAGCACTTCGTTCAAGAAACCCTTCAAAAAGAAGGAGGAGGCCGTCCACGCCATCAATTTTGCAACCCCTTCCTCCACTCCTCAGGCAGAGAGGCAGTCACGAAGAAAGGAGAGGAAGTTCACCCCTATCCCCACCTCGTACACAAAGCTGCTGCCCCAGTTATTACAAGCCAACCTCCTAGCCCGCGTTCCTCCAAAGAAAATGGAGTCTCCCTACCCCGAGTGGTACAAACCCAACGAAAATTGTAGTTACCACTCGGATGCACCTGGGCATTCAACGGACAACTGTTTGACCTGGAAATATAAGGTCCAAGAGCTAATTGATGCCGGTTGGATAACCTTTGATGCCTCTGCTTCTGATGTCAACGCCAAACCTTTATCAAAGCCAGAGTAGCAGAGAGGGAGGACTGGGAGGATCAACCCTAGTTTTTTTTTTGTTTTAAGCTTTCTCTTGTATCTCCTGCGGTCCCCGCCCGTGGCCGCAGGAATCCTGATTAAAAGGGCATGTACATACATTTTCATTTTCTTTAATACATGAGGCATTCTGTCACATTCATTCTTTTCCCTCTTTTATTTATTATTCTTTCAAAAATAAATGAATAATAAAATCTATGACTAAAACAGAACCTAAAACACATCATGTCTGTGATTGATGAATCTCTATGGACCCCGGAAACCGAGAGCGAATGGGTCGAGTTCGACAGTGAGCAGGAGACCATTTCTCCGGACATGCAAAGAATGCTACAAAAGGAAGAACGCATTATACAACTGCATCAAGAAAAGACAGAAACTGTCAATTTGGGGGAAGGGGACGATGAGAAAAAGATAAACATTGGCACTCAAATGGAAAGTAGTATGAAAAGGGGGTTGATACGACTTCTAAAGGAATATATAGATGTATTCGCTTGGTCTTATCATGACATGCCCGGGCTTGACACGAGTATAGTGGAGCATAGATTGCCATTGAAAGAAGGGGTCCGACCTGTAAAGCAAAAGCTCAGAAGAATCAAGCCAGACTGGTCCCTAATGATCAAGGAGGAGGTACAAAGGCAGTTGGACGCCAATTTCCTAATAGTTTCCAAATACCCAGAATGGTTGGCCAACATAGTACCCGTCATCAAAAGGACCGGGAAGGTCAGAGTATGTGTGGATTATAGGGACCTCAATCGAGCAAGTCCAAAAGATGACTTCCCCCTACCACACATAGACACGCTGGTAGACCATACCGCTACCAACACACTTTACTCCTTCATGGAGGGATACGCGGGATATAACCAGATTAAACTAGCCATCGAGGACAGGGAGAAAACCTCCTTCATTACACCATGGGGCACCTTTTGCTACCGCGTAATGCCTTTTGGGCTTAAGAATGCAGGGGCTACCTATCAAAGGGCTATGGTCACATTGTTCCATGACATGATCCACAAGGAAATAGAGGTATATGTGGATGACATGATCGCCAAGTCTAGGAATGAGATAGACCACATTCAATACCTCAAAAAGCTGTTTGACCGACTTCGGAAGTATCAACTTAAACTAAACCCGGCAAAATGTACTTTCGGAGTATGCTCGGGAAAACTATTAGGGTTCATTGTTAGCGAAAGATGAATTGAAGTGGACCTCGACAAAACCAAGGCAATTCTGGAAATGCCTCCACCAAGAACGGAAAAGGAGGTCAGAGGTTTTCTAGGCCGGATTAACTACATTGCCCGTTTCATAGTGCAGTTGACAGATAAATGTATACCCATCTTTAAACTGTTGCGCAAAAATCAACCAACGGTATGGAATGAAGAATGCCAACAAGCATTTGATAAAATCAAAACGTGTTTAACCAATCCGCCGGTATTGGTACCACCCGTTGAAGGGAGACCTCTGATCCTATACTTGTCAATACTCGAAGAGTCCATGGGATGTGTGCTCGGTCAACAAGATGAAACCGGGAAGAAAGAGTGATCCATTTACTATCTCAGCAAGAAATTCTTATATTATGAAACCCGTTATACACCATTCGAAAAAACCTGTTGCGCATTTGTGTGGGTCACTTAGCGTCTCCGACAATATATGGCTCGTCATACAACATGGTTGGTCTCCAAAATGGACCCAATCAAGTACCTCTTTGAGAAACCCATTTTGACTAGAAGAATAGCTAGGTGGCAAGTTCTCCTCTCAGAATTTGACATCGTTCATGTCACCCAGAAAGCTATTAAAGGTAGCCCCCTAGCGGATTATCTAGCCCATGGGTCAACAAACGAGTATCAGTCTCTACAAGACGACTTTCCCGATGAGCATATCATGCACATTGAACACAAAGAGACCAAAGAAGAGGCGTGGACCATGTTCTTCGATGGGGCCTCAAACATGCTTGGACACGGGATAGGGGCTATTTTGATATCCCCTGAAAAGAAACACATCCCCGTAAAAGCCAGACTTAATTTTGACTGTACCAACAACATGGCCGAATATGAAGCATGCACATTAGGGATCCATGCAGCTTTAGATCATGGGGTTACTAAACTCAAAGTCTTCGGTGATTCATCCCTGGTCATCTACCAACTTAAAGGTGAATGGGAAACCCGCAACTCTAAATTGATCCCATATCTAGAGCACATCCAAGATCTGGTCTCAGGAATGGAAAGCGTCACCTTCCAATATATTCCTCGGGAAGACAATCAATTCGCAGACGCTCTCGCCACTCTATCATCCATGTTTGCCTTAGATCAAGAACATGAAATGCCAATCATCCAAATCAAGCTGCATGACAAACAAGCTTTTTGCATGGTAGTAAATGGCGAGCGCGACCAAAATCCCTGGTATCATGACATCAAACAATATCTCATGAGGGGCGAATATCCCGAAGGAATTAATGACAATGATAAACGAACCATTCGTAAAAGGGCAGTAGGGTTCACGTTGCTTGAAGGAACCCTCTACAAAAAGAGTCTTGACTCTACTCTCTAAAGGTGTGTGGACTAAGAAGAAGCCTAAACCTTGATAAGAGAAATCCACAAAGGGGCCTTTGGGACTCACGCACCTGGGCATGTCATGACAAAGAAAATCTTACGGGCAGGATATTTTTGGTCCACAATGGAAGCCGATTGTCACCAGTATGCTAAAAAGTGTCACAAGTGCCAAATCTACGCCGATAATATCCACGTGCCACCCGCACCCCTCAGTACCCTGACTACACCATGGCCATTTTCTATGTGGGGCATGGACGTCATCGGGCCCATAGAACCCAAAGCATCTAATGGCCATCGTTTTATCTTGGTGGCCATTGACTACTTCACCAAATGGGTTGAGGCAGCATCATATGCACATGTGACTCGGAAAGTGGTGACCACCTTCATCAAGAAAAATATTATATGTCGATACGACATTCCCCATAAGCTCATTACTGATAATGAGACCAATCTCAATAATAAAATGATGGAGGAATTATGTCAAGACTTCAAAATTCAGCACCACAATTCTTCTCCGTACCGACCAAAGATGAACGGTGCAGTAGAGGCAGCCAATAAAAATATTAAGAAAATCATCCAAAAGATGGTAGTAATCTACAAAGATTGGCACAAAATGTTGCCCTTCGCCCTACACGGCTACCGGACGTCGGTACGAACCTCCACAGGGACTACTCCATTTTCCCTCGTATACGGAATGAAGGTCGTACTACCAGTAGAGGTTGAAATACCCTCCCTACGAGTTATTATGGAAGCCAAGTTGACAGAAGCCGAATGGGTCCAAAACCGATACGATAAGCTAAACCTAATCGAAGAAAAACGGCTGGATGCCATATGTCGGGGGCAAGCTTACCAAAAGAAGATCAAGAAAGTTTACGACAAGAAGGTCAATCCTCGCACTTTCCAAGAAGGGGATCTAGTAATAAAGAAACTGCTCCCAACCCAGAAAGAAAAAATTGGAAAATGGACAGCAAATTACAGAGGGCCCTTTGTGGTCAAACGAGCCTTCTCAGGAGGAGCCCTCATCCTCACCAACATGGACGGAGAAGAGCTTCGACATCCCGTCAACTCAGATGCGGTTAAGAGATACTACGCCTGAAGACATTGCTCATGACCCGTCAGGATGAAAACTCGCAAAGAGCATCCTGGGCAAAAGATAGGGTCCGCATTCCTCGCTAGGATACGTCCTAGATAAAAATTAGAGGTTTCAAAAAAAAAAAAAACAATAAAAAAGAGAGAGCAACGATTACCTTAGCCGAAAACTACAAATGCGACTAAGGTAACACCTTCACGGAAGTAAACAGACTTCGCATAGTCTTCACTCCGAGTTCGAGCATCTTAATTGAAGTGACCAGGAAAAACAGAGAAACAGAAATCACAGGCACGATTGATGTACCTTATACAGCTTAACCAACCTTGGCCAGCCTTGCTTACAAATTCCTTTGTAAATCCTTCTGTAAAAATAGATCATATCAATAAAAATTGTCTTTTCTTCTCTCTACCTACTTATGGGAATGTCTCTGTATTAACAAAACATGAGCATGCATAAAACAAACAAAATGAGAAAGCATAAGAAAACAAGACAAACAACGCCGACCAGGTCCATCCCAACCAAAAAATATAGGGTAGCCTGCTAGATCGAAAACCCGCAAAGGGCGGTCTAGGCAAAAGTTAAGGCCTTCATAAAAAGAAAAAGCCCACCGAAACTTAGGCCAAAGTTAAGCCCGCTAGATCGAAAACCCGTAAAGGGAGGTCTAGGCAAAAGATAGGGCTAAAACAAAATTTCAAAAGAAAAGTCACGAGAAAACAAACAAAAAAGAAAGAAAGTATCGGTCACTTTCTATATGCCCCCAACTAAAACAAATTGCATCAAAAGCATCCACGCACAAGTAGTTGCACGAAAAGGATTTTGTCAGAATCAAAACAAACAAATATACTTCATTCATATAAAAAATCAACTTCATACTTGCATAGGGAGCACTCAGAGGTATCCCAGTAAGACTTCACAAAAATGCATTAACCATAAGGTTTCTTCGACAACCTAGCAAGAGTCAAACGCAAACAAAGTCCACCCGACCAACTAGCAAAAAAGTTGGGTGATCACCATCAAAAAATCAATATCAAAGAATCCCCAGCAACTGATAAGGTTGGATGGACACCAACAAAATCGCTGGCGCAGACCGGACGACCAAATCAACGATAAGAGAACACATCTCAAAAACGGCGCATGAGCTAGAGCAATAAGCCGCCACCACAGCTAAAGGATCGACTACCACAAGAAGGAGCATCCAGAGGCATAACACCAGATGGGGGTGTGTACTCATCAGGCCTTACAAAAGGGGGATTACCAGACGGGGGTTCATACTCGTCAAACACCAGATGGGGGTGTATACTCATCAGGCCTTACAAAAGGGGGCTTACCGGATGAGGGTTCATACTCGTCAAACCAGATAGGGGTTCGTACTTATCAGCCGAAAGGATCAGCTATCGCCCGAAGAAGCATCCTGGAAGCACACCTTTTCCCGGAAGATCAACCGCCACAAAGATGGAAAATCTGAAGGACAACCGGGCAAGAGGGTCAACTTCTTTACCCTCCAGTCGGTCTCCTTGGCACAGCAGGCCAGCAATCGACTAGTTGGGTAAAGGGGGGGTACCTGTAGACCCCAAATCTTGCCCAACCTCATAATAAAGACCAGAAGACCTCCTTTTTGAAGATGGATGAAGCCTAAGAAGCCATTAGAAGAGACTATTAGGCCCCATACTAGGATAGGAGGGATTTTTGGCTCAAAAATAAGGATTTTCGCCTTTTAAGGTCGAGACCGTCATCTCGCCTTGCACAAATGGCGAGACCGCCGTCTCGTTTGGCGAGACGACCGTCTCACCATTCCTGCAAGGCGAGACGGCCGTCTCGACCTTGTCAGACGAGACGGTCCGTCTCGACCTAACAGGCACGAATCCCTATAAATAGGAGCACCATTCTCCTCATTTACCACAGTTCTTCCACTCTCTCTCTAGACATTTCTTCAAATTCTCTTTCTAGAACCCCTCCGAAGCAGTTCTGGAGTTTCTGAGAGTTTTCTTGCGTGTTTTATAGCGTTTTCGAGAGATTCCGGCGCTGTAAAGAGTGAAGGGCTGCCAAAAAGAACCCTAATCGCAAAGAATTAATAGAAAAGCTTGCTTCAGAGGTTTTCATACTCTCTCTCTATTTTACCGCCTTAATTTAATTATGCAATAGAAAATAGGGCCATGTAGTCATAATTTTAAATTCCGCAAAATAAAAGGGTAAAAGCGTATTTTTCACCGGTTTATTTACTTTAAAGTAGCTAGCCCATCATAGGGAACCCGAAAGGGGCGTCGTAAGGGAACTAACACTTCCCTTACACGTAACTAACTCCCTTACCCAACTCTGGTTCTAATGACCAAAGTTGGTTTTTCGAAAACCAATGCCTTTTAACTCCTTTTCCGATGTTTCCGGTAAAAACGTCGGTGGCGACTCCACAAGAACCCTTCAAAAACTAGTTCTTGGTTTAGCCCGGTTATCGGACAATCCAAGAACGCTTTTTCGAAAACCTCGCCCCTAGGTTCAGCTCGGTTATCGGACAACTAAAAGCATTGTAACCACACCAATAAAAACGCGAAAAATGGAAATTCGGAACCATCACGTCGCTCCGACCGCCTCGTTTTGACGGCGGTGACAATTTCCATGGTTCAATACTTGATCAGATTTCTTAATCTTTGAAATTGTTAATTTGTATCTGTAAGTTATGAAAAAGTTTGTAAAGATCAATTCACCCCCCTCTTGATCTCAACCTATAAATCTAATAAGGAGTGGGCACAATTTATGCAGATCTCAAGGAAAATTCTATCCGTTGGTATCCAAGTTGTAACAAAGTGGATGAAATCATTTATCAGTGAAAATTTTTTCCTAATGGTCACTTATGGGGACTAAGGGGTGCATCAGTTATAATCCATCTTTGGCTCTGTGACCGTTAAGCTATTTTATGTTGAGACCTCTTGTCGTTGCGTCAAAAGAGGCGGTCGGAGTGATGCAATGTTTTTTTATATGACTCGCGTTTTAAAAGTGTGGTCATCACCCTTAGGATGTCCGATAACCGAACTATTCTAAGGGTGAGGTTTTCGTAAATGGGTCCTGGAGTCGCCACCAATATTTTAACCAAAAAATATTGGAAAAGGAAAAAAAGAAGGTGGTGGTTTTAAGAAAAAACCAACTTTGGCCATAACAACCAGAGTTAGGTAAGAGAGTTAGTTACGTGTGGGGAAGGTATTAACACCCCCACGATGCGCCTTTCGAGTTCCCTATGATGTACTGCTTATTTTTAAAATAAGAACATTAAAATCATGCCTTTTACCCTTATTTATTCATTGCAAAATTTAAATAATTGACTACATAGCTGTAATAACTAATGCACAGAGAGAGTAATTAATAAAAGCGATAAAAGAGAATAAGAGATGTAAAAACCTCTGAAGCAAGCTTTTATATATATTCTTGTAAAGGGTGCTTTTTAGCAAACCCTACACTCTACACAGGTACTCCTTTCTCGAACAGAAAGCTACTCGAAATTGCTTAGAAAAGCTAGAAACGAACTTTCGGAGCTAGAATAACAAGTATACATAGTGTATGAGTAAAAACTACATGATTTCTCTCTTTTTCCGTTCTTTCTCCCTAAAATGGAGGTCTTATTTACAGAAATTCGTGTCGAGACAGCCGTCTTGCCAAGTGACGAGATGGCGGTCTCATCTTATAAATGGCAAGACAACCATCTCGCCTTGTAAGGTGAGATAGCCGTCTGGCCAAATGGGACAACTATCTCGTGCTTCTGGGCATAATGCTCTTATTTTTGTGTACAGAAAGCTTGCCTATTCTAACATGGAGCCTAGTAAGCATGCCTAGGGGCTTTTTGAGGCCTTGCCCATCTTTGAATGGAAGTCTTCTGCTCTTTATTGTAAGTTCAGGCAAGATTTGGGGTCTACAACTATCCCCCCATTCACCTGACTAGCCGACCGTTGGCCTAATATGCCAAGAGATCGACTGGAGGGTGAAGGAGTTGGACCTCTGGACGCTGAATGTGAACCTCCAAGATGCTCATTTGATGCAGTAGTTGACCCCTTTGGTTGATGAGTATGAACCCCCATCTGGTTTGATGAGTATGAACCCCCGTCTGGTTTGGAGAATTTGCATCCCACTTCGTAGGATTGGATGAGTACGCACCCTCATATGGTTTGGCGAGTACGAACTCCCGTCTGGTTTGGCAGTCCACTTTGTAGGACTGGTGTGGTAGCGGCTTACTGATTTTGTTCATGCACACGTCTTTGTCTTTAGGGCTTTCCTTGCTACTGAATTGTATGTGGTGGCGGCTTACTACTCTGGCTCATGCGCCGACTCCATGGGGAGTGATTTTTGTTTGAGATTATTTTTTTGACTTTTGTGGTGTAGTCTTCTAGTTTGTCGGGGATTCTTTGGGTTTTTTCCAGCTTGTTGATGGCTGGGGATTCTTGGTGAATGCCTCTTAGTGGGCGGATGCTTCATATGAAGTGAGGGCTTTTACGACTTGTATGGCCTGACCTTTGAGTAGGTTGGTTTTCCTCTTGGGGAATTGTCAATTTGGATGATGCCTCTAAGTAAGCAGATGATTTGTTTGGAGGTGGAGACTTTTGGTTAAAGGTTTCCTTCTCTTTTTCGATGGGAGAATGGTAGTTGAAGTTTATTTGGTTCTGGAAGCTCTTGGTTATTTTTGTCTTTTTATGCGGTTTATTCTTTTTCTCACGATTTTGAAATTTGGCTTTTTCGGAATGAAGCGTGTGCCTTTTATTTTTTTAGTCTTTTTTAGTACGTTGGCTTTTTAGAAGAGAGTAAAGGCAAGTGGCTAACAAAACTTTTATTCACATATTACAAGTTTTTTACAAAAGATGAAAGGAAGAGATGACAAGGTCCCTATGGTGGCGGCGGGTCCGACTGCGAGGCTGAAGAGGGTTCCGGAGGAGGGAACTATCAGAGTATATGCCTCTGGAACTCTTCTTGGCTCCGTATCATGCCAAGTATGTTCTGGTTGATTGCTTCCAGGTTCTGGACGATTCCCTCCTGCCTTTGGCCAAAAGCCTCTAGTCGCAGCTCAAAAGTGTCCTGCCTCAAGGACATCTGGGTCGACTATTGGCGAAGGACCTGAGACTCAGCGTCTATGTGCTGGTGGACACTGGCGATGTCATCCCCGTATTGCCGCTGCTGCTGCTCAAATTTTGGGGGCATAGGGATGTCGTCCCGACTCATCCAACGTCATTGTCCTGTATGCCCCATTCATAAAATAGGAGATCGCTCTCACTGGAGGGACACCCGGGTACATGGCCAACATGTCCACCATCGTCACGAAGGCGAGGAATTCCATCGTGGCCTCTCGGAAAATGCGGGTAAGAGGAGCCTGAAGGAGGAAGTCCCACCCGATGTTGTGGATGTGGTCTCTCACAACCTCATCCCAACCAAACGTGGTTAGAATGCCAAAATCCAGCCGCAGCATGGGGTGCCAGGTGTAGCTCTTGATGTGGTCGAGCCTAGCCTGGTGTTGAGGCATAAGTTGGGCGGGGTTTGGTGGTGCCTGCGGAGCCGGAGCACCCCAGACGGGTTCCTGACCACGCTTCCTGGGTCTGGAGGATTCTCCTTGATGCATTTTTGCTCAAATACACTTAGATATGCAAGAAGATATATGAGATGAGGAGAGAATGCAGGAATGAGATGTTTTGGAAATGACCCGGACGCACCTATATATAGACAAATTTTTGAAGGTCGAGACGGTCATCTAGGATTTGGGACGACCGTCTCATTTTAACGGCATTTGGGACGACTGTTTGGGATATTGAGATTGTTGTCTTGCATTTTGTGAATAGCGAGACGACTATCTCGCCAAACGAGACAGCCATCTCGCCATTGGCGAATGGTGAGACGAGCATCGAGACAGCCGTCTGGGTTTTTTGAGAGTTTTTTTTATATAAAAAGAAAGATAGTGTTAGAAAAGGAGGTTGAGATCAAGAGGGGGGGGTGAATTGATCTTTGAAAGATTTTCGCAATTTACAGATTATCTATTTCAAAGATTAAGAGTTCTGACCACTTCTTGAATCAAGCAAAACAAACAATCAAAATAAAGGCAACAGCAGAATTAAAGAGAGTAAAGTTTAGAGAAATACAACTAAGATTTATACTGGTTCACCAAATCCTAGGGATACATCCAGTTCTCAGCCAAATTCCAGCTGAGTTCCACTAGATTGAATGTTTTACAGATTACAGATTCCAATCACACACCTAATCTACCACAAGAACCAAAATTCCAGTCCTTGCACCTAAACCTTCACCAAGAACCAACTTCCAGTTCTTGAACCACCCTGCAGCCAAATTCCAGCCATAGAAACCAGTGCCCACACTTCCCGACACCCACAATACAGTAATGAAATGCAAAGAAACAAAGAGAAGAAACTAAAACACTCAAACCCGGATTATGCAGCTCTGCAGAATGAGTTTCTTCACAAAAGAAATGCAAAAATTACCTCAAGAAAGAAATTTGAAAAACTTCACAAAACTTGCGTGATTTTTTCTTGAAAGTAGCTCTTATGATTGCTTGATTGATTGCTCAAATGTATCTTTTAAAAGACTCAAACAATCCTGTTTATATAGAGATTTGTTCTAACTGCTGGTTTAATTAATCTGTTAAAACAATCTTGTAATCTGTTAAAAGTCTTGAATTAATCTATTAAAACTTCTTTTAATCTGTTAAAATGTTCTTGATCATTTTCCAGATTTGTTTTAACTAATGCGATATCGTTTCAATCGATTAAAACACTTTGTAAAAAATCCCTTAAGTTGTTTTAATCGATTAATTCACCTTTTAATCGATTAAAATTCTGCCAAATATTTTCATAAAACTTTCTAAGTGATTTTAACTGATAACAATCTGTTTTAATCGATTAAAACACTTTGTAAAAAATCTCTTAGTTGTTTTAATTGATTAATTCGCATTTTAATCGATTAAAATCCTGCCAAATATTTTTATAAAACTTTCTAAGTGATTTTAACTGATAACACATCGATTAAAATTCTGACAAAACTTCTTTCAAAACCTTTCAAGTGGTTTTAATCGATTAATTCGAGATTACATCGATTAAAATACTGACAAATCATCTTTCAAAACACTTCAAGTTATTTTAATCGATTATTTTGAGTTTGTATCGATTAAAATACTGCCATAACACTTTCCAAACATTTTAAGTCATTTTAATCGATTATTTTGAATCTATATCAGTTAAAATACTGGCAGAAGGTTTTCAAAAACTCCTTTAATGAAAACAATCAATTAATTCGAAGATATATCGATTAAAACAGTTCCAGTGAATGTGTTTAAAAGGTTTTAATCGATTATTTCGAAAACCTATCAGTTAACAACCTGTTATGTAGGTGTTAAGAACATTTTAACTGATAAAGCTCATATAATATCAGTTAAAACAATTTCTTAAAAACCATTTAACCGATTACTTTGTTTTTAACAGATTAAACACGTTTAGAGGCATTTTCAAAACCTTTTAAATGATGAAACCTCATGCAGCAGAGAGATATGAATGATTATACCTATGTATAGATGCAGACTCACAAATCACTCTACCCTTTTAACCAAGTAACCTTTGACTTCAACAGAATAACCTTTGACTTCATTTGACTTCACCAAATCAATAAGATCTTTGTTTCATCAGATGATTCAATAAGATCTTCATCACTTTCAGTCTCCCCCTATTCGATGAAGACAAACACCTCTTTTAATAATATCTCTTTGAACGATTCTGCAGAAGAAGTCACTTGAATATATAGATTAGTGAGTATCTAAAATTAATCATTTCTCCCCCTAAAATAGTGAGTATAGAGTATATCAAAATCAAGTATATCAAAATCAATCATTTTTCAAAATCAATCATTTCTCCCTGTAGACCCCAAATCTTGCCCGACCTCAAAATAAGAGCAGAAGACCTCCTATTCAAATATGGACGAAGCCTAAAAATCCACTAGGAGAGATTATTAGGCCCCATGTTAGAGTAGGAAGGATTTTCTGTACAAAAATGAGGATTTTCGCCTGCAGGAGTCGAGACCGCCGTCTCGCCACTTGCCAATGGCGAGACCCCCCTCCCGTTTGGCGAGAAGGCCTTCTCCTCACTTGGAAAGTCGATACCGCCGTCTCGCCAAACGAGATGGCGGTCTCGCCACTTATGCAAGTCGATATGGTTGTCCCGAATGGCGAGACGCCCGTCTCGACCTTGCCAGTTGAGACCGCCGTCTCGACCTGACAGGCGCGAATCCCTATAAATAGTGAGTGCTTCCCCCCTCATTTCACACAGTTATTCCATTCTTCCTTCTACACTTTCTTAAAATTCCTCTTCTAGAGTCCCTCCGAAGCATTTCCGGAGTTTCTGAGTGTTGAAGAGAGCTTTTTATAGCGTTTTCGAGAGAGAATTCAACGTTGTAAGAGCGAAAGGCTGCCAAAACGCACCCTATTTTCAAGAGAATTAATCAAAGCTTGCTCTGGAGGTTTCTTCACTCTCTCCTTCTCTTTTATTGCTTTTTTTACTTATATTAAATTGTGCAATAGCTACTAGGGCCATGTAGTCATTATTTTAATTCCGCAAATAGAAGGGTAAAAACGTCATTTCAAAAGTTTATTTATAAAATAACTGGCCTGTCATAGGGAACCCGAAATGGGCGTCGTAAGGGAGCTAATACCTTCCTTACACGTAACTAACTCCCTTACCCAACTCTGGTTTTAACGACTGTCGCCGCCTCCCCGAAAACGGGGGCGCGGTCGGAGCGACGCGATGGTTTTTCGACTCTCCATTGATTTTCGCATTTTTTATTGGTGGTTACAACGTCTTCAGGCTGTCCGATAACCGGGCTAACCTAGAGACGAGGTTTTCGAAAAGTGTCCTTGAGTTGTCCGACAACCGGGCTAACCCAAGGACTTATTTTGGGTTCTATGGAGTCGCCACCGATATTTTTACCATAAACATCGGAAAAGGGGTTTTGAAAAGGCGTTGGTTTTCGAAAACCAACTTTGGTCATTAGAACCAGAGTTGGGTAAGGGAGTTAGTTACGTGTAAAGGGAGTATTAGTCCCTTTACGACGCCCCTTTCGGGTTCCCTATGATAGGCCGGCTATTTGCGAATAATTAAACTTGGAAAATTGCGCTTTTACCCTTTTATTATGCGGTATTTAAATATGTGACTACATTGCCCTAGCTTCTATTGCATAATTTAAATAGCAGTAATTTTAAAGAATAGAGAATGAGGATATGCACCTCCAAAGCAAGCTTTATATTCAAAAAGAGGGTGCGTTTTGGCAACCCTTCACTCTACACTCTCAGAAACTCTGGAAATGCCTCGGAGGGATTCTTAGAGAGAGAAAATCTAGAGAGAAGGGAGAGCTCTTGCTGCTTGGTCTGGAAATGAGGGGGGGAGAGCCCCTATTTATAGTTTTTCGCGCTGTCAGGGTCCAGACCGCCGTTCTCGCCTGACAGGGTCGAGACCGCCGTCTCGTAATTCGAGACCGCCGTCTCGCTCATGTCACGGGGTCGAGACCGCCGTCTGGAAAATCCAGACCGCCGTCTCGACTTGGCGAGAATCGAGACCGCCGTCTGGAAAACCCAGACCGCCGTCTCATTTTTGCGAGTGTCGAGACCGCCGTCTGGAAAGTCGAGACGGCGGTCTCGTCCTGGCGCTGAAACGAGACGGCGGTCTGGTATTCCCAGACGGCGGTCTCGTCCCTTCAAGGCGAGAAACTTTATTTTGGGCCAAAAAACCTTCCTATCTTGGTACGGGAGCCTAATAGTCTCTCCTAGTGGCTTGTTAAGCTCCGACCGTCTTCAAATAGGAAGCTTTCTGACTTTATTTGGAGGCCGGGCAAGATTTGGGGTCTACAGCTGCCCCCCCTTTACCTGACTAGTCAACTGTTGGCCTGTTGTGCCAGACAGATTGACAGGAAGGTAAAGGAGTTGACCCTCTTGCCCGGCTACCCTTCGGACGTCCCATCTTGTGGCGGCTGATCCTCTGGGGAGATGTTGTGTTTGTGCGCCTCTAGGATACTACTCTTGACGTAGCCGATCCCTTTGGTTGACACGTGGTAGAACCTCCGGATACTACTCTGGACGTAGCCGATCCTTCGGTTGATGAGTGGTAGAACCTCCGGATACTACTCTTGACGTAGCCGATCCTTCGGTTGATGAGTATAAACCCCCCATCAGGCTGGTAGTTGCAGTCCGTTGTGTGGGACTGGATGGGTATGAACCCCCCATCAGGGTGGTAGGTGCAGTCCGTTGTGTGGGACTGGATGGGTATGAACCCCCCATCAGGGTGGTAACGGCGGCTTACAGTTCAGGTGGCCCATGCGCCGGGCGGGCGCTTCTTGTGTGCTGGTTGATAGGTATAAACCCCCTATCAGGCTGGTACAGTCCGTTGTGTGGGACCGGATGGGTATGAACCCCCCATCAGGGTGGTAATGGCGGCTTACAGTTCTGGTGGCCCATGCGCCGTTGTTGAGATGTGTTCTGTCTTTGTTTTTTGTCTTTTCTGGGAATTGTCGTCCGGTCTGTGCCGGGGATTCTGTTGGTGTTCGTCCAGCTTGTTGATTGCTGGGGATTCTTTGACTTTGATTTTTCTTGTGGTGATCACCCAACTCTTGCTGGTTGGTCGAGTGATTTTTGTTTGTTGGCTTTTCCTGATAGCCATCCAGCTTGTTGTTTGTTGGGGATTCTTTGTTTTTGATCTTTTGGTATTTGTCATCCGACTTTGCTGGTTATCGGGAATTTTTGATAAGTGCCTCTTAGGTAGGCAGGAATCCTCTGGGGATTTTTTGATCTTGGTGACGCCTCTTGAGTAGGCGGATATCCATTGAGTTTTTGGTAATGCCTCTGAGTAGGCAGATGTTCCGTTTGGAGGTGAAGACTTTTGGTTTTGCTTTTTTCTTTGCCTCTGAATAGGCTAATGTTGCTTTATGGGGACGCTGGCTCTTGCTTGGCAGGTCTTGCCTATGCATATGACATTCTGAGAATGAACTTGAAGTTTTGCCTTTGCAATAGGCTCACTGGGGATGATCTTTCTTTTTGATTGATCCACCGGGGAATTGGTTTCCTTCCCGGGGATCTAATTTTGCCCCCTGAGGGAGAAATGGAGTTTTTGACTCCTTGTTGGATGCTGTTGTTTTGAGCTGGCTTTGCCTATGCTCTTATTCCGCTGGGGATGATCAAGCATTTCCGTTGGCTTTTTCTGGTGTACCTTTGTTTATTGGTGTAGAAGGTTAGAGCTATTTTCCTTGAAGCTCTTTATTCTGCTGTAATGGTTTTGATTTCGCCTTTTTCGCGATTTATCTCTTTTTTATCGCGATTTTGAAATTTGGCTTTTTTATGGGGATAATGCGTAAGCCTTTTTACTTTTTAGTCTCTTTTTATTACACTGGCTTTTTCCTTTCTTTTTGGGGAAGGTCCACTAGGGATGACGTTTTATTTCTTTAGTGATCCACCAGGGAATTAGTTGACTTCCTGGGGATCTGATTTTTCTGGGATGGAGTCTTGGCTCCTTGATTAATGTTGATGCGAGCTGACCTTGTGAAGCTCTTATTCTACTGGAGAATGGGAATTTCTGATTCTTTTTTGTAGATTTTTTTTGGAGATCCATTTGAGGATTTTTATTCGGCGCTCTCTGTCATGGCCTTTTTGGACATCCGCTGGGGATGTAAGGGTTTTCTTCTTTTTTCTTTTCTTCTTTCTTTTTGTTGAGCCCTTGATGGTATGGAGATTGGACTCTTTTGATTATTGATGATGATGGGCTCTTGAAGCCTTTATTCTCCATTGGGGGAGTATGGAGGGGACTTTGGGTGAGTGTGCTCGATGACTCATGTGGTGGTAATGTTGAGCCGTGGGGTAATTTTTTTTGTGTTGCCTTCAGAGTGGGCAGGGATCCTGTTGAAGATGACTAGGCCTTTCCATCGGCTTTTCTTTTATGATGTCTGATGATTGTGCCCTCTTTTATTGGGTGATGATTGGAGCTTTGGCTTCTGGAAGCTTCTTATGACAACTCACTCTTCTTTCTTGAGGGAGAGCAATGTTTGGAGACTTATTACTTTCTTGTGCCTTCTTTTCTGGGTAGAAGGATGGTAGCTGGAGCTCTTGATTTTTGGAAGCTCTTATTCTGCTGAGTTGCTTGATTGACGACTTGCTCCATTTTCTTGAGGGCATTATTTGGAGACTCAATGATCCTGTTTCCAATCACAAACATGGAGCTAGTCTCCTTATATGCATGAATGCTTTTCGTTTTTTGTTATTTGTTTGAAGTAATTTTTATTTCTTTCATTTTTGACATTGACAAAGTCGTTTTGTGCGACTACTTGTGTGTGGATGCCCTAAATGCAATCTATTCTTTTTTATTGATGCATCTGGAAAAGTGACTGGCATTCTCCTGCTGGACTTTTTTTATGATTATGATGAAGGGCTCTTCTCTTTTATTTATTTTTTGGTTTAGCCCTATCTTTTGCCTAGACCGCCCTTTTGGGGTTTTCGATCTAGCGGGCTGCCTTAATTTTTGCCTAGGATATCTTAGCGGGCTTTTTCCTTTTTTATGGATGCCCTAACTTTTGCCTAGACCGCCCTTTGCGGGTTTTCGATCTAGCGGGCTACCCTAACTTTTGCCTAAGAATCTCCTAGCAGGCATTATTCTTTTTATTGTCATTTTTTCTTTATCTTCTTTTTTTTGAGAGATAGGAGCCTATCATATGCATGCAATGTTTGTGATATGCATCCTATAATACTATTTCAATTAATTTTTCAAAAGGATTAACCCATGTGCTTGAGCTTCTGATGAGCTTCTGACGTTATGTGCTTTCGTCGACAGGGATAAACTGTATCCATTTTGTCGTCTCGAATTTTTTCGTGACCGAAGAATGATTGTGTTAATTGCAGAGCGACTTGCCATGTCAGTGCGCCCCTCCCTTTCCTTGGGGATGTCAATCCTCCTATTGATTACTATCTCCACATTTCCCTACTAATTACTAGAATGTCGTAGTGGTAAGGGTTAAGAGAAGAGAAAGAAGATGATATTTAATTCAAAGGCTTGTGTTTTAGAATTGTTTTATTTTGCCAAAAATGGTTTTTGTAAGCACGGCTAGCCAAGGTTGGTTAGAGTGTTTAGGCTAGTTTAAACAAACGTTTTGTTTATGGAGTGGCGTCCTATTCTATGGCGCTTGCTATGACTAATTGACTTTCCTAGTCTGCCCTTTGGGTTTTCAGCTTAGGATGTTGTATTTTGTTTGGTCCTAACTTTTGTATAGGTTTCTTTTTCTTGTTTTGGGAAACCTAGTGGACTTTATTTTGTAACCCTAGTTTTTGCCTAGGCTACCCTTTATGGTTGTTCGGGTTTCCTAGCGGGTTTACCCTGACTTTTGCGTAGCCCCCTTAGTGGGTTTCCTACCGGGTAATTTGCCCTTTTCTTTGGCCTTTGTAGCTTCTATGGGCTTCCTTTGATTTTTGTTTTCTTTTTGCACAACATTGGCGAAACACGACTTTATTTATGACGAGGTAAAACTTTATTTGTGCTTCTAGTCAATCAGTGATGATGACTTTGACTTTTATTTTGGTCAATGGCGCATTTTGATTACTTTGACGCACTTTTGAAAACGTTTGCTTAAACATGGTTATTAATGAGGTTTAGACATGAATAGCAAGAAGAGAAGCAGATAGTAAGAATGACATTCTTTGTAATTAATAGGGAAATATGTGCCATACAATGCTCGGGGATCGGGCTAGCCCCGAGGAGTAATCTTTAATAGTCATTGGATTTGCAATCCTAAGAATCAGGAGGAGAACACCTAATGACTAAAGTCGCTTTTGACGCTTGAACCCCTTTATATGGGAAAATCTGGTTTGAAGTGTAGGGGGGGGACTTCCCTTTTCTCCATGCAGCTTGTTCCTTTGTAGGATTATGCTTCAAAGGATTGTCTTTAAAATCCGGTGGCTCCCTTATTCCTTGAGAGTTTCTAATGGGCCCTTGGTTTGGGTGATATCCATATATGGGTTACCTTCATATTGTTGGGGAAGTCTTTTTTGGCAAAAGATATTTCAAATGTCTTCTTCCGTCGCATCCATTCAAGGTAGGGCAGACGATTTGCTGATCTGAATGTCGTCTCTAGCCCAAACTGTGACTAGCTTGTCGCCTACCCTGAGTTTGTCTCTTTGACGGAGCGTCGTGAATTGCCTCAGCGTCGAGAATCCAACGTCTCTTCAGTTTCCTTTTGGATTTTTTCTTCGATCTTTTTATTTCTCCTTTATTCTTGGGAGTATTGTCTTATAGCTCCTGGGGGTGTAGATTCTTTCACTTTTAATTTTGCCCCCAAATGCCGGCTATGCTGGAGATATCTTCATTGATGGAAGACGTTTCTGCTCATCTCAATGGTACGACTTTATTGATGTGGGAGGCATGAACAAACGCGATGACATCCTTGACATCCTTGCCCCCTCTCCCTTATTAACTTGGATATCCAATGGTTCAGGCTTGTTATCCTCCTTGGGCGGATCAACCATTGGGGAGAACTTGATGACGAAAGGCTTACTCTCCATCTTACTTCGATTTGTGGAAAGCACATTGACTAATCCTTTCTTTTTATTATCTTTTTATTAAAGTGAGAATGAATGCAATTTATGGATGCAATTCATGAATGTAGTAGACGGTTGAGACAAACAATTTTATTTGTTTCATCCAGACAGTGTACATTCCTCAATGCAATGTTTTGAAGTACATATTTTTTGAATGAAAAGCGGAGAAGCCTAAATGAACCCATAGGCAGGTTAGAATTTTCCTTTATTTTATTTTGACTTCCCGTGCATGGCTTGCGAATGCCTTATCCTCTTCACATGGTATTGAGGAATGTCCACTTTCTTCAACCGCCTACTTCTAGATGATGTTATGAGGATGAAGTTTGGTGGATGCATGTATGCAAGTGTTTTTTTTTTCCTAAACATTATCATGCTTTATTTTCTAACATGATGTATGATAGTGTTTGGGATTTTGTGTGTTTTTTTTTGTATGCGGATGAGGGCGTGAAGAATACCAGCCGCTTTCTAGAATGCAAAAAGATTTTTATTGAATGATTTATGAGATGGATATTCCTTAAGACAATGACTTAGGTATCCTCCTTAAAGCTTACGCTTTGTGGGGTATCCCACCCACCTTGGTGTAATGGTTTCTTCCCCATTACGGATTTGACAAGTATAATGGCAATCACCATCACACCTTAGTACATTTGTCCCTTCCTTGTCGCGAAGGTCACAAATGTGCTCGGGGCCTCTTTCGCCATTGTCTTAGGGATATCTAGTGCTCCCTAGAATGAATGTTATTATGCATGCACCAGTACAAAAGGGCAGTAGATGTTCAAAGTGGCATAACTTTTGACTGGGATGTCCGATTTGGACGCACAGCATACCAAAACGAAGAGAAAAGGGTGAAGAACCAAGCTGCAAATTTGGCCCAGTAATTTTCCCAAAAAATGCCTCTAAGACCCATTTTTTTAGGGGTTTATTAAAATGATGCGTATGCATACTTTCCTTATGTATTTATTTTCTCTTTTGGTTTTTCCACTTATGATGCGATATGAATGATACGACTTCGTCAAAATTCTTTTATGAATGTTTTATTGTTATTATTTTATTTTGGATTTTTATTGCTTTTTATTTTATAGCCTTTTATCTCTTCTGTCGGAACTGCGTGGCTACTTAGCTTACAAAGAACCTGAAACCAGGCTAGCTAAAAGGCAGACTGTCCGCGATAAAATGTGGCTTTATGCGAAAGGATATTTTAGTGTCCCTTATCTCTTCTGTCGGAACTGCGTGGCTACTTAGCTTACAAAGAACCTGAAACCAGGCTAGCTAAAAGGCAGACTGTCCGAGATAAGGGTGTTTATTTGTAAAATATATTATTTTTTTTTTGGTGATTTTGTTCTGTTGTTTGTTTATGCTATGCAACAGTCAAATGCAACAAACATATGCACACACAATTCGATCATCCACGAACAGGCGAGAATTCATTTTTATCACGAGGTAGGGTTTTCCTGCAGAAAAGTGCATTGGCAAGGGTTGGTTCTAACTGTTCTCACCAGGCTAAGGCCCCCAAGGTGCCCCCATTATAGGGTCCCCACTCTCCAGCCGTCCGACCATGCTCAACACTAAGGCCAGAGTCGGTCTTGTTGCCAAAAGAGGAAGGTTATCACCTTGAGTGGTGGTTTCCGATCACACTGGTGGGCACAAGGCCCTAACTGCAGCGAACCGTACCTGCCACCCACTCCCTATGGTTTTCTCACTTGCCCCCGGGTATAGAGGGAACTGTAGTGTGCAAGGGTTTTGTGTGCAATTTTTATTTCAGCCAATTGCGTAAGTATAAACAAGCAACAGTTATTTGAAAGCCAAACAATAAAGCATGTTATAATACAAGGTAGGGTAAAAGCGCAATTTTCTTGGTTTAATTATTTTTAAGCCAGCCCATCACTAAATGGGATCAACTCTCTAGGCTTCCCCAGTGGAGTCGCCATCTGTCGCCGCCTCCCCGAAAACGGGGGCGCGGTCGGAGCGACGCGATGGTTTTTCGACTCTTTTTGATTTTTCGCGTTTTTTATTGGTGGTTACAACGTCCTTAGGTTGTCCGATAACCGGGCTAACCTAGAGACGATGTTTTCGAAAAGTGTCCTTGAGTTGTCCGACAACCGGGCTAACCCAAGGACTTATTTTGGGTTCTATGGAGTCGCCACCGATATTTTTACCATAAACATCGGAAAAGAGGTTTTGAAAAGGCGTTGGTTTTCGAAAACCAACTTTGGTCATTAGAACCAAAGTTGGGTAAGGGAGTTAGTTACGTGTAAAGGGAGTATTAGTCCCTTTACGACGCCCCTTTCGGGTTCCCTATGATAGGCCGGCTATTTGCGAATAATTAAACTTGGAAAATTGCGCTTTTACCCTTTTATTATGCGGTATTTAAATATGTGACTACATTGCCCTAACTTCTATTGCATAATTTAAATAGCAGTAATTTTAAAGAATAAAGAATGAGGATATGCACCTCCAAAGCAAGCTTTATGTTCAAAAAGAGGGTGCGTTTTGGCAACCCTTCACTCTACACTCTCAGAAACTCCGGAAATGCCTCGGAGGGATTCTTAAGAAGATTTAGAACGCTCAGTCTATGCCTAAAGACGCTCAGAAACTCCGGAAATGCCTCGGAGGGATTCTTAGAGAGAGAAAATCTAGAGAGAAGGGAGAGCTCTTGCTGCTTGGTCTGGAAATGAGGGGGGGAGAGCCCCTATTTATAGTTTTTCGCGCTGTCAGGGTCCAGACCGCCGTTCTCGCCTGGAAGGGTCGAGACCGCTGTCTCGTAATTCGAGACCGCCGTCTCGCTCATGTCACGGGGTCGAGACCGCCGTCTGGAAAATCCAGACCGCCGTCTCGACTTGGCGAGAATCGAGACCGCCGTCTGGAAAACCCAGACCGCCGTCTCGTTTTTGCGAGTGTCGAGACCGCCGTCTGGAAAGTCGAGACGGCGGTCTTGTCCTGGCGCTGAAACGAGACGGCGGTCTGGTATTCCCAGACGGCGGTCTCGTCCCTTCAAGGCGAGAAACTTTATTTTGGGCCAAAAAACCTTCCTATCTTGGTACGGGAGCCTAATAGTCTCTCCTAGTGGCTTGTTAAGCTCCGACCGTCTTCAAATAGGAAGCTTTCTGACTTTATTTGGAGGCCGGGCAAGATTTGGGGTCTACAACGACCAAAGTTGGTTTTCAAAAAACCAACGCCTTTTATCTCTTTTTTCGATGTTTCCGGTAAAAAAATTGGTGGCGACTCCATAAGAACCCTTTCAAATTTGTTTTTAGGTCAGTCCGGTTATCGGACGATCTAAGAACACCCTTTCGAAAACCTCGCCCTTAGGTTCAGCCCGGTTGTCAGACAACCCAAAGGCGTTGTAACATCACCCATAAAAACACAAAAAAGGGAAAAGTTGGAACCATTGCATCGCTCCGACCGCCTCTTTTTTACGGCGGCGACAGATGGTGACTTCACTAGGGAAGCCTAGAGAGTTGATCCCATTTATTGATGGGTCAGTTTAATAAATAAACTAAGAAATTTCGCTTTTACCCTACCTTGTATTATAACATGTTTAATTGCTTGGCTTTAATAACTGTTGTTTGTTTATTTTACGCAATTGTTTGAAATAAAAAACTGTACACAAATCTTTGCACACAACAGTTCCCTCTATACCCGGGGGCAAGTGAGAAATACATAGGGAATGGGTGGCAGGTACGGTTCGCCGTAGTGATGGCCTTGAGCCCACCGGTGTGATCGAAAACCACCACTCAAGGTGATGATAACCTTCCTCTTTTGGCACAAAGACTGACTATGGCCTTAGTGCTAAGCTTGGTCGGAAGACTGGAGAGTGGGGACCCTATAATGGGGGCACCTTGGGGGCCTAAGCCTTGGTGAGAATAGTTATAACCTATGCCAACGTACTTTTCTGTAGGAAAACCCTACCCCATGATTAAAATGACTCCTCACGTGTTTGTGGATGACTGGATTGTATGTGCATTTGTTTGTTGAATTTGATTGCATAGCATAACCAAACAACAGAGAAATCACAAAAAAAACATTGTTTTTGCAATAAACACCCTTATCTCGGACAATCTGCCTTTTAGCTAGCCTGATTTCAGGTTCTTTGTAAGCTAAGTAGCCACGCAGTCTGACAGAAGAGATAAGGGACGCTAATATTATTCTTTCGCAAATAAAACCATTTTATCTCGGACAATCTGCCTTTTAGCTAACCTGGTTTCAGGTTCTTTGTAAGCTAAGTAGCCACGCAGTCCGACAGAAGAGATAAAAGGCTCTCAAACAAAATAAAATAAAGAAAATATACAAAAATAAATAATAAATAAAATAATTTTGACAAAGTCGTATCATGCATATCACAACATTTCATAAGCGGAAGAACCATGAGAGAAAATAAATGCATAAGGAAAGTATGCATACGCATCATCTTAATAAATCTCTCAAAAAATGGGTCTTAGGAGCGTTTTTTTGGGAAAATTACTGGGCCAAATCCCCTTTGGGAGTTTATATCTCGATTCTTCACCTTTTTCTCTTCGTTTTGATATATTATGCATCCTAATCGGACATCTCAGTCAAAAGTTATCGCACTTTGAACTTCTGCCGCCCATTTTATCATAAAAGTCCTTTTTTTACTAGTGCATGCATAAATACATTCATTCATCCCTAAGACAAAGGTGAAAGAGGCCCAAGTGTGCTTGTAATCTTCCATAAGGAAGAGACAAGTGTGTTAAGATATATGGTGACCTTTATGAGGAAGGAACCATTATACCAAAATGGGTATGGTGTTATACCAAAGCCATTGTCTTAAGGCATATATATCTTACACTAATCATACATTTCATTACAAAAAAAAACAACAACACATTCTTAAATTCATATGCATTCCAGAAAGTAGCTGATATTCTTCATGCCCTCATCTGCATACAAAAATCTCAAACACTATCATACATCATGTTAGAAAATAAAACATGATAATGTTTAGGAAAAAAACAAACACTTGCATACATGCATCCACCAAACTTCATTCTCATGCATCTAGTAGTAGGCAGTTGAAGAAAGTGGACATTCCTCAATACCGTGTAAAGAGGATAGAGAATTTGCACGGGAAGTCAAAAAAGAAAAATGCATAGAAATTTTAACCCGCTTATGGTTTCCTTTAGGCTTTCCGCTTTTAAAAATGTTCTTCGAAGCATTGCATTGAGGAATGTACACCTTCTGGATGAAATAAATAAAATTGTTTGTTTTCATCATCCCCTCGACTGTCTATTGCATTCATAATTTGCATACATTCATACATTCATCCTCACTTTAACAATAATAACATAATAAAAAGAAAGGATTAGTCGATGTGCTTTCCACGAATCGGAATAAGATGAAGGGCAAACATTTTGTCATCAAGTTTTCCCCAACGGTTGACCCACCTAAGAAGGATAATAAGCCTCAACCATCGATCATCTGAGTAAATAAGTAAGAGGGGGCAAGGATGTCGTTACATTTGTTCACGCCTTGAATTGAATAAGGTGGTACCATGGAGATACCAAAAACATCGTCAATTAACAAGGATATCTCCAACATAGCCGACATTGGGGGGCAGGATTAGAAGTAGAAGAA
Organism: Sphenostylis stenocarpa; assembly: GCA_963425845.1. NCBI lineage: Eukaryota > Viridiplantae > Streptophyta > Magnoliopsida > Fabales > Fabaceae > Sphenostylis > Sphenostylis stenocarpa. Next base: position 57,111,988 of record OY731400.1, on the reverse strand, counting down.
TCTACTCCCCCGAGGAGCTACAAGACAATGCTCCCAAAAATAAAGGAAAAATAATAAGAAGAGGAAATTGAATAGACTTTGGATTCACGACGCTGAGGCAGTTCTTTCATATGCTCTGCCAAAGAGACAAACTCACGGTAGGCGACAAGCTGGTCACGGTTCGAGCTAAAGAAGGCATTCGGATCAGCAAGTCGTGTGCCCTACCTTGAATGAAAGCGACCGAAGGGGACCTTTGAAATATCTTTTACCAATATGAAAAGACTTCCCCAACAATATGACAGCGACCCACATGATGAGGTAATATGGATGCCTCCCAAACCAAGGGCTCATTAGAAACTCTTAAGGAATAACGAAGCCACCAGATTTTAAAGACAATCCTTTAAAACATTACCCTATAAAGGATCAAGCTGCACGGAGAAAAGAGAAATCTCCCCTCCATACCTTGAATTAGATTTTCCCAAATAGAGGGGTTCAAGCGTCAAAAGCGGCTTTAGTCATTAGGTGTTCTCCTTCTGATTCTTAGGATTTGTAAATCCAATGACTATCAGAGATTACTCCTCGGGGCTAGCCCGACCCTCGAGCATTGTAGGGCACATATTTCCCTATTAATTACAAAGAATGTCATTCTTACTATCTGCTTCTCTTCGTGCTATTCATATCTAAACCTCATTAATAACCATGTTTAAGCAAACGTTTTCAAAACGCGTCAAAGTAATCAAACTGCACCATTGACCAAAATAAAAGTCAAATCCATCGTCACTGATTGACTAGAAACACAAAATAAGGTTCTGCCTCATCATAATAAAGTCGTGTTTCGCCAATGTTGTACAAAGAGAAAAGAAAATCAAAAGAAGCCCATAGAAGCCAAAAGCCAAAAAGAAAAGGCAAGATACCCGGTAGGAAACCCACCAAAGGGGGGCTATGCAAAAGTTAGGGTAAACCCGCTAGGAAACCCGAACAACCATAAAGGGTGGCCTAGGCAAAAATTAGGGTTACAAAATAAAGTCCGCTAGGATTCTCAAAACAAGAAAAGAGGAAGCCTAGACAAAAGTTAGGACGTACCACAACATCCTAGACTGAAAACCCAAAGGGCGGACTAGGGAAGTCAATCAATCATAGTAGGCGCCATCGAATAATCAAGACGCCACTCCATAAACAAAACGTTTGTCTAAACTAGCCTAAACACTCTAATCAACCTTGGCTAGCCGTGCTTACAAAACCATTTTTGTCAAAGTAAAACAATTGTAAAACACAAGCCTTTGAATTAAATATCCTCTTCCTTCTTTTCTCTTGACCCTTACCACTATAACATTCTAGTAATTAGTAGGGAAATGTGGAGATAGTAATCAATAGAAGGATTGACATCCCCAAGGAAAGGGAGGGGCGCACTGACATGGCAAGTCGCTCTACAATCAACACAATCATTCTTCGGTCATGGAAAAATTGAGACGGAAAAATCGGTACAACCTATCATGTAGACAAAAGCACATAACGCCAGAAGCTTATCAGAAGTAAAAGCACATTTGATTAACCCTTTTGAAATATTAATTGAAATAGCATTGTAGGATGCATATCGCGAACATTGCATGCATATGATAGGGTCCTATCTCTCAAAAAAAGAAGAGAAAGAAAAATGAAAATAAAAAGAATAATGCCTACTAGAAGATTCTTAGGCAAAAGATTAGGGTAGCCCGCTAGATCGAAAACCCGCAAAGGGCGGTCTAGGCAAAAGTTAGGGCATTCATAAAAAAGGAAAAAAGCCCGCTAGATCGAAAACCCGCAAAGGGCGGTCTAGGCAAAAGACAGGGCTAAACTAAAAAAATGAATAAAAGAGAGGGGCCCTTCATCATAATCATGAAATTCCAGCAGGATACCAGTTACTTCTCTAGATGCATCAAATGAAAGGATAGATTGCATTTAGGGCATCCACACACAAGTAGTCGCACAAAACGAATTTGTCAAGGTAAAAAATTAAAGAAATAAAAATCACTTCAGATAAATAACAAAAAATGAAAAGCATTCATGCATATAAGGAGACTAGCTCCATGTTTGTGATTGAAAACAGGATCACCGAGACTGAGTCTCCAAATAATGCCCTCAAGAAAACAGAGCAAGTCGTCAATCAAGTGACTCAGCAGAATAAGAACTTCCAAAAATCAAGAGCTCCAGTTACCATCCTTCGACCCAAAAAAAGAAGGCACATATAAGAAGTCTTCACACATTGCTCTCCCTTAATAAAAGAGAGCGAGTTCTCGTTATCAAATAACTTAGAAGAAATAAGAGCTTTCAGAAGCCAAAGCTCCAACATTTTCCCCTTCCATCCAATAAAAGGAAGGCACAATCATCAAAGAAAGAAAAAGCCGATGGAAAGACTTAGTCATCCCCAAGAGGATCCCTGCCTACTCCGAAGGCAAAACAAAAATACTCCTCACAGCTGAGCATTACCACCACATGAGTCATCGAGCACGCTCAACCAAATCTCCGCCACACTCCCCAATGGAGAATAAAGGCTTCAAGAGCCCATCATCATCAACAGTCAAAAGAGTCCAATCTCCATACCATCAAGGGCTCAACAAAAAAGAAGAATAAAACTCTTGCATCACCAGCGGATGTCCAAAAGAAAGGGCCGCAACAAAGAAAGCCGAATAAAATTCCCCAAGTGAAGCTCCCCAGAAAAATATACAAAAAAGAATGAATAAAAAATTCTCATCTCTTAGTAGAATAAGAGCTTCACAAGTTTAGCTCGCATTAACATCAATCAAGGAGCCAAGACTCCATCCCCCAGAAAAAAATCAGATCCCTAGGAAGTCAACTAATTCATTGGTAGATCACCAAAAAGAAAACCCTTCATCCCCAGCAGGATACCCAAAAAGAAAAGGCCATGACTGTAAGAATTAATGGTTGAGTTCAAGAGGGGGGGTGAATTGAACTTTTGAAAACTTTTTGAAAAACACTCTTTCTTTTGGAAGAATGGTTAAACTTTATCCAATCTTTTGTTAGGCAGATTTGATTTTAAACAAAGCAAGACTATAAGCAAGAAATAAAAGAGATGAAAGCAGAAATTCAACACAAAAGTTTATACTGGTTCACTCTTTCACAGAGCTACATCCAGTTCTTGATAAATCTGCCAAGTTCCACTAATTCCAAGTGAAAATTACAACCAGTAGATATACACCAATCTACCCCAAGAACTATCTCACAAACCCACAAGATATACTCTTGAATAACCACCCAATAACCAAATCCAGTTACTGTAACCAATGCAGATTCAAACCCAATCTACACAATCACACTTTATACAAGTAAATGAAAAGAATAAACCTGGACTGCATCTTTAACACTATAGAAGTCCTGAAGCAATTCTAACTCAGAACTTTCTCTCTTTGATGATCTTTCAACAGTCTTGATCTAAACGCCTTATGATATGAAAAGTGTATGAATGCACAGAGAAAGGCACGTATATGAGAACTCTAAGATTGCTTTCAATTGCTTTCCAAATTGTATATTTCAAAAGAGAAATCAAAACTGTATTTATAGAATGAAAGAGAGAAACTGATTGATTAAATTGATTAAAACTGATTTAGAGTAGCAGATAATCGATCAGAATATCTATATGACAGATCAAAATCAGTTATGATCGATCAGAATTGAATTGTGATCGATCAGAATGTTTTTCAATCGATTAAAATGTCGTTTTCAATGGATTGAAACAGTTTAAAAAAAAATCAGAATATCTATATTTAAAACTTCATTCAATCGATTAATTCGAGTTTTCAATGGATTGAAACAGTTTAGAAAAAAATGGTAGTTCTCTGTTTCAATCGATTAAAAGATATTTCAACATATTGAAATCCTGTAATACCTTAGAATGAAAAAATGATCTCTCTGTTTCAACAAATTAAAACTAATTTCAACAGATTGAAATTTTGAGATACTCCAACGTGAAAAATAACATCTTTCTTTTTCAACAGATTGAACTTGATTTTAACAGATTAAATTTGTGAAGCCATTAATATGGAAAAATCATTAAGAACATTTTAACCTGTTGATTCTGCGATTCAATCAATTAATATTTTGACTTTATTTGAACATTTTCTATGTTAAGTAAATTTAACAGATTGACAACTTCTTTTTAACAGATTTAAAAAAACTCAATTTGTTATTTTAATGCTTAAAGATTGGTTTTCCATGCAGTAAAATAAGTTCAATGAGATGCATCATTTTAAAGGCGCTTATCACAAGATCTATTGAACTATCAAGAGATTAAATTCTAAACCTATAACCTATTCACCTACACACCCACAAAATAAACTCTATAAACTTTATATGTCTTCATCAAATCCAACAAGTGCTTCAATCTCCCCCTATTTGATGGAGACAAATCACCACTGCACCTGTATAAATAATAACAGAACAGAGACATATATGATTTTGTGATGTGTGTGTAGTGTCAGTTATAAGAAAATACTTCTCCCCCTATTTGACTTCATCAAACAGTGTTTTAATTACAGTCCAGAAGTACCACGTAGGTACCAAAAAAAACAAAAGAAACAAGTGAACAAATGCATTAAAACGAGTCTTCATTCATCACCATCCCAGGGACCCTGATTGAATTGAAGGTCTCTAATTCTGTTGAAGATATCCTCCAGTTGATTATCAATATGCTGAAATCTGGCAATGGAGTCTTCATAGAGTCGATGCTGACGAGTTTGTAGATCAAATGTCATCTCCATGTGCCTTCTCTGATTTGTTTGCATTTCATTCATTTGACGCAACATAGTCCGTTCGAATTGCGAAAGAGGCGTGCCACGGTCAGGTTGTGCAATATAAGGAATCATTTCCAATGGAGACTGTTCTTCCATGACATCTTCCATAGGATCTGTTTGCCTTGCTTCAGCAGTACTCGGTTCACCAGTATTCACATCTTCTTCCTCTTCTTCTTCTTCTTCTTCTTTCCCAGCTTCTTCTTTCAAAATCCAATCACCATCAATCTTGATGAATCCCATTTTATGAAGGATGGAGTTGTTAACCTCATTCGTGGGACGAATGGTTTCAGCCAATTCTCCTTCCAAGTCAACACCAAAATGAGTTAGAAATTTAGAAATAAGGATTGCATAAGGATACCTAAAATCACTTAGCCTTTTTGCTTTGATCATATGGTCCTTGATGACAAATACCCAATTTACTTTGATTTTGTGATGGATGCAGTACATCAACACTAAATCACCTTCATTTAGTACTGCATGATTGCTCCCCCTGGGAGTAAGCTGCCAGGCCACTATGAATGCAAGAATTCTTTCTTCAAGTTTCAACTTTCCAGTGTTGAAGGAACTCACAGAGTCACGCTTATTTCTCAAACAAGAGCGAAAGTACTGGACTTTGTTGAATTCGTCCACATCAGAGGTATACCCTTTAATGACTTTTACTCCTTCATCCTTGAGACTAGCAACATTTTTCCAGACAGTGGGAGTAACCTCTATTTCCACTCCTTTAACTTGAGTTCTGAGTGTAGAGCCTTCAAATGACAGATTAGTGAAGAAAACTTTGATAAGGTCAGGATAGATTTTACCATTGAGCTCAAGGAACTTCTGAAGCTTCTGGTGTTGCAGCAGCTTCCGAACACCTCTGAATCCTTCAGTATCCAACCACGAGAATTTCAGAACCTTGGGTATATTAATTTGTTTCCTGCTCATTTCGTGAATAAACAAGTCCATCTTTTCTTGGTTCCCATTGAACCAGGATTCAATGCGTCCTCCTCCTGATATTTCTTGCACAGTAGCTGAGGATTCTCCTTTGCTGAACTTCTTCCTCCCGGATTTGGTGCGCTTGAACATGTTGTTTTTGTGAGATGAACAGAAAAACAGAGAAGAGAGAATATTTTTAAGGAGAGAGTACGAGCTTTTCGAACAACTATTGCATGCTAAAATGAAATGAGAAAACCTAGACCCTTCATCTTCTGTAAATAGTCAATTTTGTCTTTAGTGATTTACTGTTGTTCTGCTTTATGCGCAGAGATGGTAAAAGTAGAGCGAGAAAGAGAATTGTTACTGTGCTACTTAATTACCTTCACATATGATATCCAATCACAGTCATTCAGCTTTTATTGGATAACTATGGCATTTAAGAGAGTAGCTGAAGTTGTTAGCACAATCTGTAGTAAGTGATTAGAGGCAACGCATACACTACTAACCCTAGAAAAATTAACCAATTGATTTTCCATAAAATCAATTGATTTTCAATTACAGATGTAGATGCAGATCACCACAAGTAAAATAAATCGATTGAATCGAAGATTTAATCGATTGATTTGTAAAAGTAAAACATGCAGAGTATCAAAAGTGAATTAAATCGATTGAATCGAAGATTGAATCGATTGTTTTGTAAAAGAAAAGCATGCAGAGCAACAAAGTTAGTGAAATAAATCGATTAAAAGCTTATTTAATCGATTAACCTGATAATGCATCATGAACAGAGATTGAGAATCAGGGAATCAACAGATTATTTCGCAATTTCAATCGATTAAAACACATAACTTCAAAATTTTCAGTCAATTTAATCGATTGAATCAAGTTATCAACTTGTTAAAAAGCACAGAATCATAATAAAGAGTCAATTTATTCAATACTAGATATATCCAGAATTCCTAATTCAGTTCTAAGCATAATAAGTCTATCTCTAGGGAGTGGTTTGGTGAACAAGTCAGTTAATTGTTTCTCAGTTTCAATGAATAAAATTTCACAATCACCCCTAGATACATGTTCTCTAATAAAGTGATGTCTAATTTCAATATGCTTAGTTCTAGAGTGTTGTATAGGATTCTTGGTTAGATTAATTGCACTAGTATTATCACAAACCAGAGGTACCGTGTTGAGAAATACTCCATAATCTTTCAATTGTTGTTTAAGGTAGATACTTTGAGCACAACAACTCTCGGCTGCAATGTATTCAGCTTCAGCAGTTGAAAGAGCTACACATGCTTGTTTTTTGCTGTGCCATGATATGAGACTGCTTCCTAGTAAATGACATGTACCAGAGGTACTTTTCCTGTCTAATCTACATCCTGCAAAGTCAGAATCAGAAAATTCAACAAGTTTAAGAGAGGCACCTTCAGGATACCATAGTCCAACATTAATGGTTCCTTTAAGGTACTTGAGAATCCTTTTAGCAGCGGTGAGATGAGATTCCTTGGGATTTGCCTGAAATCTAGCACAAAGGCAAACACTGAACATAATGTCAGGCCGACTAGCAGTCAGATATAGAAGAGATCCAATCAAACCTCTATATTTAGTTTGATCAACAGATTTCCCTTTTTCATCTAAATCTAGAAAGCAGTTAGTAGACATGGGTGTGGAGGATTCTTTGCAATTTTGCATATCGAATTTCTTCAACAACTCATTACAGTATTTAGATTGATTTAGGAAAATACCATTCCTTAATTGCTTAACCTGGAGACCAAGGAAGAAATTCAATTCTCCCATCATAGACATCTCAAATTCACTTTGCATTTCCTTAACAAATTTATTACACAAGGCATTATTAGTAGAACCAAAAATGATATCATCAACATAAACCTGCACCAGAATAATGTCAAATCTAGATTTCTTAATGAATAAGGTTTTGTCAACTTCACCTTGTTTGTAGCCTTGATCAATTAAGAAATTACTTAGCCTCTCATGCCATTGTGTAGGAGCTTGTTTTAAACCATAAAGAGCCTTTTTCAACTTGTAGACATGGTCAGGATGCTTGTGATTTTCAAAACCAGGAGGCTGAGCAACATAGACTTCTTCATTGATGAGTCCATTTAGAAAGGCGCTTTTGACATCCATCTGTAGTAATCTGAAACCACTAATACACGCATAAGCTAATAATAGTCCAACAGCTTCAAGTCTAGCTACTGGTGCAAAGGTTTCATCAAAATCAATTCCTTCTTGTTGATTATATCCTTTGGCTACCAACCTAGCTTTATTTCTAGTAATAATGTCGTGTTCATCTAGTTTGTTTTTGAATACCCACTTAGTACCAATTACATTGATATCTTTGGATTTAGGAACTAATTCCCGCACATTATTTCTTTCAAACTGATTAAGCTCATCATGCATGGCACTAACCCAATATTCATCATTTAATGCATCCTTAACATTTTTAGGTTCAATTTGTGAAATGAATGCCATATGATTGCAAAATTAAGAGAATGTCTAGTGGATACTCCCTTATTGATTTGCCCAATGACATTGTCTAGAGAAAGATCTCTTGGGATAATCCATTCTTTAGGAAGCTCATCCAAGATATCTTCTTCCTGTTCTTGAGCAATTCTTCCTGGTGGATCAACTTTTGTAGGATCAATTGACTGATCACCTTCTTCGACAATATGTTGATCTGAGTCACTGGGATGTTTTAACTGATAAGAATTATTAGTTAAATTGTCATCATCTGCAGTACCTGTTGTTTTATTCTGCAACACTCGAGGAGACTCATTAAAAACAACATGTACTGATTCTTCAACAGATTTTAGTCTTAGATTATAGACTCTATATGCATGACTGTTAGAAGAATAGCCAAGAAAGATCCCTTTATCAGATTTTTCATCAAACTTGCCAATATTTTCTTTCCCATTGTTTAAAACAAAACATGTACATCCAAAAACCCTGAAATAGTTTATGTTGGGTTTTCTTCCTTTGTAAAGTTCATATGGGGTTTTCTTAAGAATGGGTCTAATCAACACTCTATTCAAAACATGACAAGCAGTGTTTACAGCATCTGCCCAAAAGTATTTAGGTAAAGCATTTTCACAAAGCATTGTTCTAGCAAGTTCCACAATGGATCTGTTCTTTCTTTCCACAACATCATTCTGTTGAGGAGTTCTTGGAGCAGAAAAGTTGTGTTTTATGCCATACTTTTCACAGAACAATTCAAATTTTTCATTTACAAATTCTCCACCATTGTCACTTTGAATAGATGTAATGAAATAGCCTTTCTCATTATGTAAAACCTTGGCAAGCTTTTTAAAAGATTTGAAAGAATCAGATTTGGCTTTTAGAAATATAGTCCAGGTAAATCTGGAAAAATCATCAACAATTACCATGATATAGAGATTACCACCTAGGCTTTTATTTCTTGAAGGACCAACCAAATCCATGTGAAGCAGTTCCAAAGGTCTAGAAGTAGAAACAATGTTTTTGTTTGAAAAGGATTTTCTAGTTTGTTTACCTTTTAGACAAGCTTCACAGATTTTGTCTTTCAGAATTTGAAGATTAGGTAGCCCAGAGACTAAATCTTTAGAAATCAGTTTGTCAAGATGATTAAGATGAATATGTGCAAGCCTTCTATGCCATAACCAAGATTCTTCTTCTTTAGTAAGAAGACAACTTTGAGATGGGATAAAATGCTTGATATCTAGCATGTAAATATTATTTAACCTCTTACCTACCAACATTACCATGTCAGATTTTGGCTCACAGATTAGGCAGATTTCTGGTTTGAAGATAACCTTGTGACCTAGATCACATAATTGACTTATACTGATTAAGTTGTGCTTGAGACCTTCAACAAGAAGAACATTGTGAATAATCACGTTTTCACCATCTCCTATATCTCCAGAACCTAGGATTCTTTCCTTGTTGTTGTCTCCATATGTCACGTGTCCTCCATTCTTCAATCTTAGTTTCTGGAATTTGGAAATATCACCTGTCATATGCCTTGAGCATCTGCTGTCCAAGTACCAAAGTGACTCTTGCTGCTGTTCCTGAAAGATCAAGCATCAAGTATTTGGTACCCTTAAATATTTTGGGTCCTTGGGAGTCAAATTTTCTGTTTAACATATTTTAGAACCCATCTCATTTTACCTTGTGGCACAAAATGTTTTCTAGCATGACAGAATTTTACAGTATGCCCTTTTTTCTTACAATAATGACAGGATGAGAAGGGAGATGATGTTGCTTTTCTAAAAGAAAAGAAGTTCAAATACTTTTTAGTTTTAACCCCAACCTTAGGTTTGTACCCAATTCCAGTATGATCAAAAACACAATTTTGGGACCTAAGAAGTGTATCTAAATTTTCTTTACCTTGAGTAAACTTAGACAAAGTTTTAATCAAGTACTCAACCTTATTCTGTAGAAAGATACACTTTTCACAACTGTTGTTACCAGCAGCATTATCAGCAGATGAATTATTGTATATTATTTCAAGATGTTCCATATCTGTTTTGCTTTCTAATAACTCTTTTTCCAGAACTTTAACCCTATTTTCTAACCAGTTATTTAGTCCTTTTAACCGATTATTTGTATGAGATAAATTTCTAGCTTCATTATGCATTTCATTGAAAGCATTTAGTAATGTGCTGTAATTCATTTCATTTTCTGTGGGGGTTGAACTTACATGCGATGAAGAGGATTCACAGCCAGCCATTAAGCATAAATTCACTTCTTCACCTTCGGATGCGGAAGCTGGAGGATGAATCATTGTCTTGCCAAGCTATGTAGGCCTTTTTCCCTTTGTACTTTAACTCTTTCTTGTTTTGATTCCTGGATTTCCCGGGACATTCACTCCTTATGTGTCCCTGCTTACCACAAGAATAACAAGTAAAATTATTTTGAGTAGATTCAATTCTTTTGTCAGTGTACCTTTTAACCTGGCCAGTTATGTTCTTCTTTCTAAGAAACTTCCCAAATTTCTTAACTAACAGAGTCAGATTCTCAGATTCATCTTCTTCAGACTCACTATTTTCTTCAATCATCTTGAGAACAATGTTTCTGCTTTTCTTCTCTGCATTTTCTTGTTCTTTAAACCGATTGATCTCCAACTCATGTTCCCTTAGCTTACCAAATAATGATGCAGTAATCATTTCAGTTAAGTCTCTTGATTATGATATAGCTGTCACCTTTGGTTGTCAAGTTCTGTCCAAACATTTCAAGATTTTGATGTTTAACTCTTCCTTGTCAAAAGTCTTCCCTAGCCCGATTAGATGATTGACTATATGCGTGAATCTTTTCTGCACATCTGCAATGGTTTCACCTTGCTGCATTTTGAGCAATTCATAGTCTCTAATTAATTCATGCTTTCTTGCCCTTTTCACGTCAAATGTACCCTCATGAGTGACCTCTAGAATTTCCCACATTTCTTTGGCAGAGGCACATTGAGACACCCTGAAAAACTCATCAAGATTTAAAGCAGAGGTAATAATGTTCTTAGCAGTATAATCATATTGGACTTTCCTATTTTCTGCATCAGTTAATTCAGCCCAATTTTTTTCAACAATTTTACCATCCACTGTATGAGTTGGTTTGAAAGGTCCATTAACAATTGTTTCCCAAATACCTCTATCAAGAGATTCAATAAAGATTTTCATTCTAACCTTCCAGAAAGAATAATTCACACCAGCAAAAAGAGGAGGCCTGTTTATGGAGGCTCCTTCCGAAAAATTCATCTTTCCCTCAGCCATTTAAACCTTTCTTGGACCGAATTCTTGAGTAACTTACAAGAACCAGCTCTGGTACCAATTGTAAGAATTAATGGTTGAGTTCAAGAGGGGGAGTGAATTGAACTTTTGAAAACTTTTTGAAAAACACTCTTTCTTTTGGAAGAATGGTTAAACTTTATCCAATCTTTTGTTAGGCAGATTTGATTTTAAACAAAGCAAGACTATAAGCAAGAAATAAAAGAGATGAAAGTAGAAATTCAACACAAAAGTTTATACTGGTTCACTCTTTCCCAAAGCTACATCCAGTTCTTGACAAATCTTCCAAGTTCCACTAATTCCAAGTGAAAATTACAACCAGTAGATATACACCAATCTACCCCAAGAACTATCTCACAAACCCACAAGATAGACTCTTGAATAACCACCCAGTAACCAAATCCAGTTACTGTAACCAGTGCAGATTCAAACCCAATCTACACAATCACACTTTATACAAGTAAATGAAAAGAATAAACCTGGACTGCAGTTTTAACACTATAGAAGTCCAGAAGCAATTCTAACTCAGAACTTTCTCTCTTTGATGATCTTTCAACAATCTTGATCTAAACGCCTTATGATATGAAAAGTGTATAAATGCACAGAGAAAGGCACATATATGAGAACTCTAAGATTGCTTTCAATTGGTTTCCAAATTGTATATTTCAAAAGAGAAATCAAAACTGTATTTATAGAATGAAAGAGAGAAACTGATTGATTAAATTGATTAAAACTGATTTAGAGTAGCAGATGATCGATCAGAATATCTATATGACAGATCAGAATCAGTTATGATCGATCAGAATTGAATTATGATCAATCAGAATATTTTTCAATCAATTAAAATGTCGTTTTAATCGATTGATTTTATTTAAAACTTCATTCAATCGATTAATTCGAGTTTTCAATGGATTGAAACAATTTAGAAAAAAATGGTAGTTCTCTGTTTCAATCGATTAAAAGATATTTCAACAGATTGAAATCCTGTAATACCTTAGAATGAAAAAATGATCTCTCTGTTTCAACAGATTAAAACTAATTTCAACAGATTGAAATTCTGAGATACTCCAACGTGAAAAATAACATCTTTCTGTTTTAACAGATTGAACTTGATTTTAACAGATTAAATTTGCGAAGCCATTAATATGGAAAAATCATTAAGAACATTTTAACCTGTTGATTCTGCGATTTAATCAATTAATATTTTGACTTTATATGAACATTTTCTATGTTAAGTAAATTTAACATATTGAAAACTTCTTTTTAATAGATTTAAAAAAAACTCAATTTGTTCTTTTAATGCTTAAAGATTGGTTTTCCATGCAGTAAAATAAGTTCAATGAGATGCATCATTTTAAAGGCGCTTATCACAAGATCTATTGAACTATCAAGAGATTAAATTCTAAACCTATAACCTATTCACCTACACACCCACAAAATAAACTCTATAAAATATATATGTCTTCATCAAATCCAACAAGTGCTTCAATGACAATGGAAGGCTAATAAACCCCCAAGCGGGAAATCCCCTGCAAGAAGAAAAAGTTTGCGTGCATAAAAGAAATTAAAAAGTAAAAAGGCACATGCATTATCAGAAAAGAAAAAGCCAAATTTCAAAATCGCGATAAAAAAGAGATAAATCGTGGAAAAAGGCAAAATTAATCCTAACTTTTTGGTAAACGGAATGTCCATTCCCCAATAAGAGCATCACAAAGCCAGCTCACACCAGCATCTAACAAGGAGTCAAAACTCCATCCCCCAGGGGGGCAAACCAAAAATAGATCCTCGGGAAGGCAATCAATCCCGGTGGATCATCAAAAAGAGAAAAATCATCCCCAGTGAGCGTATGACAAAGGAAAAACTTCATATTCATCCTCAGAATGTCATTTTCCTACACATAGGCAAGACCTGGCAAGCAAGAGCCAACATCCCCATAAGGGAATATCAGCCTAGTCAGACGCAAGGCAAAACAAATGCAGCCAAAAGTTTTCACTTCCAATGAGGCATCTGCCTACTCAGAGGAATTACCAGAAACTCAATGGAGTATCTGCCTGCTCAGAGGCGTCACCAAGATCAACAAATCCCCAGAGGATTCCTGCCTACCTAAGAGGCACTCATAAAAAATCCCTGACAACCAGCAAAGTCGGATGAACACTACCAAAGGATCAAAACAAAGAATCCCTAGCAATCAACAAGTTGGATGACTATCAGAAAAAACCAAAAATCAAAAGATCCTCAGCACACCGGAGGACTTTATCAAACGAAAGCATTCAAAATGACGGCGCATGAGTGACTGAGCAGTAAGCCACCACCACCACTAGTCCTACGCAGTAGACTGTATACCAGCCCGATGGGAGGTTCATACCCATCAAACTTGCGCACGAAGTGCGCCTGGTCTGCACATGAGCCAGACCAGTAAGTCGCAACTACCAGCCTAATGGGGGGTTTATACTCATCCAGTCCTACGCACAGTGGACTGCAACTACCAGCCTGATGGGGGGTTTATACTCATCCAGTCCTACGCATAGTAGGCTGTAACTACCAGCCTGATGGGGGGTTTATACCCATCAACCGAAGGATCAGATACCGTCAAAAGGAGTATCCTGAGGTTCTATCACGTGTCAACCAAAGGGATCATCTACCATCAGAAGGAGCATCCTGGAGGCGCACAACACACTTTCCCCCAGAAGATCAACCGCCTCAAGACGAAACATCCAAAGAGTAACCGGGCAAGAGGGTCAACTCCTTTACCCTCCAGTCGATCTTCTTGGCACGACAGGCCAACAGTCGACTAGTCAGGTAAAGGGGGGGGGGGGAGCAACTATAGACCCCAAATCTTGTCTGGCCTCAAAATAAGAGCAGAATACCTCCTATTCGAAGATGGACGAAGCCTAAAAAGCCACTATGAGAGACTATTAGGCCCCATGTTAGAGTAGGAAGGATTTTTTGTACAAAAATAAGTATTTTCGCCTTCAGGAGTCGAGACCGCCGTCTCGCTTTTTGGGACCGCCGTCTCGCCATTGATGCAAGTTGAGACTACCGTCTCGTTTGGCGAGACAACCATCTCGCCACTTGCCAATGGAGAGACCCCCCTCTCGTTTGGCGAGAAGGCCATCTCGTCACTTGGAAAGTTGATACCGCCGTCTTGCCAAACGAGACGGCGGTCTCGCCACTTATGCAAGTCGAGACCGCCGTCCCGAATGGCGAGACGGTCGTCTCGACCTTGCCAGTCGAGACCGCCGTCTCGACCTGACAGGCGTGAATCCCTATAAATAGTGAGCGCTCCCCCCCTCATTTCACACAGTTCTTCCATTCTTCCTTCTACACTTTCTTAAAATTCCTCTTCTAGAGCCCCTCCAAAGCATTTTCGGAGTTTCTGAGTGTTGAAGAGAGATTTTTATAGCGTTTTCGAGAGAGAATTCGACGTTGTAAGAGCGAAGGGCTGCCAAAACGCACCCTATTTTCAAGAGAATTAATCAAAGCTTGCTTCGTAGGTTTTTTTACTTATATTAAATTGTGCAATAGCTACTTGGGCCATGTAGTCATTATTTTAATTCCGCAAATAGAAGGGTAAAAACGTCATTTCAAAAGTTTATTTATAAAATAACTGGCCTGTCATAGGGAACCCGAAAGGGGCATCGTAAGGGAGCTAATACCTCCCTTACACGTAACTAACTCCCTTACCCAACTCTGATTTTAACGACCAAAGTTGGTTTTCGAAAAACCAACACCTTTTATCTCCTTTTTCGATGTTTCCGGTAAAAAAATCGGTGGTGACTCCATAAGAACCCTTTCAAATTTGTTCTTAGGTCAGCCCAATTATCGGACGATCTAAGAACACCCTTTCGAAAACCTCGCCCTGAGGTTCAGCCCGGTTGTCGGACAACCTAAAGGCGTTGTAACATCACCCATAAAAACGTGAAAAATGGAAAGTCAGAACCATCGTGTCGCTCCGACCGCCTCTTTTTTACGGCGGCGACACTCCCCCTTTGACTTCATCAAAAATAGGGAAGAGAGGAGCAAAACAAAAAATATGCATGTCATGTAACAAAATTTATTTTTGAAATAACATTTAAAAAAAATTATGATACCATCGAGATGTATTACTCATTTAAAGACCAAATAAAGTTGATTCAAACTTATCTTCATTAACACGTTTGTAATGAATACAATAGACACGTGTAAAGATAAGGGAACCATGCTTTACTAGCATGTTACAAGAACAACCATTAACTAAAGCCTTTAATTTTCTTTCCAGAGTAATAATCGATTAAAAACAGGACATAATCAATTAAATTGTTCTTGTTACTGATTTTAATTGATACAAATAATGTTTTAATCGATTAAAACAGTAATGAAAGATGAAGTTTAAAAACTTGAGTTCATTTAATCGATTAAATTGACATTTAATCGATACAAATAGTATGAAAAAGTTTTGTAAAGTAGTTTTAATCGATTAAAGCTCGTTTATATCAATTAAAACAACCAGATTTGGAAACTAAGTGATGTTTGATGCATCTAAACTTCCTAATTCAGTTCAGATTTTATAAAATCGATCACGAGAAAGAGGTTTTGTGAATATATCAGCTAATTGTTTTTGAGTTTCTATAAAGAAAATTTCACAATCACCTTTTAAAACATGATCTCTAATGAAATGATGTATAATTTCTATATGTTTTGTCCTAGAATGCTGAATTGGATTTTTTGTTAATATAATGGCACTGGTATTATCACATAAAAGAGGAATTTTATTGAGAATTAAACCATAATCCTCAAGTTGTTGTTTGAGCCACAGGGATTGAGCACAACAACTTCCGGCTGCAATGTACTCGGCTTCAGCTGTAGAAAGAGCAACACATGATTGCTTTTTACTATGCCATGAGATTAGACTGCTTCCTAGGAGATGACAAGTGCCACTGATGCTTTTTCTGTCAAGCTTACATCCTGCAAAATCTGAGTCAAAGTATCCAATTAGATTTAGTTTGGACTCACCAGGATACCACAACCCAACATTTAAAGTTCCTTTGAGATATTTGAGGATCCTTTTTGCAGTAGTAATATGAGATTCTTTTGGTGTAGATTGAAACCTGGCACACATACAAACACTAAACATAATGTTAGGTCTACTTGATGTGAGATATAATAAAGAACCAATAAGCCCTCTATATTTTGTTTGATCTACTGGTTTTCCCTTTTCATCAGCATCAAGATAGCAATTGCAATGCTGCATCTTAAATTTCTTTAGAAGCTCTATGCAATATTTTGATTGATGAAGAAAACTTCCTCCTTGAAGTTGTTTAACTTATAACCCAAGAAAGTAATTGAGTTCCCCCATCATAGACATCTCAAATTCCCCCTGCATATCTTTGATAAATTCTTTACATAAAGACTCATTAGTGGCCCAAAATATGATGTCATCAACGTATACTTGAACTAGAATAATATCATTATTTAATTTCTTAAGAAATAAAGTTTTATCAACTAAACCTCTTTGATAGCCCTTTGATAAGAGAAAATTACTTAACCTTTCATACCATTGTCTTGGGGCTTGCTTGAGACCATACAATGCTTTCTTTAATTTGTAGACATATTTTGAAATTCTTTATTGAGGCATAAGCAAGTAGAAGTCTAACAGCTTCTAATCTAGCAACAGGAGCATATGTTTCATCAAAATCAATTCCTTCTTGTTGATTATACCCTTTAGCAACTAATCTAGCCTTGTTTCTTGTAATTATACCATTTTCATCCATTTTATTTCTAAAAATGCATTTAGTTCCTACAATATTAATATCATTTGGTTTTGGAATTAATTCCCATACTTCATTTCTTGTAAATTGATTTAATTCATCATGCATAACATTAATCCAGTTATTATCCTTTAATGCATCAGATATGGTTTTTGGTTCTATTTGTGATACAAATGCCATGTGATTACAAAATTTGTTTAAAGATCTTCTAGTAGAAACTCCCTGATTTATTTCACCAATGATGTTGTCTATTGAAAGATTTCTTAGAGTCTTCCATTCTTTGGGCAACTGTTCCTCAGATTCTTCAATAGATTCCTCTTGTTTTTGAAAAATTGTTGATTCTAGTAATTTTAATTGATACATTTTATCAACTAAAAGATCATCTTCTGTACTACACTCAGAATTATTCTGCATAGTTGGTTTAGTCTCATCAAATACAACATGAAAAAATTCTTCTACAGTATTTAGTCTTTTGTTGAAGATTCTATAGGCATGGCTATTTAATGAATAACCCAAGAAAATACCTTCATCTGATTTGGAATTAAACTTTCCAAGATTTTCCTTTCCATTGTTTAAGACATAAACCTTACTTCTAAATACTCTAAAGTAGTTTATGTTAGGCTTTTTACCTTTGTATAATTCATAGGGAGTCTTTTTGAGAAAAGGTCTAATTAAAACATGGTTTAGTACATGACAAACAGTACTAACGACACCAGTCCAAAAGTATTTTGGTAATGCTTTTTCATTAAGCATTGTCCTAGCTAACTCTTCAAGAGAACGATTTTTCCTCTCAACTACACCATTCTGTTGAGGAGTTCTCAGAGCAGAAAAATTATGCTTAATACCATGTTTTTCACAAAATTTATTAAAATTTTCATTTGAAAACTCTCCCCCATGATCACTTTGAATACAAGATATGAAATAGCCTTTTTCATTTTGAATTTGTTTTGCAAATTTCTTAAACATATGGAAAGTATTAGATTTTAATTTTAAAAACATTGTCCAGGTAAATCTTGAGTAATCATCTACTATAACCAATGCATATAGATTCCCTCCTAAACTCAGTTCTAGAAGGACCAAAGAGATCCATGTGCAAAAGTTCAAGTGGTCTTGATGTTGAAACAGTATTTTTCTGTGAAAAAGAATTCTTTACTTGCTTGCCCTTTTGACATGCATCCCAAATTTTGTCTTTCACAAACTTAAGTTTAGGTAAGCCAATTACAAGATCTTTAGAAATCAATTTATTGAGATGATTCATATGAATATGAGCTAATCTTCTATGCCATAACCAGGAATCATTGTCTTTAGAAATTAAACAACAGTTTTTAGCAGGGTTAGTATCTAACATATAAATGTTGTTGATCCTCTTACCAGTGATCAGTACCTGGTCTGAATCTGATTTGATGATTTGACATTGTTCTTGTCCAAAGATAACTTTGTATCCTTTATCACACAGTTGGCTAATACTGATCAAATTATGTTTTAAACCCTCAACATATAGTACATTGTTAATAATACCTGATTCTGTGCATTTGATGTCACCCATTCCAAGAATTCTTCCTTTGTTATTATCCCCATAGATGACAGTCCCACCATTCTTTGGTTTTAAATTGTGAAACTTTGTTTCACCGCCGTCAAAAGAGGCGGTCAGAGCGACGCGATGGTTTCCGACTTCTACTTCGCGTTTCACTCCACCCTTTTAACCAAGTAACCTTTGACTTCAACAAAATAGCCTTTGGCTTCATTTGACTTTATCAAATCAACAAGATCTTCATTTCATCAAATGATTCAATAAGATCTTCATCACTTTCAGATAGGACTTTGTTCAGGAACATCTATGCATGCATTGTTTTATGATATGTGCCCTATAATACTATTTCAGTTAATTTTTCAGAAGGATTGACTGATGTGTCTTATGATGACAAAACTTTTCTGATGTCGTGTTTAGCTATACCATTCTTGCCATTTCGGATTTTCCATGACTGAAGAATAACCATAATGAAGAGCTATGCATCATTTTAGTGTGTTAGAATCGCGCAGTAGAATGTTTGTGTTTCTGGACAAAAACCAAGAGGGGGGGGGGTGAATTGGTTTCTTAACAAAAACTAGGGTTTTAAAAATTTCTTCAAATTTTACCGATTAAAATGTTATGTAAAGTAAATAGAGCAAGGATAGAGTCTTACACAGATGATTTATACTGGTTCGGATCAAAAGACCCTACGTCCAGTTGTTAATCACTCAAACAGAGGATTAACGCTGTCACTATAATCACAGTTTTACAAACAGATAACAATTGAAAAGATAAGATAACAAAAACACCTCTCTTGAGTCACACAAGAGATGAAGAACAACCTTCCCTAGAGACGGCACAACACACAATACACCAAGAAAACCTACTTAGTGATTCTTATCGCTTCTAGCCCACACTAGGTTCCAAAAGCCCCTTTTTCCTCCAACAAACAGTTCTCTGGCAATCACAGCTCTCAACTTTTGTTTGAAAAAGGTTGTTCCCTTTGCAGAGAGCCTTAGAGAAAATTAAATAGACGAATTAAGGTTTGGGAATTGGGGATTTTCGAAACCTGATGAATTGGGACTAGGGTTTTCGAAACTTGGTCCAATTTTGAAATTCAAAAACACATATCTGACTGAAATAATCGATTATCTTGAGTGCTAATTGATTATTACAGAGCCAAAATCAACAGGAACCCATAACCACACGTGTTAATCAATTATTTGACCTGTTAATCGATTAATAGCCCTGTTAATCGATTAACAGGAGCTTTAATCGATTAACAACCTTGTTAATCGATTAACAACCCTGTTAATCGATTAATAAGAGCTTTAATCGATTATTCCAGAGAGCTGATACAGAAAATGGTTTTTCTCTCTGTAATAATCGATTATCTTGTCTTTTAATCGATTAAACCAGTGTGTTTTTAATAAAAATGAGTTTTTGAAGCTTCTAAAGAGTAGACTATGTGCTGGCTATCTTAGACTCTAATATTACAGACTCAAAATCATCAAAACAGAGTTATTACATCATATTACAAGTCTTCAAATCTTTACGTCCTTTGTTCTTGAATCATCATCAAAATCTACAGGCTTCATATCCATGTATGTTCAACATTCATATCCTTGTATGTTTCAACAATCTCCCCCTTTTTGATGATGATCAAAATTTTCTTTTAAAGCTCTATAATAACCTGTTTTATGTGTCACACTAACAAAAACATTAAACATACCAGATAATTTTAATATGTTAGAAAAGTAGGTTGAGATCAAGAGGGGGGGTGAATTGATCTTTAAAAGTTTTTCGCAAATAACAGATTATCTAATTCAAAAATTAAGATTTCAGATCTGTTCTTGAATTACAAAGCAATCAATCAATATAAATGCAGTGACAAAATTAAAATAGAGAAAGGTTAAGAAAGATATCACCGGTGTTTTATACTGGTTCACCCAATACCAGGGCTACGTCCAGTCTCCAGCCAAATTCCAGCTGGGTTCCACTAGATCAAATGTTTTACAGATTTACAGTCTTACACTTAATCTACCATAAGAACCAAATTCTAGTTCCTGCAAACAACCTCTCACCAAGAACCAAATTCCAGTTCTTGATAACCTCTACAACCAAGTTCCAGTTGTAGAGAAACCAGTGCCCAAATTCCAGGCACCAAACAATACAAAAAAGAATGTAAAGAAATGAAAAAGAAGAAACTAGAATGCTCAAACCAGTTTATGCAATTCTGCTGTAAGTGTTTCTTCTTCAAAAGAAATCAAGTTGCCTCAAGAAAGATTTTCAAAGAACTTCTCAAAAATTGACGCGAATCTTTCTTGAAAAGAGTGCTAAAGTTTGCTTGACTGATTGCTCAAGGATGTATAAAAACTGATGTTCAATGTATGTTTAAAAAGTTCAAGCAACTATGTTTTTATAGAAGATTTTCAAAACAACTGTATTAATTAATCTGTTAAAAGATTCTTTTAATCTGTTAAAAATGCAGTTTTAATCTGTTAAAACTTCTTTTAATTCATTAATACGTTCTTGATTCTTTAACAGATTTGTTTTAACTGATACGACAACGTTTATATCAATTAAAACACTTTACAAAAAATCTTCTAAGTTGATTTAATCGATTGTTCCGCAATTCAATCGATTGAAATACTGCAAAACTTTCTTGTAAAACCTTCCAAGTTATTTTAACTGATAAAAATAAGTTTTAATCGATTAAAACGCTGTGTAGAAATTTTCTAAGTTGTTTTAATCGATTGAAACGAGATTTAATCGATTAAAAGAGTTCTGATCGATCATAACTAAATTCTGATCGATCATAACTGATTCTGATCGGTCATAATTGCATTCTGATCGATCATCCTGAACTCCAAGTGGTTTTAATCGATTAAAATACTATAAAAACATTTCACTTGACATTTTAAGTAATTTTAATCGGTTATATCAAAGCTGTATCAGTTAAAAACTTGTTTAAGAAAGCTTTTGTCAAAATACTTTGTTTTTAATTGTTAAAAACATTTTTAGAGGCATTTTGCAAAATCTTTTAAGTGAAGAAACCTCATGCAGCAGAAATGATAAAAATGATTATACCTAAGCATAGCTGCAGACACACTAACTTTTCTACTCTTCTATCTTAGTGACTTTTGTCCAATGCAAAGTTGCTTTTGACTTCATCTTTGACTTCATAAAATCAATGAGATCTTTGCCAAAGTATTTCAATGAGATCTTCATCACTTTCACTCTCCCCCTATTTGATGAAGACAAACACCACTTTTGAAAACAAAACTCTGCAAAAGAAGTCACTTGATAATACAGATTAGTGAGTAATCAAAAATGAATTATCTTCCTATTTCTCCCCTAAATTGTTGCTCCCCCTAAATTAAGAGTTATTTCTCCCTTTAAATTGATCAAAAGTAAAAGCAACTATTTCTCCCCTTTTGACTTCATCAAAAAATAGGGAACGTAAGAGAAACAATGCATAGGTATGTATTGAAAAGATTTTGAAAATAGAAAAAAATGAAAAATACGATACTTTACTCATGTAAAGATCAATCAAAGTTGATTCAAACTTATCTTCATTAACACGTTTTTAATGAATACAATTAACACGTGTAAAGATAAGGGAATCACGCTTTAGTAGCATGTTACAAGAACAGCCATTAACTAAAGCCTTTAATTTTTCTTTCCAAAATAAAAATCGATTAAAAATAGGATAAAATCGATTAAAAAGTTCATGTTTAATGATTTTAATCGATTGAAAAAAGGTTTAATCGATTAAAACAGTGAAGGACTTTGAAATATAAGACATAAGTGCATTTAATCAATTATTTCGACATTTAATCGATTAAAACAAGAAGGAAAAATGTTGTATAAATTCTTTTAATCGATTTAAAAGATTTTTTATTGAATAAAACACTCAGTTTTGAAAACTAAGAAAGATTTGATGCGAATTTATCACGCCTAATCTTAGTGGATATTTTGTAAAACTAATCAGCCTAGAAGAATGATTAACAATAATATCAACTACATCGATTAAATTTTAACTAATAGATCCATCAAAATCGAATAAAATCTTATTTAGCTAATTTAACCGATGTAAGCTAGTTTATAAAGATTTTAATCGATTGATACGAAGTTTTAATCTATTATTTTGTTATGAAAAGTGTTTCCTTTAATCAATTTAATCGATTAATTCCATTTTGTATCGACTAAAACTCTCAGGAATCTATGTTGAAATCTATCTATGCTAGTTTGATTCGAATTAAACCTACATTATATTAATTCAAAGCTAGAGAGATTGTGCCCGGTATATAACCGAGTAATATTACGGACCCGTAAATTTAAAATAAGCATCAAAAGAAATAAGCAATAAAAGATAAGATAAGAATGGACCCTTTTAATCCATAAATTCAATCATCCCGGTTGCCATGGTTCCATAATAACATCTCGAAACTCCTTTAGAATCACCGAAAGATCCTCTTGTTGGTTTGTTGCTAAGGATGCCGGATCATCGATATAAAATTGATCCCTGTATCGCCAAACATACCCTGTGCCAATTTTAGCTTTCCATTCAATTCTTGGATTTACGTCTCGATTTATCTCCTTACAAGTATCACCTTGTGATCTTTGATGATTAAAACGAATTATCAAAGTTGCACAATTCCAATGAATTTCACCAAGAGTCTTGAACCAATGCATGCCCAAAATTATTCCAAATGTATTGCTAGGTAATACCAAGAAATTTAATGTAAACGTGTGTTCATTGAATCTCCAAGTTATCTCGTTCACACTTCCTAGTAATCAACAACTTATTATCAGAAGCAACCATCACTGAAAAATTCATGATAAGCTATGTTTTCAGTACCAATAACTTGATCCATTTGTCACTAATGAAATTATGTGTACTCCTAGTGTCCATAAGAAAAAGGAACAATCTACTTCTTGATAATTCCTTTGATTTGCAATGTATTACCACCCAACATTCCATGTAAAGTATGTAGACATCTGCAACTATAATTATGTCTAATTTGTCACCACATAACCTACACAAACCCTTTGCAATTATGTCAGTAACTTCCTTTCTAAATATGGAAGTTGAGGTGCTACCTTTCGAATCGGTAGTTGTTGAAACAAACACCTAAAGCTTCAAACTGGTTGTAGAATGACCGGAGTTGACCATGTTCTTGTATATCTTGTTTGTGTTTCTGAATTGGACTCTTGTTTGCAGCGAAGTCTTGCAAGATGCATACCTTCTTGCAGAGATTGTGGTTTATGAATTCTCACAGATTTTTTTCAGTTTAGTTTTCATACCAAATATTCTCCCAAATCTTCCTCTTGTTACAATCTTACTAATTCAACAATATCCTCAAAAGCACGATCATCAAATTGATATGACATATCTTGTGAAATTTGTTCCCAAGATTTATTCTTGAAACTGGGTTGATGTATGCAATGTCGCTGTCATGAAAGAGCCTTTCCATCCATGAATGTCGCCGCCATCAAAAAGATGGCGGTCGGAGCGACGCGATGGTTTTTCGACCCTTTTGTTTTTTCGCGTTTTTTATGGGTGGTTACAACGCCTTTAGGTTGTCCCGATAACCGGGCTAACCTAGGGGCGAGGTTTTCGAAAGGTGTCCTTGGGTTGTCCGATAACCGGGCTAACCCAAGGACTTATTTATTTTGGGTTCTACGGAGTCGCCATTAGTCCCTTTACGATGCCCCTTTCGGGTTCCCTATGATAGGCCAACTTTTATTGTTAATAAACCGGAAAATATACTTTTGCCCTTTTTATTATGCGGAATTTAAAGTGATGACTACATGACCTTAATCTATTGCATAATTTAAATTAAAGCAGTAAAAGTAGAGAGGGAGAAATTAAACCTCCGAAGCAAGCTTTGTTTTATATTTCTTTAAAATAAATGGGTGCTTTTTGGCAGCCCTTCCCTCTACAAGACGCCGGAAACTCTTCTGGACGCCGAAAAAATGCTCTCAAAGACACTCAGAAACTCCAGAAATGCGTCAGAGGGATTCTAGAGAGAAGTTTTTAGAGAGAAAGCAGAGCTAATGCTTGAGGTGTGTGGAAATGAGGGGGAGGGAGGACCCCTATTTATAGGTTTTCGCGCCTGTCAGTGGCGAGACCGCCGGTCTCGTCTGACAGGGTCGAGACCGCCGTCTCGTCCAACGAGACCGCCGTCTTGACCTGCCAAGCGCGGCGAGATCGCCGTTTGGGGAAACAAGACCTCCGTCTTGTCCTTTGTAGGTGGCGAGACCGCCGTCTCGTCAAGCGAGACGGCGGTCTCGCCACTTGCATGAGGCGAGATGGCGGTCTGGGAAGTCCAGACGGCGGTCTCGTCCCAACAAGGCGAGAAAACTTATTTTTTGGTACAGAAACTCCCTCCTATCCTAGTATGGGGCCTAATAGTCTCTCCTAATGGCTTGTTAGACTTCATCCATCTTCAAATAGGAGGTCTTCTGGTCTTTATTTGGAGGCCGAGCAAGATTTGGGGTCTACAGCTGCCCCCCCTTTACCCGACCAGTCGACTACTAGCCTTTTGTGCCAAGGTGATCGACTGGAGGGTAAAGGAGTTGACCCTCTTGCCCGGTTGCCCTTCAGATGTTCCGTCTTTGCGGTGAATGATCCTCTGGGGAGATGTTGTGTTGTGCGCTTCCGGGATGCTCCTTTGTCGCGGTAGCTGACCCCTTCGGCTGATGAGTACGAACCCCCACCTGGTTTGACGAGTATGAACCCTCGCCCGGTAAGCCCCCTTCTGTAAGGCCTGATGAGTACACACCCCCATCTGGTGTTTGACGAGTATGAACCCCCGCCTGGTAAGCCCCCTTTTGTAAGGCCCGATGAGTACACACCCCCATTTGGTGTTAAGCCTCCGGATGCTCCATCTTGCGGTAGTTGATCCTTTGGCTGTGGTGGCGGCTTACTGATTCTGATCATGCGCCGATGTGAAACCTTGGGATGCTCCTTTGACGCGGTAGCTGACCCCTTGGCTGACGAGTATGAACCCCTGTTTGGTTATGTGCCTCTGGATGCCCCTTCTTGCGGTGGCTGACCCTTTGGCAGTGGTGGCGACTTACTGATTCTGATCATGCGCCGTTCCTCTGGGGAATGATTTCTGTTTTGGTAGATGTGCTTGGACCTCTTGAATGGTCGTCCGGACTGTGCCGGGGATTTTGTGTTTCATCCAGCTTTGTTGGTTGCTGGGGATTCTTTGTTTTTGTTCTTTTGATGATGATTATCTGATCCTTGCTGGTTGGTCGGATGGGTCTTGGTTTTGTTCGACTCTTGCTTGGTAGTCAAAATTTTGTTGGTTGAGGTGATGGCTTAATCCTGCTTTTTCTCGCGGTTTCATCTCTTTTTTCTCACGATTTAAGATTTTGGCTTTTTTTCTTGAGCATATGCCTTTTCTTTTTTAAGTTTAAGTTTTTTTTTTTTGTTACGCGGGCTTTTACAAGAGATGGCAAAAAGATGCGTGAAATAAAATTTTATTTATGGGGGAATTTTATTACAACCCTATCTTTGTAAGCACTATCCCTAGGGGCTATCCTCTGGGCCCGATCCCTGAGGAGGGAAATGCTGGTACATGTGGTACCGGAAGTCCGCATGCTCTTGGACTTCATCCCGATATTCTTGCTGGAATGTCGTCCAATCGTGGCGCATGTCCTGTTGGTGCTGGTACATTTCTCCTAGCCGGGTGTCTAAGGCGTCCTGCCTTTGGGATAGTTGCTCTTGCCTCTGGGATATCTGCTCTTGCCTCACAGTCATATGGTTAAACTGCTGGCATAAATCGCTCAGGTGGCGGTGCATGCCAGCGAAGTCGTCCGCATACCGTGGCGGCTGCTGCTGCTGCTGCTGCTGTTGGAAGTCGGGAGGTGTAGGCAGATCCTGCATTGCGTCATGGAGTTCCAATGCAAAATCCAGTGTGGGATGGAGGGCCAACTGGGTCCCTCTGCGAATCAGCATCCCCATGCTGACCAGGACCGACCCGTTGATAGATTCGGGTCGCAGGTTGGAGGCCAGCTCTTCCCGGCCAGGACACCCCAAACTCTTTGCCAGGGGAGTGATGAGTGGAGCCATGAGGACGACCCCCGTGGATCTGTGCCCGAAGTCCTTGAGGGCTTTCAGGAAGAAGTACCCGGGGTTGCAGCGCCGCTTCTGGCTCATGCAATACAGTATGAAGAGGTCAGGGAGGGATATTTTGCCCTGACTCTCTTTCCTCCCATGTATGGTTCCCGCCAACAGCCTTGTGGCGGATACAGAGTGCTCTGGGGAAGAGCGGATCCCCTCATCGAGTGGGTAGTGTGGTGGCTCCCGTGAGCTCATGCCACATCTCGGCGGCGGTGAGGTTGGTGGGCCGTGAGCGAGATGGCCTCACGGTATTCTCGGGTCATGACGTCCTCGGGCCGGACGAACCCGATGGTTACGTTGAATTCTTTGAGGGTGGAGGTCCGGTATTGCCCACCCATAAAATAGGTCACCATCCCGGTGGGCGGTAGGCCCGGACCGTGGAGGGGACCTCGAGTAGGAGACGGAGGCTAGGAACTCCGAGCATCGCTGCGGGTACACATGTGTAGGTGGTGGCTGCACGAGGAAGCCCCACCCGATGCTATCTAGATGGGCCCGGACGTCGTCCTCCCATCCAAATTCAGCTAGGATGTTGAAATCCAGCTTGAGCATTGGATGCCACTGGTAGGTCCGGATATTTTCAAGGCGGGCTTGGTGCTGTGGCGACAGTTGAGAAGGGTCCTGGGACGGCGGTGCTGCAGAACTACTGGCACCGGCAGTGCTCCTTCTCTTCCTGGAAGCGCTTCTGCTAAACATTCTGACCAGAGGGTACTAGGGAGTGCAGGAGTTGAGAGAAAGGAGGTTCTGGAGGCAAGGGGAGTTGTGAGGAAGTCCCCAAGCGCGCCCCCTATATATAGGGAATTTTGCAAAATCGAGACCGCCGTCTGGGTGGGCGAGACGACAGTCTCGTGTCTCCTCCAAGTCGAGACGACGGTCTGGTCCATCGAGACGGCGGTCTCGACGTTCGGCTTAATCGAGACGGCGGTCTCATTGATCGAGACGGCGGTCTCATTTTTGCCCGTGTCGAGACGGTGGTCTGGTTGGTCCAGACAGCGGTCTTGTCTTGCTGGGTAACCGAGACGGCGGTCTGGTTGGCCCAGACGGTGGTCTCGAATTACGGAAGAGATTTTTTTTTGTTTTTGTATTTTTTGTTGCTTTTTGGTTATTTTTTTGAAAGAGGTAATAGGACCTGGTCTAAAAACATTTTATGCATGCAATGTTTTTATGTTTTGATGTCCTATAATGCCTATTTTGATTAAGTTTTCAGAAGGATTTAACCAACGTGTCTTGTTGCACAGAATGCCTTCTGATCTGCTGCGTTTACTCTTGGTTGTACCATGCCGGACTTCTTGTGACCGAAGGATAATTTCTTTCTTTATCTATTTTCTCTTTTTCTTCTTTTCTTTTTTCTTTTTGTAGAGCACTTTTGTCACGTAGTGTCCCTCTTTCCTTGCTTTAGGGATTTCAATCCTCTTGTTGACTATACGCCTCCATATTCCCAAATTAATTATTAGAATATTGTCGTGAGGGTCAAGAGAAAAGAAATAAAGAGGTAAAAATCAATGGTTTGTGTTTTAGAGGGTTGATTTTTATTGATAAAAGGGTTTTGTAAGAATGGCTGGTTAAGGTTAAGCCTAGGTGTTTAGGCTTTGTCTAAGCAAACATTTTTCCTATCTTTTTGTATTTGCACTCTTTGGTTTTATTTCCATTGCTTTTTAAATGGCTAGCTGATTTCCCTAGATCGCCCTTTGGGTTTTCGAACTAGGATACTGTGTGTTGGCCCTAACTTTTGTCTAGGTTCCTTCTTTTGTAAAATTTTGGAGAAATCCTAGCGGACCTTATTTGTAACCCTAACTTTTGCCTAGGCTACCCTTTATTGTTGTTCGGGTATCCTACCGGGTCGACCCTATCTTTTGTGTAGCCCACTTAGTGGGTTTCCTACCGGGTAATTCGCCCTTTTCTTTGGCCTTTGGCTTCTCTGGGCTTTTTCCTTTTTTGTGGATTTATTTTTTTCACAGTATTGGCGAAGCCTGACTTTCTTTATGGATGAAGTGAAGTCTTATTCTTAGGTGCTTCTAATCAACTAGCTTGATGGTAATAGAATGGTAAATGTTGATTATTTGGAAGCGCTTTTTATTCTTCTTCTTTTTTGCTTACTTAGACAGGGTTATTCACGTGGTCTAGTCAGAAGTAGAAAGAAGAGAAGCAGATATAAAGAAGCATTCTTTATTAATTAATAAGGGAATATGTGCCCTAAAATGCTTGGGGGTCGGGCTCGCCCCGGGGGATAATCTCTAACAATCATGGGGTTTACATCCCTTAAACAAAGAAAAAGATTTCCTAATGACTAGAGTGACTCTTGACGCTTGTACCCCTCCACTTCGGAAAATTTGCTTGAGTGTGCGGAGGGGAGACTTCCCTTTTCTCCTTTCTGCTCGGCCCTTAGTAGGGTTATATCCTAGGCCATACTTGCAAGGATTGTCTTTGAATTCTGGGGGTTCCCTCATGCCTTGGGAATCTGCCCCCAGTCCTTGGCCAGGATGGTAACCGTGCTTCAACATCATGTGGGCTACCTTTGTGTTTCTGGGAAGTCTCTCTATGCTGGCAATTTCGAGCGCTTGAAAAGATGTTTCCAGAGCCTCTTCGGTCGCATCCACATAAGGTTGGGCGGACGGTCCACTGATCAGGATATCGTCTTCTGCTTGGACCGTGACCAGTTTGTCGCCCACTATGAACTTGACTTTCTGGTGGAGCGTCGAAGGTACTGCCTTAGCGTCATGAATCCAAGGCCTGCCGAGGAGACAACTGTATGCTGGAGTAATGTCCATTACATGGAAATCGACGTTGAAGGTAGTGTGTCCAACTTGGATTGGCAAATTGATCTCTCCCACTACTTCTCGTTTTGATCCGTCGAAGGCTCGAACGATGGTGCTACTTGGGCGCAGGCGGGCTCCTTGGATAGTCAACTTATCCAGTGTGCACTTGGGCATCACATTCAAGGATGACCCGTTATCCACAAGAACTTTGGCGATGAGGTACTCCTTGCATTTAACCGAGATATGCAAGGGCTTGTTGTGGTTTGACCCCTCTAGGGGGAGTTCTTCCTCTGTGAGTTGGCGATGGTGCATGGGTCTCCAAAGAAACTCTTCTGGACGCCGAAAAAATGCTCTCAAAGACACTTAGAAACTCTGAAAATGCGTCGGAGGGATTGTCGCCGCCGTCCCTTTCGACGTCCGGGGGACGTCTCGAACGTTTATGCGAGCGGTCGCGAAAAGATGGTTTAGACTCGCGTATTTGTTTAAAATATGTTCATTGCCTCAACATTGAAAAAGCAAGGTTTTCGAAAAGAGGTTCTTATGGAGTCGCCACCAATATTTTGACCATAAACATTGGAAAAGGATGAAAAGGCGTTGATTTTAATAAAAACCAGACTTGGCCATTACAACCAGAGTTAGGTAAGGGAGTTAGTTACGTGTGGGGAAGGTGTTAGCACCCCACAACGCCCCTTTCGGGTTCCCTATGACAGATTAATTCATTTAAGTAAAGACTACGAGAAATTACGCAATTACCCTATTTTATTATATAATATTAAATGACTATCTACATGATTTTATTTTATATTGCATGAATAAAATGATAAATAAAGCTAAATAAAGCAATAAAAGAGATATTAAAATGGCTATCTACATGCTTTTATTCTACATGGCATAAACAATAAATAAAGTCTGAATAAAACAATAAATAAAGCAATAAAAGAGAAGAGAATCGAAAAGAACCTCCGTAGCAAGCTTTGTATTGAGAATCTCCAAGCTCGTGAGGATGCGTTTTGGCAACCCCTCTCTCTACACGAGACTCTCCTCACCAATACAAGATCGACTCTACTAAAAATTTAAAGAAGAATCAAATGCCGGAATATAATTCCTTAACCGATTGTTACCTATTTAAGGCAATCGGAAAGATCATTTGAGAAAGGGAGAGAAATAGACAAGTGCTCCGAGTTTTAGAAAGTGTTTCGTAGCTCTCCGGAGTGTCTGTGGTGTGAAAAAGTGGCAAATGAGCCTCCTATTTATAGTTTTCGCAGCTGGCGCACTTTGGGACGGCCGTCTGGAGTGGGACGGCCGTCTGGACTGGGACGGCCGTCCCAAATGGCATTTTTACACAGGTTGGGACCCCCTGGGAACCCGGGACGGCCGTCCCACTTAAACTGGGACTTGGGACGGCCGTCCCAACTTCGGGACGCGCGTCCCAACTGGTTGGGGCAGGTTGGGACGGCCGTCCCAACTTTGGGACGGCCGTCTCGACTTGTTCTGGCCAGTTTCGCGTTTTGGGACTCCGGGAAGCTTTCCTTTCCTGTTTTGGACGTCAGTTGATGCTGATAGATGTCTGTTGAAGCTTTATCTTCATATAGGAAGTCTCCTTGGCTCTTATTTGTAATGTCAGACGAGCTTTGTCTTGTTACGGGTGATCTCTTTTATCTTTATTTGAGAAACCGGGCAAAATTAGGGGTCTACAGCTGCCCCCCCTTCACCTGCCTAGCTAATTTATTGGCCTAATATGCCGATAAGATTAGCTGGTAGGGGAAGGAGTTGACCCTTTTTGCCCGGTTATCCTTCGGATGTTGCTTTGCTGAAGTTGTTGATCCTCTGGATGATGAATAGTTTTGATAGGTATCAACCCCTATCTGGTTTGATGAGAATGAACCCTCGCCGGGCAAGCCCCCTTCTGTAAGGCTTGATGAGTGCACACCCCCATCTGGTATTTGACGAGTACGAACCCCCTGTCATGGTAGACCCCCTTCTGTAAGGCCTGATGAGTACACACCCCCATCTGGTTTTTGACGAGTACAAACCCCCTGTCATGGTAGACCCCCTTCTGTAAGGCCTGATGAGTACACACCCCCATCTAGTTTTGAGTCTGTATTTTGACCGACTCTGATGGGTACCTACCCCCACCTGGTATGAGTCTGCATTTTGACCGACTCTAATGGGTACCTACCCCCACCTGGTACGAATCTTCATTTTGACAAATTCTTGTGGGTACCTACCCCACCTGGTATGAGTCTGCATTTTGACCGACTCTGATGGGTACCTACCCCCACCTGGTACGAATCTTCATTTTGACAAATTCTTGTGGGTACCTACCCCTACCTGGTATGAGTCTGCATTTTGACCGACTCTGATGGGTACCTACCCCCACCCGGTACGAATCCTGCATTTTGACAAATTCTTGTGGGTACCTACCCCCACCTGGTATGAATCCGCATTTTGACAAATTCTTGTGGGTACCTACCCCCACCTGGTATGAGTCTGCATTTGACGATTCTTGGGTACCTACCCCACCGGTACGATCGCATTTGACAGATTCGTGGGTACCTACCCCCACCTGGTATGAGTCCGCATTTTGACCGACTGATGGGTACCTACCCCACCGTACGATCGCATTTGACGACTCGGGTACCTACCCCCACCTGGTATGAGTCCGCATTTTGACCGACTCCGATGGGTACCTACCCCCACCTGGTACGAATCCGCATTTTGACAAATTCTTGTGGGTACCTACCCCCACCTGGTATGAGTCCGCATTTTGACCAGACTACGATGGGTACCTACCCCCACCTGGTACGAATCTGCATTTTGACAAATTCTTGTGGGTACCTACCCCCACCTGGTATGAGTCTGCATTTTGACAGACTCTGATGGGTACCTACCCCCACCTGGTACGAATCTGCATTTTGACAAATTCTTGTGGGTACCTACCCCCACCTGGTATGAGTCTGCATTTTGACCGACTCTTATGGGTACCTACCCCCACCTGGTACGAATCTGCATTTTGACAGACTCTTGGAATGCTCTTTGTGGTATGTCCTTTTTGATTGATGAGTACAAACCCTCATCCGGTTTCTGGCGACTTATTGTCTTTGATTATGCGCCTATTCCATGAGGAATGATTGATTTTCTTTCTTTTTGACTTTTCTATTTTATTCATCCGGTTTTACGGGGGTTTCTTTGTTGGTTGCCTTTTAGGCAGGAATTTACTGGGGACTTTGATTGTGCCTCTTGATTAGGCAATTGCTTCAGCAATGGTGAAGACTTTTATGCTTTTGGGCTTGTATTACCTCTCGCATAGGTTGATTTCCCATTTCTCCGGGATATTAGCTCCTTGCTTATTTTGAGCAAACGAAGTTCCGTTGTAAGCTCACCGATGAAAGTTTTTCTTTTGGATTGAAAATTTGATTGCTCTGCCTGAGATTTCTTTTGAATTGCCCCCTAAGGGGAAAATGGAGTTTTTGACTCCTTATTGCTTGAACCGACTTTTGTCTATGCTCTTATTTCTGCTGGGGAATGGGCTTACATGTGCGCCTTTTATGCATGTTAGATAGAAAGGTATATATTTTCTCTTTTCTTCGTAGTGATCCCCGGGGAATTTTATTGGCTTCCCGGGGATAGAGTGCTCTTTTCTTTTGGCTTTTTCATGCAAGTGGCCTTTGTTAGAGGATGAAAGGCTTTTATTTTCTTTCTTTTTGTTGCCCCCTAGTGATTTGGGTGATTTAATTCTGTTCTTTCTTCGATGGACTCTTGTGTAGTCCTTATTCTTCTTTGGGGAATGGAGTGGCGACTCTTGAATGAGTGTGCTTGATGACTCATGTGGTGATGAAGCCGAGTCGTGAGGTAATCTTTTTGTCTTGCCTCCGGAGTAGGCAAGGATCCGCTTGGGGATGATCAAGCCTTTCCGTTGGCTTTTGTGTACCTTTTTATTGGTGCGGGAGGTTGAAGCTATTTTCCTTGAAGCTCTTTATTTTGTTGGCATAGTTTTGATTTCGCCTTTTTCTTTCGCGATTTCGATTTTTATATGGAGACCGGATTTTGGCGCTTCCTTTTTTCCAATCACAAGTGTGGAGACTAGACTCCTTATATGCATTTTTATATATTTGAAGAAAATTATTTTATTTTATTTTTTATTGATTTTGACAAAGTCGTATTATGCAACTACTTTGTGTGCGAATGTCTTAGATGCAATCTAATGTTTGTTTATTTTTTATGCATTTAGAAAGTGACTCGGCCTTCTCCCGTTGGCTTTCTTATGAATACGTCTGTGGGCTCCTCTTCTATGACCATGATGATGGGCTTCTCTTTTTATCCATCTCTTGTTTTTAGCCCTATTTTTTGCCTAGACCGCCCTTTACGGGTTTTCAATCTAGCAGGTCGCCTTAATTTTTGCCTAGAATATCTTAGGGGCTTTTGCCTTATCTTTTGCCTAGACCGTTCTTAGGGATTTCCGATCTAGCGAGGCTACCCGATTTTTACCCGAAAACATTCTAGCAGGCATTTGTTATTTTCTTATTATTTTTTATATGTTTTGCTTTTTTAGATACATTCTTGATCTTTGATTAAAAGTCTTTGCACATATTTATGATTTATCAATACCGAGGCATTTCCATAATATTTGGTCAAGAGAAAGGAAATGAAAAGGAATTTTATTGATAGATGAGCAAAAGTTTATTTCTTTTACGGAAGGATTTCAAAAGGTATTTAGAAGAATGGGTGGTCGGGGTTGGCTATACTCGTATAGGCTTAAACAGTCATGTCTGTGATATCTGCCCCCTGGTTCTCCTAATTGTTTCAGTTGAGATGCTTGAGCTCAGAGTGAAGACTATGCAGACTGCTTGCTTCCGGAAGAATGTTACTTTAGCCACCTTTCAGTTTTCGACTGAAGTAACCATTGCTCTCTTTCTTTTTTTTTTTTTTTTTTTTTTTTTTACCTCTACCTTTTGCCTAGGACGTATCCTAGCGAGGGATATGGACCCTATCTTTTGCCCGGGGATGCCCTTTGCGGGTTTTCATTCCTGACGGGTCATGAGCAATGTCTTCAAGCATAATATTTCTTTACCGCATCAGAATTGATTGGGTGTCGAAGCTCCTCTCCATCCATATTAGTGAGAATAAGTGCCCCTCCCGAGAAAGCTCGTTTGACCACAAAGGGTCCTTCATAATTTGCCGCCCATTTTCCAATTTTATCCTTTTGGGCTGGAAGCAGTTTCTTTATCACTAAATCCCCTTCTTGATAAGTATGAGGGCGGACCTTTTTATCATAAGCCTTTTTTATCCTCTTTTGATAGGCTTGTCCATGGCATATGGCATTCAGCCGTTTTTCATCGATAAGGTTTAATTGATCGTATCGACTTTGAACCCATTCGACTTCTGTTAATTTTGCTTCCATTATAATTCGCAGGGAAGGTATTTCGACCTCTATTGGCAATACGGCCTCCATTCCATATACAAGGGAGAATGGAGTGGCTCCTGTTGAGGTTCGTACAGACGTTCGATATCCATGAAGAGCAAAAGGTAACTTTTCATGCCAATCTTTATAGGTTTTAACCATCTTTTGAACAATCTTCTTGATGTTTTTATTGGCTGCTTCCACTGCGCCATTCATTTTAGGGCTATAAGGAGAAGAATTATGATGTTGAATTTTGAAGTCATAACATAGTTCTTCCATCATTTTATTATTCAGATTGGTCCCGTTGTCAGTAATGAGACGATGTGGAATGCCGTATCGACATATAATATTTTTCTTAACAAAGGTGACCACTACTTTTCTAGTCACATGTGCATAAGATGCAGCTTCTACCCACTTAGTGAAATAATCAATGGCCACCAAAATGAACCGGTGACCATTGGACGCCTTAGGCTCAATAGGTCCGATGACATCTATGCCCCACATAGCGAACGGCCACGGGGTAGCCATAATATTGAGAGGTATCGGTGGAACATGTATATTATCTCGCGTGTATTTGACACTTGTGACATTTTCTAGCATACTCGATAACAGTCCTTTTCCATTGTGGACCAAAAGTATCCCGCTTCGAGGATTTTTCTAGCCAT
The DNA here is from genome assembly GCA_963425845.1 of Sphenostylis stenocarpa. NCBI lineage: Eukaryota > Viridiplantae > Streptophyta > Magnoliopsida > Fabales > Fabaceae > Sphenostylis > Sphenostylis stenocarpa. The sequence goes on along the minus strand of OY731400.1, from coordinate 57,076,320 downwards.
GATATGCCCTGGTGCATGAGTCCCAAAGGTTCCTTCATGTATTTCTTTGATCGAGTATCTGGGCTTCTTCGGGATTAACGCATCTTAACAAAGTAGAATCACAATTCTTTTTATAGAGGGTTTCTCCTATCAACATAAACCCTATAGCCCTTTTCCGAATGGTCCTTTTATCATTGTCACTCGATTCCTTCGGGTATTCACCCTTTGTCAAGTATCGCCTTATGTCCCGATACCAAGGGGCTTTATCTTTTTCACTATCCACCATCATACAAAAGGCTTGTTTGTCGTGCCTTTTGACTTGGATGATGGGCATCTCATGTTCCTTCCCTAGTGCGAACATGGATGATAGTGTTGCCAACGCATCCGCAATCCGGTTATCCTCCCGAGGGATATACTCGAAACCGATGTTTTCCATTTGTGAAGTCATCTTGCGGATATGCTCCGGATAAGGGATTAATTTGGAGTTTCTAGTTTCCCATTCACCCTTGAGCTGGTAAATAACAAGGGATGAGTCACCGAATACTTTGAGCTTGGTTACCCCGTTATCCAAGGCCGCTTGAATACCTAGAGCACGAGCCTCATATTCCGCCATATTGTTTGTACAGTCAAAGGTTAATCCGGCCGTTATCGGGATATGCTTCTTTTCGAGCGATATTAAAATAGCTCCGATCCCATGTCCCGATAAGTTCGAAGCTCCATCGAAAAACATGATCCACTTATCATTTTTAAGCTCTTCATGTTGGATATGCATTATATGTTCATCCGGAAAATCATCTTGGAGGGATTGATATTCGTCTGTTGGCCCATGTGCCGGGTAGTCCGCAAAGGACTCGCCTTTGATAGCTTTCTCGAGTGACATGAATAATATCAAATTCTCGAGAGGAGTACTTGCCATCTAGCTATCCTTCCAGGCCAAGATAGGTTTTTCAAACAAGTATTTGATTGGGTCCATTTTGGAAATTAACCAAGTTGTATGTCCGACCATATATTGTCGAAGGCGTTGAGTTGCCCACACCAATGCACAACATGTTTTTTCAAGCGGTGTATAACGGGTCTCATAGTTTAGAAATTTTTTACTGAGGTAATATATGGCTTGTTCTTTCTTACCAGTATCATCTTGTTGACCGAGCGCACATCCCATGGATTCGTCAAGTACTCGACGAGTAAAGAATTAGGGGCCTCCCTTCCACAGGTGGTATCGATACTTGGAGGATTAGTTAGGCATATTTTGATCTTTTCGAAGGCTCGTTGGCATTCATCGTTCCAAGTTGTCGATTGGTTTTTACGCAATAATTTGAAGATGGGTGTACATTTATCCGTTAATTGCGCAATGAACCGTGCGATGTAATTTATTTGGCCTAAGAACCCTCCGACTTCTTTTCTCGTTCTTGGTGGGGGCATTTCTAGGATTGCCTTTGCTTTATCGAGGTCCACCTCGATTCCTTTTTACCGACGATAAACCCAAGGAGTTTTCCCGATCGTACTCCGAACGTGCACTTGGCCGGATTAAGCTTAATCTGGTATTTTCGAAGCCGATTGAATAGTTTCTTTAAGTGTAGGAGGTGATCTGTCTCATTTTTGGACTTGACAATCATATCATCCACGTATACTTCGATTTCTTTGTGGATCATATCGTGAAATAGTGTAACCATAGCCCTTTGATAGGTTGCCCCTGCATTCTTAAGTCCAAAAGGCATTACTCTATAACAAAATGTTCCCCACTAGCGTAATGAAGGAAGTTTTTCTCTGTCTTCGACGACCAATTTGATTTGATTATACCCTGCATATCCATCCATGAAAGAATAAAGAGTATTTGTAGCGGTGTGATCTACGAGCATATCAATATGTGGTAAGGGAAAATCATCTTTCGGACTTGCACGGTTCAAGTCCCCGTAATCTACGCATACCCCGATTTTTCCATTTTTCTTTACAACCGGCACGATGTTTGCCAACCATTCGAGGTACTTTGACACAATCGGAAAATTGGCATCCAACTTGTTTTTCTACTTCTTCCTTAATTTTTAAGGACCATTCGGCTTTACCCTTCCGAAGTTTTTGCTTAACGGGACGAAATCCCTCTTTTAGTGGTAATCTATGCTCCACTATGCTTTTATCAATTCCAGGCATATCATGATAGGACCATGCGAATACATCCACATATTCTCTTAGTAATTGTATTAGTTTTTTCTCGACATCATCATCAATCCGGGCACCAATATTTACTTCTTTCTTATTATCTTCTTGTCCCAAATTGATGGCCTCAGCTTTTTCCCCGATGGGGCTGTATTGATTGAGATTCTTTTTCCAACAGTCTTTGCATGTCCGGGGAAATGGTCCCCTCCTCACTGCTCGACTCAATCCATTCGCCTTCGACTTTCGGATCTTCCGGAGAATTTTCAATCACGAGCATGACTCGTATGGTTATACTTTGTTTTAGATTTTATTTAATTATTTTGGAATGAGAGAGAAAGGAATGAAAGAGAAATGGAAATGCCTTATTGTATTGATAAATGCAAATATTTACAAGGCCCACCTTAATAAAAAATCTCATGATCACGGGCGAGGATCATGAGAGATACATCGAAAGCTTTTTGATATATATTATTAATTTTTTTTTTAGAGATGGAAAAAAATGATGGGCCCTAATTTGCTTGATATTCCTCATCCGTCCTTTACTCGGGCTTTAGTAAGGGTCGGTCATCTACTTTTGGAGTTGGTGCGTCAAAGGTAATCCACCCCGCATCTATTAAATCTTGGACCTTATGTTTTAAGGCTATGCGGTTATCCACGGAGTGTCCCGGAGCATCCGAATGATAATTGCATTTTTCGTTCGGCTTATACCATTCCGGATATGGTGGCTCCATTCTTTTGGGAGGGATGCGCACGAGGAGTTTAGCATCCAACAATTTTATCAGCGAGACTTCCGTAGGAGGTAGGTATTGGTGTAAATTTCCTTTCTCGCTTGCGTGATCCGATCTGCTGCGAGGAGGAAGGAGTAGCGATAATATTGATTGCGTTCACGGTTCCTTCCTTCTTTTTTCCAAAACCCTTCTTAAAATTAGGAATGGAAGAATCGGAAGAGATATGTCTGTGTGATTCTCCCATTTTTCGGACCTTGCTCTACTCTTTCTCCTATAATTACCACATCGGCAAAGAGTGTTGATGTGTTCCCTATCATTTTGTCATAATAGGGACCGAGTTAGAGAGTTGATGAACATGGATGTGGTTTCCTTATCGAGACAAAGGAGGTTCTACTTGTGCTGCCAATTCTCTCCATCTTTGGGCATATGCCTTAAAGGGTTCGTCGTCCTTTTTGCTTAGCAATTGTAGATCTGCTCTTTCGGGGGTTAAATCAATATTGTATTTATAGCGACGAAGAAAAGCATCTCGCCAAATGTTTCCATGTTTGGACCTGTCCTCCTTGTAATTGCATATACCAATTTAGAGTCGATTCAGCTAAGCTCTCCGAAAGCAATGAATCGAGAGCTTTTCATTGTCGGCGTATGCGGCCATTTTGCGGCAGTACATCGTAAGATGGCTTTTAGGGCAAGTTAGCCCTATGTATTTCGGGAAGTCCGGAGTTTTGAACTTGTTAGGGAATTGGATGTTTTTAACGAGGCACATATCGCTCGCCTCTCTTATATCAAAGTTATGTCCTTCCATGGCTCTCAGCCTCTCTTCAAGAGCAATGATTTGTTGTTTTGATATTTCGGGAGCATGAACATGTACTCGCTCTTGTATCGGATGGGTCATGCTCATTCCGGGGTTCCTCTTCTTCTTCCTGGTGGGAGGTTTGTTCATTATGAGGACCCTCTTGATGAAGATTCTGTTGATGCATCATATCTAACATTTGAGCCATTTGTTCTTTCAGCGTATTAAGCTCAGCGGTGAGCTTTCGGTTTTGTTATTCTAGTTGCTCCATTTTCTTAGCCTTTTGAGCACGAGTGAGGACGGGCGGAAGACCAACCACCTTCTAAATGATTTTAATGATTCTTATTATAACTTTTATTTTAAATGATTAGTGTGGAATAGATATGCCCTAAGATGAATGTGTTTATGTATGAGAGATTTCATTATGATGATGTTTATGCATACTTTTCTTAATGCATTGGTTTTCTCTCTTGGTTTTACCACTTATTGAAGGATATGGTATGAATGATACGACTTTCTCAAGAATTTTTTATTATAAAAAGGTATTTTATTTTTTATGTCTTTAAATTGTTTTTATATTTTTTATGACCCTTTATTTCTTTTGTCCATCAACGTGGCTACTTAGCTTACAAAGAACCCGAAACCAGGCTAGCTTAATCGAAGACCGTCCGAGATAAAGGTGGTTTATCTTATCACTTTTATGATTTTTAGGGTTTTTCGTTATTTTTGTTTGTTATATGATTACCCTATGCTAATGCTTCAATACAAATGCAGCAAACGTATGCACACACAATTCATACATCCACGAGCGAGCCACGCTTATTTAATCACGAGGTAGGGTTTTCCTGCAGAAACGTGCTTGGTTTAGGTGGTTCTAACTGTTCTCACCAGGCCAAAGGTCCCCAAGGTGCCCCCATTATAGGGACCTCTCAATCTCTCGATCCTCGGGTCATGCACGGAACTCCGTGGCGACACCCTTAGACCAAAAGAAGAGAGTTATCACCTTGAGTTGGTGGTTTTCCGACAACGGCAGTAGCCCCGTGTGCCAACTAACCGATCGTATCCGCCACCCACTCCCTATAGGTATTCACTCTTGCCCCGGGTATAGAGGGACTGTTGTGTGCAAGGGTTTTTGTGTGCAGTTTATATTTCAAACAATTTGCGTAAATAATCATACAGCGAGTTATCAAAGCCATACAAGTAAAAACATACAAAGGGTAAATGCGTAATTTCAAATCATTGCTTAGTTTGAATTTATCTCGTCACTAAATGGGATCAACTCTCTAGCTTCCCCAGTGGAGTCGCCATCTGTCGCCGCCGTCCCTTTCGACGTCGGGGGACGTCTCGAACGTTTATGCGAGCGGTCGCGAAAAGATGGTTTAGACTCGCGTATTTGTTTAAAATATGTTCATTGCCTCAACATTGAAAAAGCAAGGTTTTCGAAAAGGGGTTCTTATGGAGTCGCCACCAATATTTTGACCATAAACATTGGAAAAGGATGAAAAGGCGTTGATTTTAATAAAAACCGGACTTGGCCATTACAACCGGAGTTAGGTAAGGGAGTTAGTTACGTGTGGGGAAGGTGTTAGCACCCCACAACGCCCTTTCGGGTTCCCTATGACAGATTAATTCATTTAAGTAAAGACTACGAGAAATTACGCAATTACCCTATTTTATTATATAATATTAAATGACTATCTACATGATTTTATTTTATATTGCATGAATAAAATGATAAATAAAGCTAAATAAAGCAATAAAAGAGATATTAAAATGGCTATCTACATGCTTTTATTCTACATGGCATAAACAATAAATAAAGCTGAATAAAACAATAAATAAAGCAATAAAAGAGAAGAGAATCGAAAAGAACCTCCGTAGCAAGCTTTGTATTGAGAATCTCCAACCGTGAGGATGCGTTTTGGCAACCCCTCTCTCTACACGTACTCTCCTCACCAATACAAGATCGACTCTACTAAAAATTTAAAGAAGAATCAAATGCCTGAATATAATTCCTTAACCGATTGTTACCTATTTAAGGCAATCGGAAAGATCATTTGAGAAAGGAAGAGAAATAGACAAGTGCTCCGAGTTTTAGAAAGTGTTTCGTAGCTCTCGGAGTGTTTGTGGTGTGAAAAAGTGGCAAATGAGCCTCCTATTTATAGTTTTCGCAGCTCGGCGCACTTTGGGACGGCCGTCCGGAGTGGGACGGCCGTACGGACTGGGACGGCCGTCCCAAATGGCATTTTTACACAGGCCGGGACCCCACGGGAACCCGGGACGGCCGTCCCACTTAAGCCGGGACTTGGGACGGCCGTCCCAACTCGGGACGCGCGTCCCAACCTGGTTGGGGCAGGTTGGGACGGCCGTCCCAACTTTAGGACGGCCGTCTCGACTTGTTCGGCCGGTTCGCGTTTTGGGACTCCGGAAGCTTTCCTTTCCTGTTTTGGACGTCGCTTGATGCCGATAGATGTCTCATTGAAGCTTTATCTTCATATAGGAAGTCTCCTTGGCTCTTATTTGTAATGTCGAACGAGCTTTGTCTTGTTACGGGTGATCTCTTTTATCTTTATTTGAGAAACCGGGCAAAATTAGGGGTCTACTATGCCCCCCTTCACCTGCCTAGCTAATTTATTGGCCTAATATGCCGATAAGATTAGCCGGTAGAGGAAGGAGTTGACCCTTTTTGCCTAGGTTATCCTTCGGATGTTGCTTTGCTCGAAGTTGTTGATCCTCTCGGATGATGAATAGTTTTGATAGGTATCAACCCCTATCCGGTTTGATGAGAATGAACCCTCATCGGGCAAGCCCCTTCTCGTAAGGCTTGATGAGTGCACACCCCCATCCGGTATTTGACGAGTACGAACCCCCGTCATGGTAGACCCCTTCCGTAAGGCCCGATGAGTACAGACCCCCATCCGGTTTTTGACGAGTACAAACCCCCTGTCATGGTAGACCCCCTTCGTAAGGCCCGATGAGTACACACCCCCATCTAGTTTTGAGTCCGTATTTTGACCGACTACGATGGGTACCTACCCCCACCTGGTATGAATCCGCATTTTGACAAATTCTTGTGGGTACCTACCCCCACCTGGTATGAGTCCGCATTTTGACCGACTACGATGGGTACCTACCCCCACCCGGTACGAATCCGCATTTTGACAAATTCTTGTGGGTACCTACCCCCACCTGGTATGAGTCCGCATTTTGACCGACTCCGATGGGTACCTACCCCCACCTGGTAGGAATCTCGCATTTTGACAAATTCTTGTGGGTACCTACCCCCACCTGGTATGAGTCCGCATTTTGACCGACTCTAATGGGTACCTACCCCCACCCGGTACGAATCTTCATTTTGACAAATTCTTGTGGGTACCTACCCCACCTGGTATGAGTCCGCATTTTGACCGACTCGATGGGTACCTACCCCCACCTGGTACGAATCTTCATTTTGACAAATTCTTGTGGGTACCTACCCCTACCTGGTATGAGTCCGCATTTTGACCGGATCTGATGGGTACCTACCCCCACCCGGTATGAATCTGCATTTTGACAAATTCTTGTGGGTACCTACCCCCACCTGGTATGAATCTGCATTTTGACAAATTCTTGTGGGTACCTACCCCCACCTGGTATGAGTCTGCATTTTGACCGACTCTGATGGGTACCTACCCCCACCTGGTACGAATCCGCATTTTGACGGACTCGATGGGTACCTACCCCCACCTGGTATGAGTCCGCATTTTGACCGACTCGATGGGTACCTACCCCCACCTGGTACGAATCCGCATTTTGACAAATTCTTGTGGGTACCTACCCCCACCTGGTATGAGTCCGCATTTTGACCGACTCGATGGGTACCTACCCCCACCTGGTACGAATCCGCATTTTGACAAATTCTTGTGGGTACCTACCCCCACCTGGTATGAGTCCGCATTTTGACCGACTCGATGGGTACCTACCCCCACCTAGTACGAATCCGCATTTTGACAAATTCTTGTGGGTACCTACCCCCACCTGGTATGAGTCCGCATTTTGATCGACTCGATGGGTACCTACCCCCACCTGGTACGAATCCGCATTTTGACAAATTCTTGTGGGTACCTACCCCCACCTGGTATGAGTCCGCATTTTGACCGACTCTTATGGGTACCTACCCCCACCGGTACGAATCCGCATTTTGATGAGACTCTTGGAATGCTCTTTGTGGTATGTCCTTTTTGATTGATGAGTACAAACCCTCATCCGGTTTCACGCGACTTATTGTCTTTGATTATGCGCCTATTCCATGAGGAATGATTGATTTTCTTTCTTTTTGACTTTTCTATTTTATTCATCCGGTTTTACCGGGGTTTCTTTGTTGGTTGCCTTTTAGGCGAGAATTTATCGGGGACTTTGATTGTGCCTCTTGATTAGGCAATTGCTTCAACAATGGTGAAGACTTTTATGCTTTTGGGCTTGTATTACCTCTCGCATAGGTTGATTTCCCATTTCTCCGGGATATTAGCTCCTTGCTTATTTTGAGCAAACGAAGTTCCGTTGTAAGCTCACCGATGAAAGTTTTTCTTTTGGATTGAAAATTTGATTGCTTCCGCTCGAGATTTCTTTTGAATTGCCCCCTAAGGGGAAAATGGAGTTTTTGACTCCTTATTGCTTGAACCGACTTTTGTCTATGCTCTTATTTCTGTCGGGGAATGGGCTTACATGTGCGCCTTTTATGCATGTTAGATAGAAAGGTATATATTTTCTCTTTTCTTCGTAGTGATCCCCGGGGAATTTTATTGGCTTCCTGGGGATAGAGTGCTCTTTTCTTTTGGCTTTTTCATGCAAGTGGCCTTTGTTAGAGGATGAAAGGCTTTTATTTTCTTTCTTTTTGTTGCCCCCTAGTGATTTGGGTGATTTAATTCTGTTCTTTCTTCGATGGACTCTTGTGTAGTCCTTATTCTTCTTTGGGGAATGGAGTGGCGACTCTTGAATGAGTGTGCTTGATGACTCATGTGGTGATGAAGCCGAGTCGTGAGGTAATCTTTTTGTCTTGCCTCTGGAGTAGGCAAGGATCCGCTTGGGGATGATCAAGCCTTTCCGTTGGCTTTTGTGTACCTTTTTATTGGTGCAGGAGGTTGAAGCTATTTTCCTTGAAGCTCTTTATTTTGTTGGCATAGTTTTGATTTCGCCTTTTTCTTTCGCGATTTCGATTTTTATATGGAGACCGGATTTTGGCGCTTCCTTTTTTCCAATCACAAGTGTGGAGACTAGACTCCTTATATGTATTTTTATATATTTGAAGAAAATTATTTTATTTTATTTTTTATTGATTTTGACAAAGTCGTATTATGCAACTACTTTGTGTGCGAATGTCTTAGATGCAATCTAATGTTTGTTTATTTTTATGCATTTAGAAAGTGACTGGCCTTCTCCCGTTGGCTTTCTTATGAATACGTCGGTGGGCTCCTCTTCTATGACCATGATGATGGGCTTCTCTTTTTATCCATCTCTTGTTTTTAGCCCTATTTTTTGCCTAGACCGCCCTTTACGGGTTTTCAATCTAGCGAGTCGCCTTAATTTTTGCCTAGAATATCTTAGGGGGCTTTTGCCTTATCTTTTGCCTAGACCGTTCTTAGGGATTTCCGATCTAGCAGTGCTACCCAGATTTTTACCCGAAAACATTCTAGCAGGCATTTGTTATTTTCTTATTATTTTTTATATGTTTTGCTTTTTTAGATACATTCTTGATCTTTGATTAAAAGTCTTTGCACATATTTATGATTTATCAATACTCGAGGCATTTCCATAATATTTGGTCAAGAGAAAGGAAATGAAAAGGAATTTTATTGATAGATGAGCAAAAGTTTATTTCTTTTACGTAAGGATTTCAAAAGGTATTTAGAAGAATGGGTGGTCGGGGTTGGCTATACCGTATAGGCTTAAACAAGTCATGTCCGTGATATCTCGCCCTGGTTCTCCTAATTGCTTCAGTTGAGATGCTTGAGCTCAGAGTGAAGACTATGCAGTCGCTTGCTTCGGAAGAATGTTACTTTAGCCACCTTTCGCTTTCGATCGAAGTAACCATTGCTCTCTTTCTTTTTTTTTTTTTTTTTTTTTTTTTTTTTTACCTCTACCTTTTGCCTAGGACGTATCCTAGCGAGGGATATGGACCCTATCTTTTGCCCAGGGATGCCCTTTGCGGGTTTTCATTCTCGACGGGTCATGAGCAATGTCTTCAAGCATAATATTTCTTTACCGCATCGAATTGATTGGGTGTCGAAGCTCCTCTCCATCCATATTAGTGAGAATAAGTGCCCCTCCCGAGAAAGCTCGTTTGACCACAAAGGGTCCTTCATAATTTGCCGCCCATTTTCCAATTTTATCCTTTTGGGCTGGAAGCAGTTTCTTTATCACTAAATCCCCTTCTTGATAAGTATGAGGGCGGACCTTTTTATCATAAGCCTTTTTTATCCTCTTTTGATTGGCTTGTCCATGGCATATGGCATTCAGCCGTTTTTCATCGATAAGGTTTAATTGATCGTATCGACTTTGAACCCATTCGGCTTCGTTAATTTTGCTTCCATTATAATTCGCAGGGAAGGTATTTCGACCTCTATTGGCAATACGACTCCATTCCATATACAAGGGAGAATGGAGTGGCTCCTGTTGAGGTTCGTACGGACGTTCGATATCCATGAAGAGCAAAAGGTAACTTTTCATGCCAATCTTTATAGGTTTTAACCATCTTTTGAACAATCTTCTTGATGTTTTTATTGGTCGCTTCCATCTGCGCCATTCATTTTAGGCCTATAAGGAGAAGAATTATGATGTTGAATTTTGAAGTCATAACATAGTTCTTCCATCATTTTATTATTCAGATTGGTCCCGTTGTCAGTAATGAGACGATGTGGAATGCCGTATCGACATATAATATTTTTCTTAACAAAGGTGACCACTACTTTTCTAGTCACATGTGCATAAGATGCAGCTTCTACCCACTTAGTGAAATAATCAATGGCCACCAAAATGAACCGGTGACCATTGGACGCCTTAGGCTCAATAGGTCCGATGACATCTATGCCCCACATAGCGAACGGCCACGGGGTAGCCATAATATTGAGAGGTATCGGTGGAACATGTATATTATCTGCGTGTATTTGACACTTGTGACATTTTCTAGCATACCGATAACAGTCCTTTTCCATTGTGGACCAAAAGTATCCTCGCTCCGAGGATTTTTCTAGCCATGATATGCCCTGGTGCATGAGTCCCAAAGGTTCCTTCATGTATTTCTTTGATCGATATCTGGGCTTCTTCGGGATTAACGCATCTTAACAAAGTAGAATCACAATTCTTTTTATAGAGGGTTTCTCCTATCAACATAAACCCTATAGCCCTTTTCCGAATGGTCCTTTTATCATTGTCACTCGATTCCTTCGGGTATTCACCCTTTGTCAAGTATCGCCTTATGTCCTGATACCAAGGGGCTTTATCTTTTTCACTATCCACCATCATACAAAAGGCTTGTTTGTCGTGCCTTTTGACTTGGATGATGGGCATCTCATGTTCCTGCCCTAGTGCGAACATGGATGATAGTGTTGCCAACGCATCCGCAATCTGGTTATCCTCCCGAGGGATATACTCGAAACTGATGTTTTCCATTTGTGAAGTCATCTTGTGGATATGCTCCAGATAAGGGATTAATTTGGAGTTTCTAGTTTCCCATTCACCCTTGAGCTGGTAAATAACAAGGGATGAGTCACCGAATACTTTGAGCTTGGTTACCCCGTTATCCAAGGCCGCTTGAATACCTAGAGCACAGGCCTCATATTCCGCCATATTGTTTGTACAGATCAAAGGTTAATCCGTCGTTATCGGGATATGCTTCTTTTCAGGCGATATTAAAATAGCTCCGATCCCATGTCCCAGTAAGTTCGAAGCTCCATCGAAAAACATGATCCACTTATCATTTTTAAGCTCTTCATGTTGGATATGCATTATATGTTCATCTGGAAAATCATCTTGGAGGGATTGATATTCGTCTATTGGCCCATGTGCCAGGTAGTCTGCCAAAGGACTGCTTTTGATAGCTTTCTGAGTGACATGAATAATATCAAATTCTGAGAGGAGTACTTGCCATCTAGCTATCCTTCCGGTCAAGATAGGTTTTTCAAACAAGTATTTGATTGGGTCCATTTTGGAAATTAACCAAGTTGTATGTCTGACCATATATTGTCGAAGGCGTTGAGTTGCCCACACCAATGCACAACATGTTTTTTCAAGCGGTGTATAACGGGTCTCATAGTTTAGAAATTTTTTACTGAGGTAATATATGGCTTGTTCTTTCTTACCAGTATCATCTTGTTGACCGAGCGCACATCCCATGGATTCGTCAAGTACTGACAGGTAAAGAATTAGGGGCCTCCCTTCCACAGGTGGTATCAGTACTGGAGGATTAGTTAGGCATATTTTGATCTTTTCGAAGGCTCGTTGGCATTCATCGTTCCAAGTTGTCGATTGGTTTTTACGCAATAATTTGAAGATGGGTGTACATTTATCTGTTAATTGCGCAATGAACCGTGCGATGTAATTTATTTGGCCTAAGAACCCTCTGACTTCTTTTTCTGTTCTTGGTGGGGGCATTTCTAGGATTGCCTTTGCTTTATCAGGGTCCACCTCGATTCCTTTTTTACTGACGATAAACCCAAGGAGTTTTCCTGATCGTACTCCGAACGTGCACTTGGCCGGATTAAGCTTAATCTGGTATTTTCGAAGCCGATTGAATAGTTTCTTTAAGTGTAGGAGGTGATCTGTCTCATTTTTGGACTTGACAATCATATCATCCACGTATACTTCGATTTCTTTGTGGATCATATCGTGAAATAGTGTAACCATAGCCCTTTGATAGGTTGCCCCTGCATTCTTAAGTCCAAAAGGCATTACTCTATAACAAAATGTTCCCCACGGCGTAATGAAGGAAGTTTTTTCTCTGTCTTCGACAACCAATTTGATTTGATTATACCCCGCATATCCATCCATGAAAGAATAAAGAGTATTTGTAGCGGTGTGATCTACGAGCATATCAATATGTGGTAAGGGAAAATCATCTTTCGGACTTGCACCTGTTCAAGTCCCCGTAATCTACGCATACCCCGATTTTTCCATTTTTCTTTACAACTGGCACGATGTTTGCCAACCATTCAGGGTACTTTGACACAATCAGAAAATTGGCATCCAACTGCTTTTCTACTTCTTCCTTAATTTTTAAGGACCATTCCGGCTTTACCCTTCGAGTTTTTGCTTAACTGGACGAAATCCCTCTTTTAGTGGTAATCTATGCTCCACTATGCTTTTATCAATTCCAGGCATATCATGATAGGACCATGCGAATACATCCACATATTCTCTTAGTAATTGTATTAGTTTTTTCCTGACATCATCATCAATCTGGGCACCAATATTTACTTCTTTCTTATTATCTTCTTGTCCCAAATTGATGGCCTCAGTTTTTTCCTGATGGGGCTGTATTGATTGAGATTCTTTTTCCAACAGTCTTTGCATGTCCGGGAAATGGTCCCCTCCTCACTCGTCCGACTCAATCCATTCGCCTTCGACTTTCGGATCTTCCGGAGAATTTTCAATCACGATGCATGACTCGTATGGTTATACTTTGTTTTAGATTTTATTTAATTATTTTGGAATGAGAGAGAAAGGAATGAAAGAGAAATGGAAATGCCTTATTGTATTGATAAATGCAAATATTTACAAGGCCCACCTTAATAAAAAATCTCATGATCACGGCGAGGATCATGAGAGATACATCGAAAGCTTTTTGATATATATTATTAATTTTTTTTTTAGAGATGGAAAAAAATGATGGGCCCTAATTTGCTGATCTTCCTCATCCGTCCTTTACTCGAGGCTTTAGTAAGGGCTGGTCATCTACTTTTGGAGTTGGTGCGTCAAAGGTAATCCACCCCGCATCTATTAAATCTTGGACCTTATGTTTTAAGGCTATGCAGCTTATCCACGAGTGTCCCGGAGCATCCGAATGATAATTGCATTTTTCGTTCGGCTTATACCATTCTCGGATATGGTGGCTCCATTCTTTTGGGAGGGATGCGCACGAGGAGTTTAGCATCCAACAATTTTATCAGCAGACTTCCGTAGGAGGTAGGTATTGGTGTAAATTTCCTTTCCTGCTTGCGTGATCTGATCTGCTGCGAGGAGGAAGGAGTAGCAGTAATATTGATTGCGTTCACGGTTCCTTCCTTCTTTTTTCCAAAACCCTTCTTAAAATTAGGAATGGAAGAATCGAAGAGATATGTCGTGTGATTCTCCCATTTTTCGGACCTTGCTCTACTCTTTCTCCTATAATTACCACATCAAGCAAAGAGTGTTGATGTGTTCCCTATCATTTTGTCATAATAGGGACCAGTTAGAGAGTTGATGAACATGGATGTGGTTTCCTTATCGGACAAAGGAGGTTCTACTTGTGCTGCCAATTCTCTCCATCTTTGGGCATATGCCTTAAAGGGTTCGTCGTCCTTTTTGCTTAGCAATTGTAGATCTGCTTCTTTCAGGGGTTAAATCAATATTGTATTTATAGCGACGAAGAAAAGCATCTCGCCAAATGTTTCCATGTTTGGACCTGTCCTCCTTGTAATTGCATATACCAATTTAGAGCCGATTCAACTAAGCTCTCCCGAAAGCAATGAATCAGGAGCTTTTCATTGTCGCCGTATGCGGCCATTTTGCGGCAAGACATCGTAAGATGGCTTTTAGGGCAAGTTAGCCCTATGTATTTCTGGAAGTCCGGAGTTTTGAACTTGTTAGGGAATTGGATGTTTTTAACGAGGCACATATCGCCCGCCTCTCTTATATCAAAGTTATGTCCTTCCATGGCTCTCAGCCTCTCTTCAAGAGCAATGATTTGTTGTTTTGATATTTCAGGAGCATGAACATGTACTCGCTCTTGTATCGGATGGGTCATGCTCATTCCGGGGTTCCTCTTCTTCTTCCTGGTGGGAGGTTTGTTCATTCTGAGGACCCTCTTGATGAAGATTCTGTTGATGCATCATATCTAACATTTGAGCCATTTGTTCTTTCAACGTATTAAGCTCGACGGTGAGCTTTCGGTTTTGTTATTCTAGTTGCTCCATTTTCTTAGCCTTTTGAGCACGAGTGAGGACTGGCGAAGACCAACCACCTTCTAAATGATTTTAATGATTCTTATTATAACTTTTATTTTAAATGATTAGTGTGGAATAGATATGCCCTAAGATGAATGTGTTTATGTATGAGAGATTTCATTATGATGATGTTTATGCATACTTTTCTTAATGCATTGGTTTTCTCTCTTGGTTTTACCACTTATTGAAGGATATGGTATGAATGATACGACTTTCTCAAGAATTTTTTATTATAAAAAGGTATTTTATTTTTTATGTCTTTAAATTGTTTTTATATTTTTTATGACCCTTTATTTCTTCTTGTCCATCAACGTGGCTACTTAGCTTACAAAGAACCCGAAACCAGGCTAGCTTAATCGAAGACTCGTCCGAGATAAAGGTGGTTTATCTTATCACTTTTATGATTTTTAGGGTTTTTCGTTATTTTTGTTTGTTATATGATTACCCTATGCTAATGCTTCAATACAAATGCAGCAAACGTATGCACACACAATTCATACATCCATGAGCAGAGCCACGCTTATTTAATCACGAGGTAGGGTTTTCCTGCGAAACGTGCTTGGTTTAGGTGGTTCTAACTGTTCTCACCAGGCCAAAGGTCCCCAAGGTGCCCCCATTATAGGGACCTCTCAATCTCTCGATCCTCGGGTCATGCACGAACTCCGTGGCGACACCCTTAGACCAAAAGAAGAGAGTTATCACCTTGAGTTGGTGGTTTTCCGACAACGGCAGTAGCCCCGTGTGCCAACTAACCGATCGTATCTCGCCACCCACTCCCTATAGGTATTCACTCTTGCCCCGGGTATAGAGGGACTGTTGTGTGCAAGGGTTTTTGTGTGCAGTTTATATTTCAAACAATTTGCGTAAATAATCATACAGCCAGCTTATCAAAGCCATACAAGAAAAACATACAAAGGGTAAATGCGTAATTTCAAATCATTGCTTAGTTTGAATTTATCTCGTCACTAAATGGGATCAACTCTCTAGCTTCCCCAGTGGAGTCGCCATCCTGCCGCCGTCCCTTTCGACGTCGGGGGACGTCTCGAACGTTTATGCGAGCTGGTCGCGAAAAGATGGTTTAGACTCGCGTATTTGTTTAAAATATGTTCATTGCCTCAACATTGAAAAAGCAAGGTTTTCGAAAAGGGGTTCTTATGGAGTCGCCACCAATATTTTGACCATAAACATTGGAAAAGGATGAAAAGGCGTTGATTTTAATAAAAACCAGACTTGGCCATTACAACCGGAGTTAGGTAAGGGAGTTAGTTACGTGTGGGGAAGGTGTTAGCATCCCACAACGCCCCTTTCGGGTTCCCTATGACAGATTAATTCATTTAAGTAAAGACTACGAGAAATTACGCAATTACCCTATTTTATTATATAATATTAAATGACTATCTACATGATTTTATTTTATATTGCATGAATAAAATGATAAATAAAGCTAAATAAAGCAATAAAAGAGATATTAAAATGGCTATCTACATGCTTTTATTCTACATGGCATAAACAATAAATAAAGCTGAATAAAACAATAAATAAAGCAATAAAAGAGAAGAGAATATGAAAAGAACCTCCGTAGCAAGCTTTGTATTGAGAATCTCCAACCGTGAGGATGCGTTTTGGCAACCCCTCTCTACTACGTACTCTCCTCACCAATACAAGATCGACTCTACTAAAAATTTAAAGAAGAATCAAATGCCTGGAATATAATTCCTTAACCGATTGTTACCTATTTAAGGCAATCGGAAAGATCATTTGAGAAAGGAAGAGAAATAGACAAGTGCTCCGAGTTTTAGAAAGTGTTTCGGAGCTCTCGGAGTGTTTGTGGTGTGAAAAAGTGGCAAATGAGCCTCCTATTTATAGTTTTCGCAGTCGGCGCACTTTGGGACGGCCGTCCGGAGTGGGACTGCCGTCCGGACTCGGGACGCGCCGTCCCAAATGGCATTTTTACACAGTGCCGGGACCCCCGGGAACCCGGACGGCCGTCCCACTTAAACCGGGACTTGGGACGGCCGTCCCAACTTCGGGACGCGCGTCCCAACCGGTTGGGGCAGGTTGGGACGGCCGTCCCAACTTTGGGACGGCCGTCTCGACTTGTTCCGCGGCTCGCGTTTTGGGACTCCGGAAGCTTTCCTTTCCTGTTTTGGACATCGGCTGATGCTCGATAGATGTCTCGTTGAAGCTTTATCTTCATATAGGAAGTCTCCTTGGCTCTTATTTGTAATGTCAGACGAGCTTTGTCTTGTTACGGGTGTCGCCGCCGTCCCTTTCGACGTCCGGAGGACGTCTCGAAACGTTTATGCGAGCGGTCGCAAAAAGATGGTTTGGACTCGCGTATTTGTTTTAAAATGTTTTCGAAAAGGGGTTCTTATGGAGTCGCCACCAATGTTTTGACCATAAACATTGGAAAAGGAAAAAATGTTGATTTTAAGAAAAACCGCACTTGGCCATTATAACCAGAGTTGGGTAAGGGAGTTAGTTACGTGTGGGGAAGGTGTTAGCACCCCACAACGCCCCTTTCGGGTTCCCTATGACAGATTAATTCATTTAAATAAAGACTACGAGAAATTACGCGATTACCCTATTTTATTACATAATATTAAATGGCTATCTACATGATTTTATTCTATGTTGCATGTATAAAATGATGAATAAAGCTAGATAAAGCAATAAAAGAGATATTAAAATAGTTATCTACATGATCCTATTCTACATGACATAATAAAGCTAAATAAAACAATAAAACAATAAATAAAACAATTAAAGAGAAGGGAATTGAAAAGAACCTCCGTAGCAAGCTTTATATTGAGAACCTCGAACCGTGAGGATGCGTTTTGGCAACCCCTCTCTACACAGCCTCTCCTCACCAATACAAGATCGACTCTACTAAAAATTTAAAGAAGAATCAAATGCCGGAATATAATTCCTTAACCGATTGTTACCTATTTAAGGCAATCTGAAAGATCATTCGAGAGAGAGAGAGAAGTAGACAAGTGCTCGAGTTTTAGAAAGTGTTTCGCAGCTCTCTGGAGTGTCTCGTGGTGTCAAAAAGTGGCAAATGAGCCTCCTATTTATAGTTTTTCGCAGCCGGCGCACTTTGGGACGGCCGTCCGGGCTGGGACGGCCGTCCGGACCGGGATGGCCGTCCCAAATGGCAAATTTACACGAGCGGGACCCCCAGGAAGGCCGGGACGGCCGTCCCACTTAAAATGGGTTTGGGACGGCCGTCCCAACTTTGGGACGCGCGTCCCAACCGGATTTAAGAGGTTGGGACGGCCGTCCCAACTGGGACGGCCGTCTCAACCTGTTCGGCCGGCTTGCTGCGTTTCGGACTCCGGAAGCTTTCCTTGCCTCGTTTTGGACGTCAATTGATGCCGATATGTGTCTATTGAAGCTTTATCTCCATATGGGAAGTCTCCTTGGCTCTTATTTGTAATGCTTAGACGAGCTTTATCTTGTTACGGGTGATCTCCTTTATCTTTATTTTGAGAGGCCGGCAAAATTAGGGGTCTACAGCTGCTCCCCCTTCACCCGCCTAGCTAATTGGTTGCTTGGATATGTCGACAAAATTAGTTGGTAGGGGAAGGAGTTAACCCTTTGCTCGGTTATCCTTCTGATGTCGCTTCCTTGTTGATCCTCCGGATGATAAATATTTTGATAGGTACCAACCCCTATCTCGGTTTGAGCTTTTCTTTTTAAGGTTTTGGTGGGTACCTACCCCCACCCGGTATGAATCTCGCATTTTTAAGGTTTTGGTGGGTACTTACCCCCACCTGGTACGAATCCGCATTTTGCCGCATTCTAGTGGTTTTTACACCCCCACCGGGTGCGAACCCGCATATTGACTAGGTTCTAGTGGATTTTACACCCCCACCGGGTGCGAACCCGCATATTGACTAGGTTCTAGTGGATTTTACACCCCACCGGGTGCGAACCCGCAAATTGACTAGGCTCTAGTGGTTTTTACACCCCCACCGGGTGCGAACCTGCATATTGACTAGGCTCTAGTGGATTTTACACCCCCACCGGGTGCGAACCTCGCATCTTGACAAGGCTCTATTGTGCGAGTCCGCATCTTGCCGGACTCTAATGGTTTTTACACCCCCACCGGGTGCGAACCCGCATCTCGACAAGGCTCTATTGTGCGAGTCTCGCATCTTGCCGGACTCTAATGGTTTTTACACCCCCATCGGGTGCGAACCCGCATCTTGACAAGGCTCTATTGTGCGAGTCCGCATCTTGCCGGACTCTAATGGTTTTTACACCCCCATCGGGTGCGAACCCGCATCTTGACAAGGCTCTATCGTGCGAGTCTCGCATCTTGACGAACTCTAATGGTTTTTACACCCCCACCGGGTGCGAACCCGCATCTTGACAAGGCTCTATTGTGCGAGTCTCGCATCTTGCCGGACTCTAATGGTTTTTACACCCCCACCGGGTGCGAACCCGCATCTTGACAAGGCTCTATCGTGCGAGTCCGCATCTTGCCGGACTCTAATGATTTTTACACCCCCACTCGGGTGCGAGTCCGCATTTCGACAGTACTCGATGAGTACCTACCCCCATCCGGTACGAATCCGCATTTTGACAAATTCTTGGAATGCTCTTTTTGGAATATCTTTTTGATTGATGAGTACAAACCCTCATCCTGGCTTCTCGCGACTTATTGTCTCCGATCATGCGCCTCCGGGGAATAATTGATTTTTTCTTTTTGACTTTTCTCGTTTTAGTCATCCTGGCTTTTACCGGGATTCTTGATTTTTGGCTTTTCTTGTTTTAGCCATCCGGCTTTGCCGGGATTTATGTCGATTGCCTCTTTTTAGGCGTGAATCCTTTTGGGGATTTGTTGATTCTTGATTGTGCTTCTTGATTAGGCGAAGATTCACTTGAGGATTTTGTTGTGCCTCTTGATTAGGCGGGAATCCACCGGGATTTATTGATTCTTGATTGTGCCTCTTGATTAGGCGAGAGCCCACTTGGGGATGTGATTTCTATTTGGTTGTGCCTCTTGATTAGGCGTGAATCCCCTGGGGATTTATTGATTCTTGATTGTGCCTCTTGATTAGGCGTGTGCTTCAATAGTGGTGAAGGCTTTTTACTTGTTGTTTGCCTCTCGAATAGGTCGATGTTCTATTTGAGGATATTTGTTCTTGACAATACCTCCGAGTAGGTAGATGTTTCTTGAAAGCTTTGCTTGTATTACCTCTTTTAGGTTGATTTCCCGTTTCTTGGGAATATCGGCTCTTTGCTTGTTTCCGAGTAAGCATAGGCATTCTTGGGAGTGAAGGTTTTGTACTTCGCTGGGGATATTGATATTGGATGCTTAACTCCTCGCGGATTTGTAGTTTGCAATTTGCCTTTGATGATCCACCTGGGGTTGATTTGCCTTCCCGTGGATGGAATTTTCTCATTTTCTTCTTTTATAGATTCCTCGGGTAGCGATTCTTTAATGAGTGTGCTTGATGACTCATGCGGTGATGTCTTCGAGTCGTGAGGTAATCTTTTTGTCTTGCCTCTAGAGTAGACAAGGATCCTCTTGGGGATAATTGAGCCTTTCCGTTGGCTTTTCTACATTGATGACTTCCTTTTTTTTTTTATTTTTTTCTTGGATGGAAATATGCTGATTGCAGCTCCAAGTGATTTATGTTTGATGACTCATGTGGTGATAGTTTTTCTTTTTGGATGATTTATTGAGAATTTGATTGCTTCCGCTCGAGATCTCTTTTGAATTGCCCCCTAAGGGGAAAATGGAGTTTTCGACTCCTTATTGCTTGAACTGGCTTTTGTCTATGCTCTTATTTCGCTGGGGAATAGGCTTATATGTGCGCTTTTTATGCTCGTTAGATAGAAAGATATATATTTTTCTCTTTTCTTCGTAGTGATCCCTAGGGAATTTTATTGGCTTCCTGGGGATGGAAATTTCTCATTTTCTTTTATAGAGTTTTCTTGATGTGCTCTTCTTGGGGATTTTCTTTCGGCTTTTTCATGCAGTGGCCTTTGTTAGAGGATGAAAGGCTTTTCTTTTCTTTCTTTTTGTTGCCCCCTAGTGATTTGGGTGATTTGGTTCTGTGCTTTCTTCGATGGACTCTTGTGTAGTCCTTATTCTCTTTTGGGGAATGAAACGGAGACTCTTGCATGAGTGTGCTTGATGACTCATGTGGTGATGAAGCTGAGTCGTGAGGTAATCTTTTTGTCTTGCCTCTGGAGTAGGCAAGGGTCCGCTTGGGGATGATCAAGCCTTTCCGTTAGCTTTTCTGTTTTGATGGCTTCCTTCTTTTTGGATGGAAAGATGTTGATTGAGGCTTCAAATGATTATGGTCAACGACTCATATGATGATGAGGATGAGTCATGAAGTAATTTTTGTTTTGCCTCTGGAGTAGGCAAGGGTCCGCTTGGGGATCATCAAGCCTTTCCGTTGGCTCTTTTCCATTTTTGATGTACCTTCTTTTATTGTTGTAGATGGTTGGAGCTAGTCTCTTTGAAGCTCCTTATTCTGCTGAAATGGTTTTTGGTTTTGTCTTTTGCGATCGCGGTTTAGTTTTTCATATGGAGACTAGATTCTGGCGCCTCCTGTTTTCAATCACAAGTATGGAGACTAGCCTCCTTATATGCATGTTTAATATTCTTGTTTGAAGAAAATTATTATTTTTTGATTTTGACAAAGTCGTATTATGCAAATACTTTGTGTGTGGATGTCCTAAATGCAATCTAATGTTTATTTATTTTTGATGCATTTAGAAAGTAACTCGGCCTTCTCTCCGTTGGCTTTCTTATGAATACGCCGGTGGGCTCCTCTTCTATGACCGTGATGCCGGGCTCATCTTTTACTCATCTTTTGGTTTTAGCCCTATCTTTTGCCTAGACCGCCCTTTACGGGTTTTCGATCTAGCTGGCTGCCTTAATTTTTGCCTAGAATATCTTAGGGGCGTTTGCCTTATCTTTTGCCTAGATCGTTCTTTTTTGGGGTTTCGATCTAGCAGTGCTACCCTGGTTTTTACCTAAGAATATCCTAGCAGGCGTTTATTCTTTCATTATTTTTATGCTTCCTCTTTTTAGATGCATGCTTGATCTTTGATTAAAAAGTCTTTGCGCATATTTATGATTTATCAATAGAGAGGCATTTCCATAATATTTGGTCAAGAGAAAGGAAATGAAAGGGATTTTTTATTGATAAATGAGCAAAAGTTTTATTTCTTTTATAGAAGGATTTCAAAAGGTATTTAGAAGAATGGGTGGTCAGGGTTGGCTATACTGTTTAGGCTTATACAGTCATGTCTATGATATCTGCCCCCTGGTTCTCCTAATTGCTTCAATTGATATGCCTGAACTCAGAGTGAAGACTATGCAGACTGCTTGCTTCTGGAAGAATGTTACTTTAGCCGCCTTTTCGGTTTTCGACTAAAGTGACCATTGCTCTTAGTTTCTTTTCTTTTTTTTCCTTTTTTTTATTTACTTTTTTTTACCTCTTCTTTTTGCCTAGGACATATCCTAGCGAGGAATATGGACCCTATCTTTTGCCCAGGAATGTCCTTTGCGGATTTTCATTCCCGCCGGTCTTGAGCAATGTCTTCAAGCATAATACTTCTTCACCGTACCGGAGTTGATTAGATGTCGAAGTTCTTTTCCATCCATATTGATGAGGATAAGAGCCCCTTCCGAGAAAGCTCATTTGACCACAAGGGGTCCTTCATAGTTTACTGCCCATTTTCCAATTTTATCCTTTTGGGTTGGAAGCAACTTATTTACCATTAAACCCTTCTTATGGTAAATGGGAAGGTTGATCTTTTTTCATAAGCCTTTTTGTTTTCCTTTGATAGGCTTGTCCATGACATATCATATTCAGCTGTTTTTCTTCAATAAGGTTTAGCTAGTCATATCGGCTCGAACCCATTCAGCTTCTCGTCGAGTTTAATTCCATCATCATGTGCTTTTGTCAACACGATTAGTCGTACCGATTTGCCGTCTCGGGTTTTTGCTATAACCGAAGAGTAATCATTTCGAATGTAGAGCAATTGTCATGTCAATGCCCCTCTTCCTTTCCTTAGGGATTTCAATCCTCCTATTGATCACTATATTTCCACATTTCTCAGTCAATTACTTGAATGCTTTGTAATGAAATGGTCAAGAGAAGAGAAAGAAAAGGATTTATAACAAAGGCTTGTGTTTTAGAGGGATATTTTTGTAATAAAGGTTTTTGTAAGAATGGCTAGCCAAGGTTGGTCAGTGTTTAAGCTAGTTCAAACAAACATTTTGTTTTAATGATGTGGCGTCATCAACTGCCTATTTGTGACTGATTAACTTTCCTAGTCTCGCCTAGGATTTTGCCCTTTTATCTTTTTGTCTTGGTCTTTGACCTTGACGGGCTTCTTTTAATAATAATTTCTTTTCTCAAACATTGTCGAAACACGATTTTCTTATTTGTGTCTCTAGCTAATCAATCATGTTAACTTTGGCTTCATTTTGTCTATGGCATTTTGACGCATTTTGGAACAAAACGTTTGTCTAAACATTGGTTATTTAATGGGGTATAGAAATGTTTAGCTAGAAGAGAAGCAGATAGTAAGAATAGCATTCTTTTGTAATTCAAAGGGAAATGCGTGCCCTAAAGATGCTCGGGGGTCGGGCACACCCCGAGGAGTGATCTCTAATAGTCATTGGGTTTACGTCCCTTAAAATCGGAAGAAGGACATCTAATTTCCTTTGTTTTTAGGAGCATTATCTTGTAACTCCTTGGGTGACTAATTTTTCTTATCGTCCTGCCCCCAATGACGGCTATATTGGAGATATATTCATTAATGGATGATTCTTGTATGCATATCCACAGTACAACCTTTTCCGATGTATAAGCGCAAATGTGTTATTGCCCCTTCCCTGACATTATCAATTTGGGTATCGTCATTTACTTCTTTCTTATTGTCTCCTTGTCCCAAATTGAAGGCCTTCGTTTTTTCTTATGGGGCTGTATCAATTAAGCTTCTTTTCTCCAACAGTCTTTGCATGTCCGGGGAAATGGTCCCCTCCTCACTGTCTGACTCAATCGATTCGCCTTCGGCTTTCAGATCCCGCAGAGAGTTTTCAATCACAGACATGACTGTTTATATGGTCCTTATTTGGGTTTAGATTTTATTTAATTATTTTGGAATGAGAGAGAAAAGAATGAGAAGTATATGAATACTATGAAAAATGCCTCATTGTATTGATCAAAAGAAAATATTTACAAAGCCCACTTTAACCAAAAATCTCGTGATCATGGGCAGGGATCACGAGGAGTACGTCGGAAGTTTTTTGATATATTTTTTTTTATTATCTATTTTTTTTGTATATATATTTTTTTTATTAGATGACAAAAATGATGAGCCCTAAGTGCTGATCTTCCTTAACCCATCCTTCATTCGGGTTGTGATAGAGGCTGGTCATCTACTTTTGGAGTAGATGCATCAAAGGTAATCCACCCTGCATCTATTAAATCTTGAACCTTATGTTTTAAGTTGATGCAATCTTCCACGGAATGCCCAGGAGCACCTGAATGGTAATCGCAGTTCTCATTAGGTTTGTACCATTCTGGATATGGTGGCTCCATCTTCTTTGGAGGGATATATGCTAGGAGATGGTCCTTTATCAATTCTTGCAACAGACTTCCATAGGAGATTGGAATTGGAGTGAATTTCTTCTCTTGTCTCGCGTGATCGTCCAGCTCGATGGTGAAGAGGAAGAAGGGGTAGTGAGGTTGATGGCATTTGCGCTCCCCTCTTTCTTCTTGCCAAAGGACTTCTTGAATGATATGTGGGATTTCTTAAACTTGGGAGGGAATCGAGTATTTTTGACATGGGTTACCTCCCTTATATCAAAGTTGTATCCCTCTAATGTCCTTAATCTCTCCTCTAAGGCAAAAATTCGTTGCTCGTAGACCGTATTGTGGAAGCATTGTTGGTACATTAACTCGTCAATTGCGCCATTTGTTCCTTTATGACATTAAGCTCAGCGGTCAGCATATGGTTCTGCTCCTCTAATTTCTCCATCTTCTTTGCTTTTTGAGCGCGAGTGAGAACAGGTAGAAGAACAGCCACTTTCTAAATGATTTAAAGATTTTTATTATATTATTTTTTTTATGAATGATCGGTGTGAAATAGATATGCCTTAGACAATAGCTTTGGTATCTTCTCAAAAGCCTATGTTTTAAGGGTACCATACCCACCTTAGTGTGATAACTTCCTTTTTCAAAGGTTGCCAACACACCTTAGCGCACTCATTTCTTCTAGGAAGGTGATAAACGCACTTGGGTCTCTTTCGCTATTGTCTAAGGATATCTAATGCCTCCTAGAATAAATGTGCTTTATGCATGCAGTACAAAAATATTTTTTATGACAGCAGATATTGAAAGTGGCATAACTTTTGACTGGGTTGTCCGATTTGGACGCACAGCATGTCAAAACGAAGAGAAAAAGGTGAAGAACCAAGCTACAAATGGCCAAAGGCGATTTGGCCCAGTACTTTTCCCAAAAAACGTCTCTAAGACTCATTTTTTAGGGGTTTATTAAAATGATGAGCATGCTGCAATTATTATCTTTCTTAATTTTACCACTTATTGGATGATATGATACGACTTTGCCAAGAATTTTGTAAAAAGGTATTTTTATGGTTTTAACTTGTTTTTATATTTTTTATGACCCTTTATCTCTTCTGTCGGTCAACGTGGCTACTTAGCTTACAGGGAACCTGAAACCAGGCTAGCTTGACTGAAGACTGTCCGAGATAAAGGTCTTTTATCTTTTCACTTTTTATGATTTTTAGGGTTTTTCACTTTTTTGTTTGTTGTATGATTACCCTATGCTAATGCATCAATACAAATGCAGCAAACGTATGCACACACAATTCATACATCCACGAGCAGAGCCACGCTTATTTAATCACGAGGTAGGATTTTCCTGCAGAAACGTGCTTGGTTTAGGTGGTTCTAACTGTTCTCACCAGGCCAAAGGTCCCCAAGGTGCCCCCATTATAGGGACCTCTCAATCTCTCGATCCTCAGGTCATGCACGGAACTCCGTGGCGACACCCTTAGACCAAAAGAAGAGAGTTATCACCTTGAGTTGGTGGTTTTCCGACAACGGCAGTAGCCCCGTGTGTCAACTAACCGATCGTATTCGCCACCCACTCCCTATAGATATTCACTCTTGCCCCCGGTATAGAGGGACCGTTGTGTGCAAGGGTTTTTGTGTGCAATTTATATTTCAAACAATTGCGTAAATAATCATACAGACAGCTTATTTAAAGCCATACAATAAAAACATACAAAAGGGTAAAGGCGTAATTTCAAATCATTACTTAGTTTGAATTTATCTCGTCACTAAATGGGATCAACTCTCTAGCTTCCCCAGTGGAGTCGCCATCCGTCGCCGCCGTCCTTTCGACGTCCGGAGGACGTCTCGAAACGTTTATGCGAGCGGTCGCGAAAAGATGGTTTGGACTCGCGTATTTGTTTTAAAATGTTTTCGAAAAGGGGTTCTTATGGAGTCGCCACCAATGTTTTGACCATAAACATTGGAAAAGGAAAAAATGTTGATTTTAAGAAAAACCGCACTTGGCCATTATAACCGGAGTTGGGTAAGGGAGTTAGTTACGTGTGGGGAAGGTGTTAGCACCCCACAACGCCCCTTTCGGGTTCCCTATGACAGATTAATTCATTTAAATAAAGACTACGAGAAATTACGCGATTACCCTATTTTATTACATAATATTAAATGGCTATCTACATGATTTTATTCTATGTTGCATGTATAAAATGATGAATAAAGCTAGATAAAGCAATAAAAGAGATATTAAAATAGTTATCTACATGATCCTATTCTACATGACATAATAAAGCTAAATAAAACAATAAAACAATAAATAAAACAATTAAAGAGAAGGGAATTGAAAAGAACCTCCGTAGCAAGCTTTATATTGAGAACCTCGAACCGTGAGGATGCGTTTTGGCAACCCCTCTCTCTACACTGACTCTCCTCACCAATACAAGATCGACTCTACTAAAAATTTAAAGAAGAATCAAATGCCGGAATATAATTCCTTAACCGATTGTTACCTATTTAAGGCAATCGGAAAGATCATTCGAGAGAGAGAGAGAAGTAGACAAGTGCTCGAGTTTTAGAAAGTGTTTCGGAGCTCTCGGAGTGTCTCGTGGTGTCAAAAAGTGGCAAATGAGCCTCCTATTTATAGTTTTTCGCAGCTGGCGCACTTTGGGACGGCCGTCCGGGTTGGGACGGCCGTCCGGACTGGGATGGCCGTCCCAAATGGCAAATTTACACAGAGCGGGACCCCCAGGAAGGCCGGGACGGCCGTCCCACTTAAAATGGGTTTGGGACGGCCGTCCCAACTTTGGGACGCGCGTCCCAACTCGGATTTAAGAGGTTGGGACGGCCGTCCCAACCGGGACGGCCGTCTCAACCTCGTTTCCGCGCTTCGCGTGTTCGGGACTCCGGAAGCTTTCCTTGCCTGTTTTGGACGTCAATTGATGCCGATATGTGTCTATTGAAGCTTTATCTCCATATGGGAAGTCTCCTTGGCTCTTATTTGTAATGCTAGACGAGCTTTATCTTGTTACGGGTGATCTCCTTTATCTTTATTTGAGAGGCCGGGCAAAATTAGGGGTCTACAACGAGTGATCTCTTTTATCTTTATTTGAGAAATCGGGCAAAATTAGGGGTCTACAGCTGCCCCCCCTTCACCTGCCTAGCTAATTTATTGGCCTAATATGCCGATAAGATTAGCTGGTAGGGGAAGGAGTTGACCCTTTTTGCCCGGTTATCCTTCGGATGTTGCTTTGCTGAAGTTGTTGATCCTCTGGATGATGAATAGTTTTGATAGGTATCAACCCCTATCTGGTTTGATGAGAATGAACCCTCACCGGGCAAGCCCCCTTCTGTAAGGCTTGATGAGTGCACACCCCCATCTGGTATTTGACGAGTACGAACCCCCTGTCATGGTAGACCCCCTTCTGTAAGGCCTGATGAGTACACACCCCCATCTGGTTTTTGACGAGTACAAACCCCCTGTCATGGTAGACCCCCTTCTGTAAGGCCTGATGAGTACACACCCCCATCTAGTTTTGAGTCTGTATTTTGACCGACTCTGATGGGTACCTACCCCCACCTGGTATGAATCTGCATTTTGACAAATTCTTGTGGGTACCTACCCCCACCTGGTATGAGTCTGCATTTTGACCGACTCTGATGGGTACCTACCCCCACCTGGTACGAATCTGTATTTTGACAAATTCTTGTGGGTACCTACCCCCACCTGGTATGAGTCTGCATTTTGACCGACTCTGATGGGTACCTACCCCCACCTGGTAGGAATCTGCATTTTGACAAATTCTTGTGGGTACCTACCCCCACCTGGTATGAGTCTGCATTTTGACCGACTCTAATGGGTACCTACCCCCACCTGGTACGAATCTTCATTTTGACAAATTCTTGTGGGTACCTACCCCACTTGGTATGAGTCTGCATTTTGACCGACTCTGATGGGTACCTACCCCCACCTGGTACGAATCTTCATTTTGACAAATTCTTGTGGGTACCTACCCCTACCTGGTATGAGTCTGCATTTTGACCGACTCTGATGGGTACCTACCCCCACCTGGTACGAATCTGCATTTTGACAAATTCTTGTGGGTACCTACCCCCACCTGGTATGAATCTGCATTTTGACAAATTCTTGTGGGTACCTACCCCCACCTGGTATGAGTCTGCATTTTGACCGACTCTGATGGGTACCTACCCCCACCTGGTACGAATCTGCATTTTGACAGACTCTGATGGGTACCTACCCCCACCTGGTATGAGTCTGCATTTTGACCGACTCTGATGGGTACCTACCCCCACCTGGTACGAATCTGCATTTTGACAAATTCTTGTGGGTACCTACCCCCACCTGGTATGAGTCTGCATTTTGACCGACTCTGATGGGTACCTACCCCCACCTGGTACGAATCTGCATTTTGACAAATTCTTGTGGGTACCTACCCCCACCTGGTATGAGTCTGCATTTTGACCGACTCTGATGGGTACCTACCCCCACCTGGTACGAATCTGCATTTTGACAAATTCTTGTGGGTACCTACCCCCACCTGGTATGAGTCTGCATTTTGACCGACTCTGATGGGTACCTACCCCCACCTGGTACG
Source organism: Sphenostylis stenocarpa (assembly GCA_963425845.1). NCBI lineage: Eukaryota > Viridiplantae > Streptophyta > Magnoliopsida > Fabales > Fabaceae > Sphenostylis > Sphenostylis stenocarpa. The sequence goes on along the minus strand of OY731400.1, from coordinate 57,047,304 downwards.
AATCTGCATTTTGACAAATTCTTGTGGGTACCTACCCCCACCTGGTATGAGTCTGCATTTTGACCGACTCTTATGGGTACCTACCCCCACCTGGTACGAATCTGCATTTTGACAGACTCTTGGAATGCTCTTTGTGGTATGTCCTTTTTGATTGATGAGTACAAACCCTCATCCGGTTTCTGGCGACTTATTGTCTTTGATTATGCGCCTATTCCATGAGGAATGATTGATTTTCTTTCTTTTTGACTTTTCTATTTTATTCATCCGGTTTTACCGGGGTTTCTTTGTTGGTTGCCTTTTAGGCAGGAATTTACTGGGGACTTTGATTGTGCCTCTTGATTAGGCAATTGCTTCAGCAATGGTGAAGACTTTTATGCTTTTGGGCTTGTATTACCTCTCGCATAGGTTGATTTCCCATTTCTCTGGGATATTAGCTCCTTGCTTATTTTGAGCAAACAGAAGTTCTGTTGTAAGCTCACCGATGAAAGTTTTTCTTTTGGATTGAAAATTTGATTGCTCTGCCTGAGATTTCTTTTGAATTGCCCCCTAAGGGGAAAATGGAGTTTTTGACTCCTTATTGCTTGAACTGACTTTTGTCTATGCTCTTATTTCTGCTGGGGAATGGGCTTACATGTGCGCCTTTTATGCATGTTAGATAGAAAGGTATATATTTTCTCTTTTCTTCGTAGTGATCCCTGGGGAATTTTATTGGCTTCCTGGGGATAGAGTGCTCTTTTCTTTTGGCTTTTTCATGCAGTGGCCTTTGTTAGAGGATGAAAGGCTTTTATTTTCTTTCTTTTTGTTGCCCCCTAGTGATTTGGGTGATTTAATTCTGTTCTTTCTTCGATGGACTCTTGTGTAGTCCTTATTCTTCTTTGGGGAATGGAGTGGCGACTCTTGAATGAGTGTGCTTGATGACTCATGTGGTGATGAAGCTGAGTCGTGAGGTAATCTTTTTGTCTTGCCTCTGGAGTAGGCAAGGATCCGCTTGGGGATGATCAAGCCTTTCCGTTGGCTTTTGTGTACCTTTTTATTGGTGCAGGAGGTTGAAGCTATTTTCCTTGAAGCTCTTTATTTTGTTGGCATAGTTTTGATTTCGCCTTTTTCTTTCGCGATTTCGATTTTTATATGGAGACCGGATTTTGGCGCTTCCTTTTTTCCAATCACAAGTGTGGAGACTAGACTCCTTATATGCATTTTTATATATTTGAAGAAAATTATTTTATTTTATTTTTTATTGATTTTGACAAAGTCGTATTATGCAACTACTTTGTGTGCGAATGTCTTAGATGCAATCTAATGTTTGTTTATTTTTTATGCATTTAGAAAGTGACTGGCCTTCTCCCGTTGGCTTTCTTATGAATACGTCGGTGGGCTCCTCTTCTATGACCATGATGATGGGCTTCTCTTTTTATCCATCTCTTGTTTTTAGCCCTATTTTTTGCCTAGACCGCCCTTTACGGGTTTTCAATCTAGCAGGCTGCCTTAATTTTTGCCTAGAATATCTTAGGGGGCTTTTGCCTTATCTTTTGCCTAGACCGTTCTTAGGGATTTCCGATCTAGCAGGCTACCCAGATTTTTACCTGAAAACATTCTAGCAGGCATTTGTTATTTTCTTATTATTTTTTATATGTTTTGCTTTTTTAGATACATTCTTGATCTTTGATTAAAAGTCTTTGCACATATTTATGATTTATCAATACTGAGGCATTTCCATAATATTTGGTCAAGAGAAAGGAAATGAAAAGGAATTTTATTGATAGATGAGCAAAAGTTTATTTCTTTTACAGAAGGATTTCAAAAGGTATTTAGAAGAATGGGTGGTCAGGGTTGGCTATACTGTATAGGCTTAAACAGTCATGTCTGTGATATCTGCCCCCTGGTTCTCCTAATTGCTTCAGTTGAGATGCTTGAGCTCAGAGTGAAGACTATGCAGACTGCTTGCTTCCGGAAGAATGTTACTTTAGCCGCCTTTCAGTTTTCGACTGAAGTAACCATTGCTCTTTTTTTTTTTTTTTTTTTTTTTTACCTCTACCTTTTGCCTAGGACGTATCCTAGCGAGGGATATGGACCCTATCTTTTGCCCAGGGATGCCCTTTGCGGGTTTTCATTCCTGACGGGTCATGAGCAATGTCTTCAAGCATAATATTTCTTTACCGCATCAGAATTGATTGGGTGTCGAAGCTCCTCTCCATCCATATTAGTGAGAATAAGTGCCCCTCCCGAGAAAGCTCGTTTGACCACAAAGGGTCCTTCATAATTTGCCGCCCATTTTCCAATTTTATCCTTTTGGGCTGGAAGCAGTTTCTTTATCACTAAATCCCCTTCTTGATAAGTATGAGGGCGGACCTTTTTATCATAAGCCTTTTTTATCCTCTTTTGATAGGCTTGTCCATGGCATATGGCATTCAGCCGTTTTTCATCGATAAGGTTTAATTGATCGTATCGACTTTGAACCCATTCGGCTTCTGTTAATTTTGCTTCCATTATAATTCGCAGGGAAGGTATTTCGACCTCTATTGGCAATACGGCTCCATTCCATATACAAGGGAGAATGGAGTGGCTCCTGTTGAGGTTCGTACAGACGTTCGATATCCATGAAGAGCAAAAGGTAACTTTTCATGCCAATCTTTATAGGTTTTAACCATCTTTTGAACAATCTTCTTAATGTTTTTATTGGCTGCTTCCACTGCGCCATTCATTTTAGGGCTATAAGGAGAAGAATTATGATGTTGAATTTTGAAGTCATAACATAGTTCTTCCATCATTTTATTATTCAGATTGGTCCCGTTGTCAGTAATGAGACGATGTGGAATGTCGTATCGACATATAATATTTTTCTTAACAAAGGTGACCACTACTTTTCTAGTCACATGTGCATAAGATGCAGCTTCTACCCACTTAGTGAAATAATCAATGGCCACCAAAATGAACCGGTGACCATTGGACGCCTTAGGCTCAATAGGTCCGATGACATCTATGCCCCACATAGCGAACGGCCACGGGGTAGCCATAATATTGAGAGGTATCGGTGGAACATGTATATTATCTGCGTGTATTTGACACTTGTGACATTTTCTAGCATACTGATAACAGTCCTTTTCCATTGTGGACCAAAAGTATCCTGCTCTGAGGATTTTTCTAGCCATGATATGCCCTGGTGCATGAGTCCCAAAGGTTCCTTCATGTATTTCTTTGATCAGTATCTGGGCTTCTTCGGGATTAACGCATCTTAACAAAGTAGAATCACAATTCTTTTTATAGAGGGTTTCTCCTATCAACATAAACCCTATAGCCCTTTTCCGAATGGTCCTTTTATCATTGTCACTGATTCCTTCGGGGTATTCACCCTTTGTCAAGTATCGCCTTATGTCCTGATACCAAGGGGCTTTATCTTTTTCACTATCCACCATCATACAAAAGGCTTGTTTGTCATGCCTTTTGACTTGGATGATGGGCATCTCATGTTCCTTCCCTAGTGCGAACATGGATGATAGTGTTGCCAACGCATCCGCAATCTGGTTATCCTCCTGAGGGATATACTCGAAACTGATGTTTTCCATTTGTGAAGTCATCTTGCGGATATGCTCCAGATAAGGGATTAATTTGGAGTTTCTAGTTTCCCATTCACCCTTGAGCTGGTAAATAACAAGGGATGAGTCACCGAATACTTTGAGCTTGGTTACCCCGTTATCCAAGGCCGCTTGAATACCTAGAGCACAGGCCTCATATTCTGCCATATTGTTTGTACAGTCAAAGGTTAATCTGGCCGTTATCGGGATATGCTTCTTTTCAGGCGATATTAAAATAGCTCCGATCCCATGTCCCAGTAAGTTCGAAGCTCCATCGAAAAACATGATCCACTTATCATTTTTAAGCTCTTCATGTTGGATATGCATTATATGTTCATCTGGAAAATCATCTTGGAGGGATTGATATTCGTCTGTTGGCCCATGTGCCAGGTAGTCTGCCAAAGGACTGCCTTTGATAGCTTTCTGAGTGACATGAATAATATCAAATTCTGAGAGGAGTACTTGCCATCTAGCTATCCTTCCGGTCAAGATAGGTTTTTCAAACAAGTATTTGATTGGGTCCATTTTGGAAATTAACCAAGTTGTATGTCTGACCATATATTGTCGAAGGCGTTGAGTTGCCCACACCAATGCACAACATGTTTTTTCAAGCGGTGTATAACGGGTCTCATAGTTTAGAAATTTTTTACTGAGGTAATATATGGCTTGTTCTTTCTTACCAGTATCATCTTGTTGACCGAGCGCACATCCCATGGATTCGTCAAGTACTGACAGGTAAAGAATTAGGGGCCTCCCTTCCACAGGTGGTATCAGTACTGGAGGATTAGTTAGGCATATTTTGATCTTTTCGAAGGCTCGTTGGCATTCATCGTTCCAAGTTGTCGATTGGTTTTTACGCAATAATTTGAAGATGGGTGTACATTTATCTGTTAATTGCGCAATGAACCGTGCGATGTAATTTATTTGGCCTAAGAACCCTCTGACTTCTTTTTCTGTTCTTGGTGGGGGCATTTCTAGGATTGCCTTTGCTTTATCAGGGTCCACCTCGATTCCTTTTTTACTGACGATAAACCCAAGGAGTTTTCCTGATCGTACTCCGAACGTGCACTTGGCCGGATTAAGCTTAATCTGGTATTTTCGAAGCCGATTGAATAGTTTCTTTAAGTGTAGGAGGTGATCTGTCTCATTTTTGGACTTGACAATCATATCATCCACGTATACTTCGATTTCTTTGTGGATCATATCGTGAAATAGTGTAACCATAGCCCTTTGATAGGTTGCCCCTGCATTCTTAAGTCCAAAAGGCATTACTCTATAACAAAATGTTCCCCACGGCGTAATGAAGGAAGTTTTTTCTCTGTCTTCGACAGCCAATTTGATTTGATTATACCCTGCATATCCATCCATGAAAGAATAAAGAGTATTTGTAGCGGTGTGATCTACGAGCATATCAATATGTGGTAAGGGAAAATCATCTTTCGGACTTGCACGGTTCAAGTCCCTGTAATCTACGCATACCCTGATTTTTCCATTTTTCTTTACAACTGGCACGATGTTTGCCAACCATTCAGGGTACTTTGACACAATCAGAAAATTGGCATCCAACTGTTTTTCTACTTCTTCCTTAATTTTTAAGGACCATTCTGGCTTTACCCTTCTGAGTTTTTGCTTAACGGGACGAAATCCCTCTTTTAGTGGTAATCTATGCTCCACTATGCTTTTATCAATTCCAGGCATATCATGATAGGACCATGCGAATACATCCACATATTCTCTTAGTAATTGTATTAGTTTTTTCCTGACATCATCATCAATCTGGGCACCAATATTTACTTCTTTCTTATTATCTTCTTGTCCCAAATTGATGGCCTCAGTTTTTTCCTGATGGGGCTGTATGGATTGAGATTCTTTTTCCAACAGTCTTTGCATGTCCGGGGAAATGGTCCCCTCCTCACTGTCTGACTCAATCCATTCGCCTTCAGCTTTCAGATCTTCCGGAGAATTTTCAATCACAGGCATGACTGTATGGTTATACTTTGTTTTAGATTTTATTTAATTATTTTGGAATGAGAGAGAAAGGAATGAAAGAGAAATGGAAATGCCTTATTGTATTGATAAATGCAAATATTTACAAGGCCCACCTTAATAAAAAATCTCATGATCACGGGCGAGGATCATGAGAGATACATCGAAAGCTTTTTGATATATATTATTAATTTTTTTTTTAGAGATGGAAAAAAAATGATGGGCCCTAATTTGCTGATCTTCCTCATCCGTCCTTTACTCAGGCTTTAGTAAGGGCTGGTCATCTACTTTTGGAGTTGGTGCGTCAAAGGTAATCCACCCTGCATCTATTAAATCTTGGACCTTATGTTTTAAGGCTATGCAGTTATCCACAGAGTGTCCCGGAGCATCTGAATGATAATTGCATTTTTCGTTCGGCTTATACCATTCTGGATATGGTGGCTCCATTCTTTTGGGAGGGATGCGCACGAGGAGTTTAGCATCCAACAATTTTATCAGCAGACTTCCGTAGGAGGTAGGTATTGGTGTAAATTTCCTTTCCTGCTTGCGTGATCTGATCTGCTGCGAGGAGGAAGGAGTAGCAGTAATATTGATTGCGTTCACGGTTCCTTCCTTCTTTTTTCCAAAACCCTTCTTAAAATTAGGAATGGAAGAATCAGAAGAGATATGCTGTGTGATTCTCCCATTTTTCAGACCTTGCTCTACTCTTTCTCCTATAATTACCACATCAGCAAAGAGTGTTGATGTGTTCCCTATCATTTTGTCATAATAGGGACCAGTTAGAGAGTTGATGAACATGGATGTGGTTTCCTTATCAGACAAAGGAGGTTCTACTTGTGCTGCCAATTCTCTCCATCTTTGGGCATATGCCTTAAAGGGTTCGTCGTCCTTTTTGCTTAGCAATTGTAGATCTGCTCTTTCAGGGGTTAAATCAATATTGTATTTATAGCGACGAAGAAAAGCATCTGCCAAATGTTTCCATGTTTGGACCTGTCCTCCTTGTAATTGCATATACCAATTTAGAGCTGATTCAGCTAAGCTCTCCTGAAAGCAATGAATCAGGAGCTTTTCATTGTCAGCGTATGCGGCCATTTTGCGGCAGTACATCGTAAGATGGCTTTTAGGGCAAGTTAGCCCTATGTATTTCGGGAAGTCCGGAGTTTTGAACTTGTTAGGGAATTGGATGTTTTTAACGAGGCACATATCAGCCGCCTCTCTTATATCAAAGTTATGTCCTTCCATGGCTCTCAGCCTCTCTTCAAGAGCAATGATTTGTTGTTTTGATATTTCAGGAGCATGAACATGTACTGCTCTTGTATCAGATGGGTCATGCTCATTCTGGGGTTCCTCTTCTTCTTCCTGGTGGGAGGTTTGTTCATTCTGAGGACCCTCTTGATGAAGATTCTGTTGATGCATCATATCTAACATTTGAGCCATTTGTTCTTTCAGCGTATTAAGCTCAGCGGTGAGCTTTCGGTTTTGTTATTCTAGTTGCTCCATTTTCTTAGCCTTTTGAGCACGAGTGAGGACTGGCGAAGACCAGACCACCTTCTAAATGATTTTAATGATTCTTATTATAACTTTTATTTTAAATGATTAGTGTGGAATAGATATGCCCTAAGATGAATATGTTTATGTATGAGAGATTTCATTATAATGATGTTTATGCATACTTTTCTTAATGCATTGGTTTTCTCTCTTGGTTTTACCACTTATTGAAGGATATGGTATGAATGATACGACTTTCTCAAGAATTTTTTATTATAAAAAGGTATTTTATTTTTTATGTCTTTAAATTGTTTTTATATTTTTTATGACCCTTTATTTCTTCTGTCCATCAACGTGGCTACTTAGCTTACAAAGAACCTGAAACCAGGCTAGCTTAACTGAAGACTGTCCGAGATAAAGGTGGTTTATCTTATCACTTTTATGATTTTTAGGGTTTTTCGTTATTTTTGTTTGTTATATGATTACCCTATGCTAATGCTTCAATACAAATGCAGCAAACGTATGCACACACAATTCATACATCCATGAGCAGAGCCACGCTTATTTAATCACGAGGTAGGGTTTTCCTGCAGAAACGTGCTTGGTTTAGGTGGTTCTAACTGTTCTCACCAGGCCAAAGGTCCCCAAGGTGCCCCCATTATAGGGACCTCTCAATCTCTCGATCCTCGGGTCATGCACGGAACTCCGTGGCGACACCCTTAGACCAAAAGAAGAGAGTTATCACCTTGAGTTGGTGGTTTTCCGACAACGGCAGTAGCCCCGTGTGCCAACTAACCGATCGTATCTGCCACCCACTCCCTATAGGTATTCACTCTTGCCCCCGGGTATAGAGGGACTGTTGTGTGCAAGGGTTTTTGTGTGCAGTTTATATTTCAAACAATTTGCAGAAATAATCATACAGCAGTTATCAAAGCCATACAGTAAAAACATACAAAGGGTAAATGCGTAATTTCAAATCATTGCTTAGTTTGAATTTATCTGTCACTAAATGGGATCAACTCTCTAGCTTCCCCAGCGGAGTCGCCATCTGTCGCCGCCGTCCCTTTCGACGTCAGGGGGACGTCTCGAACGTTTATGCGAGCGGTCGCGAAAAGATGGTTTAGACTCGCGTATTTGTTTAAAATATGTTCATTGCCTCAACATTGAAAAAGCAAGGTTTTCGAAAAGGGGTTCTTATGGAGTCGCCACCAATATTTTGACCATAAACATTGGAAAAGGATGAAAAGGCGTTGATTTTAATAAAAACCAGACTTGGCCATTACAACCAGAGTTAGGTAAGGGAGTTAGTTACGTGTGGGGAAGGTGTTAGCACCCCACAACGCCCCTTTCGGGTTCCCTATGACAGATTAATTCATTTAAGTAAAGACTACGAGAAATTACGCAATTACCCTATTTTATTATATAATATTAAATGACTATCTACATGATTTTATTTTATATTGCATGAATAAAATGATAAATAAAGCTAAATAAAGCAATAAAAGAGATATTAAAATGGCTATCTACATGCTTTTATTCTACATGGCATAAACAATAAATAAAGCTGAATAAAACAATAAATAAAGCAATAAAAGAGAAGAGAATCGAAAAGAACCTCCGTAGCAAGCTTTGTATTGAGAATCTCCAACTGTGAGGATGCGTTTTGGCAACCCCTCTCTCTACACAGACTCTCCTCACCAATACAAGATCGACTCTACTAAAAATTTAAAGAAGAATCAAATGCCGGAATATAATTCCTTAACCGATTGTTACCTATTTAAGGCAATCGGAAAGATCATTTGAGAAAGGAAGAGAAATAGACAAGTGCTCTGAGTTTTAGAAAGTGTTTCAGAGCTCTCTGGAGTGTTTGTGGTGTGAAAAAGTGGCAAATGAGCCTCCTATTTATAGTTTTCGCAGCTGGCGCACTTTGGGACGGCCGTCTGGAGTGGGACGGCCGTCTGGACTGGGACGGCCGTCCCAAATGGTATTTTTACACAGGCTGGGACCCCCTGGGAACCCGGGACGGCCGTCCCACTTAAACTGGGACTTGGGACGGCCGTCCCAACTTCGGGACGCGCGTCCCAACTGGTTGGGGCAGGTTGGGACGGCCGTCCCAACTTTGGGACGGCCGTCTCGACTTGTTCTGGCCAGTTTCGCGTTTTGGGACTTCGGGAAGCTTTCCTTTCCTGTTTTGGACGTCAGTTGATGCTGATAGATGTCTGTTGAAGCTTTATCTTCATATAGGAAGTCTCCTTGGCTCTTATTTGTAATGTCAGACGAGCTTTGTCTTGTTACGGGTGATCTCTTTTATCTTTATTTGAGAAACCGGGCAAAATTAGGGGTCTACAGGGATTCTAGAGAGAAGTTTTTAGAGAGAAGGCAGAGCTAATGCTTGAGGTGTGTGGAAATGAGGGGGGGAGGACCCCTATTTATAGGTTTTCGCGCCTGTCAGTGGTGAGACCGCCGTCTCGTCCAACGAGACCGCCGTCTCGACCTGCCAAGCGCGGCGAGACCACCGTCTAGGGAAACGAGACCACCGTCTCGTCCTTCGCAGGTGGCGAGATGGCGGTCTGGGAAGTCCAGACGGCGGTCTCGTCCCAACAAGGCGAGAAAACTTATTTTTTGGTACAGAAACTCCCTCCTATCCTAGTATGGGGCCTAATAGTCTCTCCTAATGGCTTGTTAGACTTCATCCATCTTCGAATAGGAGGTCTTCTGGTCTTTATTTGGAGGCCGAGCAAGATTTGGGGTCTACAATGAATAACAGAAATAACTTCCCACATTATGCCACTAGTATAGTCTCCAATTCAAAGATTTTTTTTTTCAGCCTTCGCTTTCCAATCATGAGAATTTTGCTATTGAAAGGAAATTGGATATGGGCACGTTCCATAACAGACTATGTCCGAAACTCATTCGGCATTTTTCATGATTGTCTTGCCGCTATTCATGACTGAAAGAAACTAAATTCTCTAATGTATACTATAGTGAAACCAAGGATTTCTTTGTTGCTTCTGATCATGTTTGCAGCAGAGATTTGAGAGGAGTAAAAGAATTATGCAGATTTTGATTACGATAAAAACTTGGGATTTTGAATTTGGTTTGCTTACCAATCTTTAATTGGATGTTATAAAACTAATTTTCAGAAACAAATCAATCGATTAACCAACTGATTAACCTATTAATTTGATCTTTTAATATTAGGTTTGAAACTGTTACAGTGAAATAATCGATTATTTCATAAAGGAATCGATTGTTTCTTGTACAGAATAAAATTAATAAAATGATAACAGAATTTAAATAGATTAAAACGAAAAGGAATCGATTAAATTTTACATCTTAGTATTTTTAGTTGATATAAATTCTTTTTAATCGATTAAAACAACTAAACTTAAATCCTGAGAACATTTCAATCGATTAATTCGACATTTCAATCGATTAAAATGGTACAGACAAATTTTCTGATATCCTCTGTAAGTTATTTTAATCGATTAATACTTGTTTTATATCAATTAAAACAATCAGTTTATGAAAACAGAACCTGATTCGCTGCTTTGAACTCCAAGGGATTCCCGGATTTTGTTCCTGCAAAACAAATTTAATATGTTTCGGTACCCTTTATAGTTACTTGGGTCCAATTAGGTTATTTGAAATGAGTTTAACTTTGGAATCCATTTCATTCTTCCTTTAGGAATAACATACTTTTTAATTCTACAGGTATTTTACTCGAATGACCTCTTTTCATGCGAGTAAAAACATTTAATCACAGAGTATGATTTCCTATTTACATTTGTTTTTCTGAATTTCATCCTAGATTTAAATCCTATTCCAGATTTGTCAAAAATTAGTTTTTGTGACCGAAGTAAAACGTCAAGATTAGCTTGACCTTGTGTAAATCTTGAAATGGTTTGTGATAAAAAATCAATTTTCTTTTGTAATTCTGAACAATTTTTACAGGGTTTATTACATGCACAATCGTAATTATCATGAATTAATTTTAAGAAATCACAATCAGTTTCATCTTCAAGAATTCTCTTTTCAAGAGAGTCTACTTTATTTACTAGCCAATTATTCATTCCTTTTAGCCTATTATTTTCTTTTTGTAGTTTCTTAGCCTCTTCATGCATTTCATTAAATGCTTCTTGTAATGAATTATAATCCACTAAGTTTGAAGAAGAATTAGAACTTACACTCGCTGGATTGAAGATTTTGATTTGCCATTAGACACGAGGTTGGCTTCTTCATTATCGAATTGTCTCGTTGATGAAGTGTCATTGTCATCCCATGCTACATAGGCTCTTTTTACATCTCGATGTCCCTTCATGAGTAACCTCAAGAACATCCCACATCTCCTTGGCGATTTGCATTGGGAGACCCCGAAAAACTCATCCATGTTAAGTGCGAAGTAATTATATTTTTAGCGAGTGCAATCATTTTGAACTTTTTTCTTTTCCTCATCATTTAGACTGGACCATTCTTTTTTGTAATTAAAGAGCCATTAGAAATTACATCCCAAACATTTCTATCAATGGATTCAATAAAGATCTTCATCCTAATTTTCCAAAAAGGATAATCTGTTCCACAAAACAGTGGAGGTACGTTAATAGAAGCTCCCTTAGAAAACGGTAATCTGTTTTCAGCCATGGATCGAAGAACTTGAATAACTTTCAAGCACCTCGCTCTGATGCCAATTGTTAGAAAAGTAGGCTGAGATCAAGAGGGGGGGTGAATTGATCTTTAAAAGTTTTTCGCAAATAACAGATTATCTAATTCAAAAATTAAGATTTCAGATCTGTTCTTGAATTACAAAGCAATCAATCAATATAAATGCAGCGACAGAATTAAAATAGAGAAAGGCTAAGAAAGATAAAGGGTCATAAAAAATATAAAAACGAATTAAAGCCATAAAAATGCCTTTATAAAATAAAAAATTCTTGATAAAGGTCTTATAATTCATACAACCTTTGTTCATAAAAATAAGAGAAGAAAATAGGACTCTCTTCATCAAAATCCATAAACATCCATATAGATAGTTTTCTTTTTAAGAAAAACCAAGTATTACCATGTATCATATTAGGAATAAAACATGATAATACTTAGAAAAACAAACACTTACATGCATGCATTTACAAGGACTCATCCTCATATCATGCATTTTCATTTCTTTTAGATAATGGAGGGATCCAGTAATAGACAGTTAAAGAAAGTGGAAATCCTTCTATGCCGTGTAGAGAAGTTAAGGCAGTTGAGTACATATATGCCGCCGGAGGTCAGTGCCAATTTTGATAAATCTTATGGAAGAATTCTTGACCTCCTGAAAATCAGCATCGATCCAATCTTTGTTAGAGCATTGGTTCACTTCTGGAATCCCGATCTACATTCGCTTTGAGTTTTCGCAGTTTGACTTAGTACCAACCTTAGAAGAATATGAACTCATGGTTAGATGGCCTCAATCAATCGGGGTCTATGTCTGCTCAGGAGTATATGTGGCCGTGAGTAAGGTTGCTACTATCATACGACTGCCTCCTCATCAATCCATCCTAGAGGGAAAAGGGAACATCCGAGGTTGGAAAATGTCCATAATAGAAGACCACTTAATCTCTTTGGCTGAAAAGAAAGATTGGTCTACCTTCAACAAAACTCTAGCATTGGCAATGTTCGGAATCATATTATTCCCATTTCATGTGAACGTTGTGGATCATGCTGCAATAGATGCATTCTTTGCCTGGGATGTATACTCTAAGAGTCCTATACCCGCAATTCTCGTCGATACCCCGCTTTCGTAGATTTTTTCCGACGTAAACAGGGGAAAACACTTAGATGTTGCACTTCATTACTATATGTATGGGGCGTCACTCACTTCTACGCTTCAAGCCACATGGGCATATTCCCCGATCCTTTAAGAAGTTTTGCAAAAGTTCCTCTTCAAGACCGGTCAAGCTTTAGAATGGAAAACCGAGTTAGAAAATTGGAACATAGAGCATGTATCATGGGTTTGCCCTTGGTTCCGACCCGGTTATATTCTTGTACGATGCGGAGATTACCTGAGCATACCACTACTAGGCCTCAGGGGTTGTATAGCTTACTCTCCTAAGATAGCTATGAGACAACTCATGAGAACCCAGACTGTGCCAACTCAAGAAGAGCTCAGAGGGCTGAGTCTATGCCATTACTCCCATAGCTTTGAAGAAGTATCCGCTATCCGGAAAGCATGGGAAAGACCAGTCTATATAGGGGATAAAGAACTTGGAAAGGTTCAGGTGTCTACGTCCCATGAATATGAAGAATGGAGAAAAAGTAGAAGGATACCCCAACCATCTGCTACATTCACGACAACATTAGTCAATGAAGAGCTACAATTGTAGGTCAATGCCTTAAATAAAAGGGTAGAAATCATGGAAGCTCAGCTGAGGGCCTTCGAAGAAAAAGAGCAAGAAGCAACCCTTACAATAGATGGTCTAAAAAGGCAATGTAAAAAGAAGGACCATGAAATAGAGCGCCTTAAGAATGATTGTGCTGATTATCAAGAAGAGACTAAACAAGCACTGAAAATTCCAAGGCTTGAACAAGATAGTCTATTCCGGGACATGAGTGATGAAATAACACATCTTGAGAGTGCGCTTGCAGAACAGGCAAAAATGATCAAGTTAATACAGGATGACCTAGCAGAAACTCGGTCAGAAGCACAAAAGTGGTGGGAAACCGCTGAAAAATACAGAGAAGACCTAGAGGAGCTACATGATAAAGAAAGAGATGGATTAGCTCAGTATGGTCAAATACTTCGTGAAAGAGACCAAGTAATAGAGAGGTCTGACCAACAACATGCCTTGATCATTCATCAAGAAGAAAATATAAAAGAGGCTCGTCGATATAGTGAAGATATGAGCCAGGCGGTACATGAGCAAATCAAGACGCTCAGAAATCATGTGAGAACAGCTGAAGAGGAATTACAAAGAAAGCCTAATTTACCCATAGGATTCTTCAAGCTTCTCCGTTTTTGTCAACACTTGCTTCAAAGCATTGTATAGAAGGATAAACACTTTCTAGTTGAAATAAAAAGTTTTTTTTCCTTAAACTGTCTATTGCATTCATAAGTTGCATACATTCATACATCCCTCCTCATTTTAATAACAAAGATAATAAAAAGGAAGGATTAATTGATGTGCTTTCCACAAATCAGAATAAATGGAAAAGAAGCCTTTTGTCATCAAAATCTCTACAACAGTCGATAGACCCAAAGATGATAATAAACAAGCACTGTTGGTTATTCCAATCGATAAAAGGGAAGAGGCAATAACGCCTGTACGTTTATTCATGCCTCGTCCTTTCCCTTATTCATCAAATAAAGCTGTACCTTGGAGATATTCAGAAGAATCATCACAAGATATCTCCAACATAGTCGGTATTGGGAGCATGACGAGAAGCGGAAGAATATATTCCCCCAAGGAATTACAAGATAACATTCCTAAAGATAAGGCAAAAGATAAAGCCGAAGAGGAAAAGGAATCCAAGGAGGAGACAGATGAGTTACTCCAGTACATAAGGCAAAGCGAGTACTCCATCATCGATCAACTCAATCGCACTCCTGCAAAGATAACCTTGTTATCACTCATAATGAGTTTGGAACCGCATCGAAACGCACTGTTAAAGGTTTTGAATGAATCATTCGTCCCGCATGCAATATCCCAGGACAAATTTGAAGGAATTATTGGTAACATTACAGCCAATAATCATCTTACCTTCACAAATAAAGAACTCCCTTTAGAAGGGGCAAATCACAACAAGCCCTTGCATATTTCCGTCAAATGCAAGGAATATCTCATTTCCAAAGTTCTGGTGGATAATGGGTCATCCTTGAACGTCATGCCTAAAGGCACACTTGACAAGAAAACAGTGCAAGGAACCCACATGCGCCCGAGTAATACAATTGTTCGAGCCTTTGATGGATCAAGACGTGAAGTAGTAGGAGAAATTAGTCTACCAATTCAAATTGGCCCTACTATCTTTAACATAGACTTCCACGTGATGGATATCACGCCGGCGTATAGTTGTCTCCTTGGTAGACCTTGGATTCATAGCGCTAAGGCAATACCTTCAACGCTCCACCAGAAAGTCAAGTTTGTGACAAATGATAAACTCGTCACAGTTCAAGCTGAAGAAGACTTTCTAATTAGCAAACCGTCTGTCCAACCATATGTGGATGCGGCTGAAGAAGCTCTTGAAACATCTTTTCAAGCGCTCGAAATTACCAACATAGAAAGACTTCCCAATAATATAAAGGTGGCTCATATGATGAAAAGATATGGATATCGCCCAGGACAGGGGCTCGGAAAGAATACTCAAGGAATAAAAGAGCCACCGGAGTTCAAAGATAATCCTTTAAAATATGGTTTAGGGTACGACCCCATAAAAGATCAAACCATACGGAAAACAGGGAAGTCTTATCCCTCAAAGACGATATTATGAAAAGGAGGGATATTAGCGCAAAGGGTAGCGTTAGTCATTAGGTGTCCTTCTTCCAATTCTAAAGGATGTAAACCTAGTGACTATTAGAGATCACTCCTCGGGGTATGCCCGGACCTCGAGCATTTCTAGGGCACACATTTCCCCAAAATTACAAAAGAATGTTATTCTTACTATCTGCTTCTTTTCTTGCTAAATATGTCTATACCCCATTTTTAATAAACAAGGTTTAGATAGACGTTTTGTTCCAAATGCATCAGAACAATCAAAGCGTCATAAAGCAAGTCAAATATGATTGATTAACTAGAAACACGGATAAAATTTATCTCAATAAAATCAAGTTTCGACAATGTTATGCAAAAAAAAAAATACATATATACAAAAAAGGAGAGCCCGTCAAGGCCAAAGGCCAAGACAAGAAAATAAAAGGGCAAAATACCCGGCAGGAAACCCACAAAAGGGGGCTGCGCAAAAGATAGGGTAAACCCGGCAGGAGACCCGAACAATAATAAAGGGTAACCTGGGCAAAAATTAGGGTTATCAAAGTCCGCTAGGTATTACTAAAAAATAAATAAAAAAGGGAAACCTAGACAAAAGTTAGGACATAAGCATAACATCCTAGGCTAAAAACCTGAAAGGGCGGGCTAGGAAAGCTAATCAATCACAAAAAGGCGTCACAAATCAGTAAAGCAAAGACGCCACATCATAAGAATGAAACGTTTACCTAAACTAGCCTAAACACAAACCAACCCTGGCTAGCCATTCTTACAGAAACCCCTATTACAAAAAATATCCCTCTAAAACACAAGCCCTTGTTGTAAATCCTTTTCTTTCTCTTCTCTTGACCATTTCACTATAAAGCATTCAAGTAATAAGGGGAATGTGGAAATATAGTGATCAATAGGAAGGTCGAAATCCCTAAGGAAAGGAAAGGGGACATTGATATGGCAGTTACCCTATGAACAACAGATTGCTCTTCGGCTATAGCATGAAAAAGTCTAAAACGACAAACTGGGTACAACCAAGATTATTAATCAAAAGAAACATGATGACAGAAAGGTACAACACCAAGAATGCGCCCAAAGTCAAAACACATCAGTTAAAAATTTCGAAATATTAACTGAAATAGATCATAGGATGCATACCATGAAACATTACATGCATTAAAACATCAATGAATGGAGTCCTATCCTTTTTTTCAACAAAAAAAAAATCAAAAATCCACTCAAGAAGCTCGAGACGGCCGTCCCAAGTCCTCATTTTCAGTTGAGACGCCCGTCCCAGGTGGGACGGCCGTCTCACTTGTCAGCTGATGGCCCATGAAGGAAAATTTCCATTGGGATGGCCGTCCCAACCCAGACGACCGTCCCAAACTTCCTGGCGTCCCCTATATGTGTTGTGCGCGGATTTGGCCTTTGGTACCCCATTCCAAGCATTCTACCTTGCTTCTCTTCCCTTTTTACACACTTCTAGCATTCTTAAGTGAGTACTACATACAATGGAGCATGGAGAAGCCTCATCTAGGAGAAAACGCACTAGAATCCCCTGCTAGAGGAACTCCTACTACTAGCGCTCTACTCGGCGTAATCACATCAACAGCGATCGGCAAATATCCAAGCAATTTTCCCGGCATCCCACACTGCGGTTGGATTTTGAAATCCTAGCTACATTTGGTCGGGAACAAGATGTTAGAAGGTTCATCCACAACATAGGATGGGACTTTCCGCTCCGTGAGCCACCTACTCGGATCCACCGCACTCGCTACACTAGAATTTCTTGCCTCGTCAACATGGTGGAAATGCCATCCGCAATTCCCGGAGTGCCACCAACTCAAGCCGTCTCCTACCTGGATGGATGGAGCCTACTGGACCACTCGTTCCGGATGACTTTAATGTCATAATGGGTTTCTTCCAACGAGCGGATACAAGAACACCAGAATATCGGCTCGCATATCTGGAAAAACCTGTTGCTCTCACCACCACTAGCATGTGGAGAGAGATCACTGGAGCTCACACTCTGCCGTCAAACCTGAAGGGCGCAGCTTTCTCTCCTCCACTCCGCATATGCCATAAATTGCTAGCTGGGACTATACACATCCGAAAGGAGAGCCAAGGGAAGGTAACCCTGGCCGACCTCTTCATTGTTTACTGTATGCATCAAAGGCTGCGATGCAACCCAGGATACGCCTTCCTGAAAGCCATAAAAGATTACAGAACCCGCGGCTCAGCAGGAGCCATCATGGTAGCTCCCTTTCTCACCCCTTTAGTTGAATATTGGGGATGCACCGATGGGGAAGACCTCCCGGCCTAGCCTCCAGCCCGCAGCCGATTAGCGGAGGAATGCTGGTTCATATGAACATCCTCAGTCGACAGGGATCATGGTTTATCTTAAACCCCATAATCTTGATTTCGCTGGATATGCGCGATTTCGACATGCCTCACGACATCCCTGCGACTTCAGAATCGCAGCAGCAGTCATATGATCCAGATTTCGCCGGCTTGTACCGACGGATAGATGATGAGCACGCCTATATGGAAGGAGAGTTCTAGTTCATACGACAGCAGTTCAATCAGCTGACCATGAGGCAAGACAAGACAGACCGTCAGATAGAGAATCTGGTCCGGACCTGGCAAGGTTCCAGCGCCGCCTGCTCACGCGCATCCCTTCACCGACGACCATCTCGCCTATTCCGGTCCGAGGCGAGATGATTAGGAGATAGTTTCCTTTTAAATATTTTCTAGTAGCTTGAAAATGTTTGAATGTATCACAAAAAAAAAAAGAGAAGTAATAAATAAACATTGTTATTTCTGTTTACATTTCAAAAGCCCACGTGTACAAAAATTATAAAATAAAAGGCACACGTGACATATAAAAAAACAAATTTCAAATAACTCGCGATAAAGATCAAAATCGCGAAAGAAAAAGGCGAAATCAAAACCATTTCAGCAGAATAAAGAGCTTCAAGGAAACTAGCTCTAACCTTCTATCCCAATAAAAGAAGGTGCACCAGGAAAAGGCCAACGAAAAGGCTTGATGATCCCCAAGCGGATCCTTGCCTATTCCAGAGGCAAAACAAAAATTACTCCACGACTCAAGCATCATCATCACATGAGTCGTCAACCACAATCATTTGAAGCCTCAATCAACATCCTTCCATCTAAAAAGAAGGAAGCCATCAACGTAGAAAAGCCAACGGAAAGGCTTGATCATCCCCAAGAGGATCCTTGCTTACTCCGGAGGCAAGACAAAAGATTACCTCACGACTCGCCTTCATCGCCAAATTCATATCCTCGTGGAGTTAATCGCCTATAACACCCAATATGAATATCCCCAGTGAAAGGCAAAACCTTCACTCCCAAGAATGCCTATGCCTACTCAAAGGCAAGCAAAGAGCCGATATCCCCAAGAAATGGGAAATCAACCTATGCAAGAGGCAATACAAGAACAAAGCTTTCAAAAAAGCATCTTCCTACTCAGAGGTATTATCAAGAACAAATATCCTCAAGTAGAATATCAGTTTATTCAGAGGCGAAAAATAACAAGTAAAAAAGCCTTCACCATTATTGAAGCATCTGCCTAATCAAGAGGCACAACCAACAAAAATCAACAAATCCCCAATGGATTCCCGCCTAAATAAAAGGCAACCAACAAAGAATCCTCAGCAAGACCGGATGGCTAAACAGAAAAGCCAAAAATCGAGAAATCCCAGGCAAAGCTGGATGGCTAAACGAAAAAGCCAAAAACAAAGAATCCCCGGTAAAACCGGATGACTAACAGAAAAGTCAAAAAGTCAAATTAAATATTCCCCACGGAATGGGTGCATGAACAGAAACAATAAGTTGCAAACACATCTCCAAAACCAGATGACCACAGGATTGACTATCAAAAAGTCATCCTAAAAGCCTTGCAGAACGAGGCTTATTCAGAACCTTGCAGAATGGGGTTTGTACCGGGTGGGGGTAGGTACCCATCGAGCCTTGCGGAACGGGGTTCGGACCGGTGGGGGTAGGTACCCATCGAGCCTTGCGGAACGGGGTTCGGACCGGTGGGGGTAGGTACCCATCGGAGCCTTGTAGAACGGGGTTCGTACCGGGTGGGGGTAGGTACCCATCGGAGCCTTGCGGAACGGGGTTCGGACCGGGTGGGGGTAGGTACCCATCGAGCCTTGCGGAACGGGGTTCGGACCGGGTGGGGGTAGGTACCCATCGAGCCTTGCGGAACGGGGTTCGGACCAGGTGGGGGTAAGTACCCATCGGAGCCTTGCAGAACGGGGTTCGGACTAGGTGGGGTAGGTACCCATCAGAGCCTTGCAGGGTAACCGGGTGCAGGACACGAGTGGTTCTGGACTCGGGTGGGGGTAGGTACCCATCGAGCCTTGCGTAACGGGGTTCGTACCGTGGGGGTAGGTACCCATCGGAGCCTTGCGAGAACGGGGTTCGGACCGGGTGGGGGTAGGTACCCATCAGAGCCTTGTAGAACGGGGTTCGGACTAGGTGGGGGTAGGTACCCATCGAGCCTTGCGAACCGGGGTTCGGACCGGGTGGGGGTAGGTACCCATCGAGCCTTGCAAAACGAGGTTCGTACTGGGTGGGGGTAGGTACCCATCAAAGCCTTATAAAATAAGGTTTATACCGGATGAGGGTAGATACTCATCGGAATCTAGCAAAAATGCAGTATTCGTACCAGTGTGGGGGTAGGTACCCACCAAAGCCTTATAAAATAAGGTTTATACTGGATGAGGGTAGGTACTCATCGAATCTAGCAAAAAGCATATTCATACCAGGTGGGGGTAGGTACCCACCAAAGCCTTATAAAATAAGGTTTGTACCGGATGAGGGTAGGTACTCATCAAAACTTAACGCAATGCATCGGGTGGAGTAAAATACTTGCCCGAGCATTACAAAAATGGGTTGCAAATACCTTGCTTCGATTAGAGGATAGTTCAAGTGTTGAACACCTCGTAAGTAAGTACCCACAAGAGTTTAGCAAAATGCGAACTCATACCGGATGAGGGTAGGTACTCACCAAAGCCTTGCAAAACAAGGTTTATACCTAGTGGGGGTAGGTACCCACAAGAGTCTAGCGAAACACGGACTCGTATCGGGTGAGGGTAAGTACTCACCAGAGCCTTATAAAGTAAGGCTCAAACCGAGATAGGGTTGGTACCCACAAGAGTCTAGCGAAACACGGACTCGTACCGGTGAGGGTAAGTACTCACTAGAGCCTTATAAAGTAAGGCTCAAACCAGATAGGGGTTGGTACCTATCAAAAATATTTATCATCCGGAGGATCAAGAAAGAAGCATCCGAAGGATAACCGGGCAAAAGGGTTAACTCCTTCCCTACCAAACTAATTTTGTCGGCATATTAAGCCAACAATTTAGTCAGGCGTGGTGAAGGGGGGCAGTTGTAGACCCCTAATTTTGCCCGGTCTCTCAATAAAGGCTAAAGAGACTTCCTACAACAAGATAAAGCTCGCCTGACATCTCAATAAAGCCCAAGAAGACTTCCTATATGAAGATAAAGCTTTAACGGGCGTTCATCGGCACCAATCAACGTCCGAATAAAGAAAGGAAAGCTTCCCAGGGGTCCCAGAACACAAAAACTGCCCAAAACAGGTCGAGACCACCGTCCCAAAGTTGAGACGGTCGTCCCAACCTTCCCTGGCCAAGGGGGACGGCCGTCCCAAGTGAGACTGCCAGTCCCAGCTTTCAGGGGGTCCCAGCATGTGTAAAAGATGTAGTTGGGACGGCCGTCCCAACCTAGACGGCCGTCCCAACCTAGAGGGGCGTCTCAAATGGTCAGGCAGCGAAAAACTATAAATAGGAGACTCATTTGCCACTGTTACGAACACCAGACAACTCCCAGTACTTGTCTATTCTCTTCCCTCTTCGAATGAACTCTCTAATTGCCTTGATAAGGTAACAATTAGTTAAGGAATCATATTCCAGCATTCGATTCTTCTGTAAAAGTTAGTAGAGTTAGTGTTGTATTCGGAGAGGAGAGTCTTTGTAGAGGGGGGGATTGCCAAAATGCATCCTCATAGTCAAAAGATTCGCAATACAAAGCTTGCTACGGAGGTTCTTTTCAATTCTCTTCTCTTTACTCGCTTTATTTATTGCTTTCTGTATGCAATGTAAACTAAAATCATGTAGATAGCCATTTTTAATATTATGCAATGAAATAGGGTAATCGCGTAATTTCTTGTAATCTTCACTTAAATGAATTAGTCCGTCATAGGGAACTCGAAAGGGCGTTGTGGGGTGCTAACACCTTCCCCACACGTAACTAACTCCCTTACCTAACTCCTGGTTATAATGGCCAAGTTTGGTTTTTATTAAAATCAACGCCTTTTTATCCTTTTCCAATGTTCATGGTCAAAACATTGGTGGCGACTCCAAAAGAACCCTTTTCGAAAACCTTGCTTTTATTAGAGGATAGTTCAGATTGTTGAGCACCTCGGAAGCAATGAACATATTTTAACACAAAAACACGAGTCTAAACCATCTTTTCGCGACCGCTCGCATAAACGTTTGAGATGTCCCTCGGACATCGGAACCGGACGGCAGCGGCAAGTGAGCTCCTCCCACATCTTGCCGGCGAGTGAGGTTGGTGGGGCGTGTGCAGATGGCCTCCTGGTATTCCCAGTGTTAGCACATCTCGGGCTGGACGAATCCAATGGATACATTGAATTCGTCCGAGTGGTGGTCCGATACATCCCACCCATAAAGTATGTCACCATTTTCGTTGGTGACAGGCCCGGGATCATGGCGGAGTCTCGGCCCCATCCAATGCTGTCAATGTTGGCCCGGACGTCATCCTCCCACCCAAATTCGGCGAGGATGCCGAAGTCTAACTTGAGAATGGGGTGCCATGTGTACCCCGATGTGCTCAAGATGAGCCCGGTGCGCTGGAGAGAGCTGAGTGGGGTCTTGAGGGGCAGGTGCTGAGGAACTGCTAGGGCCAGCAAAACCTCTTCTCTTCCTCGTCTGACTTTCACGGTACATTTTTGGCGAAAAAGTGCTTGGAAGTTAGAGATCAGAGAGTTGGAGTGCAGGGGAGTTGTGAGGAACCCCCAAAACCCCTCCCCTATTTATAGGGAGAAAATCAAATTCGGGACCGTCGTCTGGGAAGTCGAGACGGCGGTCTCGGTTGTGCGTAAGTCGAGACGACCGTCTGGGATCTCGAGACGGCGGTCTCGACTTTGGTCTTAAGCGAGACGGCTGTCTCGCCAAGCGAGACGGCGGTCAGGGAATTCCGGACGACCGTCTCGATTTAAAGGGTTTTTTTTTTTTTTAAGAAAATAGGACCTGGTTCAAAAACATTTTATGCATGCAATGTTTTTATGTTTGATGTCCTATAATGCCTATTTCAATTAGTTTTTCAGAAGGATTTAACTGACGTGTCTTGTAGCGTCGAATGCCTTCTGATCTGTGTTTCCGTATTTGGCTGTACCATGCCGGAGTTCTTGTGACCGAAAGATAACTTGTTTTTCCTTATTCTTTCCTCTCTTTTTTTTGTAGAGCACTCTTTGTCATGTAGTGTCCCTTTTTCTCCACTCTAGGGGTTTCAATCCTCTTGTTGACTATATGCCTCCATATTCCTAAATTAATTATTAGAATATCATTGTGAGGGTCAAGAGAAAAGAAGTAAAGAGGTAAATTCAATGGCTTGTGTTTTAGAAGGTTTAATTTTATTTAGAGAAAGGTTTTGTAAGAATGGTTGGCTAGGGTTAGGCTTAGGTGTTTAAGCTTTTTGTCTAAGCAAGTGTTTCCCTTTTTGTACTTGCACCTTAGTTTTATTTCCATTGCTTTTTATGGCTAGTTGATTTCCATAGATCGCCCTTCGGATTTTCGAACTAGGATATTGTGTTTTGGCCCTATCTTTTGTCTATGTTCCTTCTTTTTGTATTTTTAGGGAATCCTAGCGGACCTTATTTTGTAACCCTAACTTTTGCCTAGGCTACCCTTTATTTTTGTTCTGGGTATCCTACCGGGTCGACCCTATCTTTTGTGTAGCCCCCTTAGTGGGTTTCCTACCGGGTTTTTTTTTTGCCCTTTTCTTTTTTGGCCTTTGGCTTCTATGGGTTTTTTCCTTTTTTTTCTTTGTGTGTATATTTTTTCACAATATTGGCGAGGCATGACTTTCTTTATGATGAGGTAAAGCCTTGTTTGGTGCCTTTAATCAACTAGTTTGATTGTATTGGCAATGACGAATTTTGGTTATTTGGATGCGCTTTTTCTTCTTCTTTTTCTTTTTCTATTTACTTAGACAAGGTTATTGTGAGGTCTAGTCATGAAATAGCAAGAAGAGAAGCAGATAGTAAGAAGTATTCTTTATTAATTAATAAGGGAATATGTGCCCTAAAATGCCCGGGGTCGGGCTAGACCCGGGGATAATCTCTAACAATCATGGGGTTTACATCCCTTAAATGAAGAAAAAGATCTCCTAATGACTGGGGTAGCTCTTGACGCTTGCACTCCTCTGCTCCGGAAAATTTGCTTGAGTGTGCGGAGGGGAGACTTCCCTTTTCCTCTTTCTGCTTAGCCCTTAGTAGGGTCATATCCTAGGCCATGCTTGAAAGGATTATCTTGGAATTCCGGGGTTCCCTTATGCCTTGGGAATCTGCCCCAGTCCTTGGCCAGGATGGTAACCATGCTTCATCATCATGCGGGCTACCTTCGTGTTTTTGGGAAGTCTTTCTATACTCGGCAATTTCGAGTGCTTGAAAAGATGTTTCAAGGGCCTCTTCTACTGCATCCACATAAGGTTGGGTGGACGATCCACTGAGCAGGATATCATCTTCTGCTTGGACCGTGACCAATTTGTCGTCCACTATGAACTTAACTTTCTGGTGGAGCGTCAAAGGTACTGCCTTAGCGTCATGAATCCAAGGCCTGCCGAGGAGGCAACTATATGCTGGAGTAATATCCATTACATGGAAATTGACGTTGAAAATAGTGGGTCCAACTTGGGCGTAGACGGGTTCCTTGGATAGTCAACTTGTCTAGTTTGCACTTGGGCATCACGTTCAAGGATGACCCGTTATCCACAAGAACTTCGCCGATGAGGTACTCCTTGCACTTGATTGAGATGTGCAAGGGCTTGTTGTGGTTCGACCCCTCGAGGGGTAGTTCTTCCTCTGTGAAGGTGTCGCTTGCTATAATGTGACTAACAATCCTCTTAACCTTTTCTTGGGATATAGTGTGAGGTACATGCGCTTTGCTCAAGACCTTCAAGCAGGGCGTTTCGTGCGATTCCGAGCTCATCATTAGAGATAACAATGTTATCTTTGCAGGTGTGGGATTGAGTCTGGTCTATAATGGAATACTCGCTTTGCCTTATAAACTCGGGTAATTCTTCCTGTCTCCTCCTTGGATTCCTTATTTTCTTTCTCTTCTTCGGTCTTTTTATTTTTTCCTTTATTTTTGGGGACGTCTTCTTGTGAGTCCTTGGGGATTAGATTCTTCCACTTCTAGTCATGCCCCAATGTCGGCTATATTCGTGAT
The DNA here is from genome assembly GCA_963425845.1 of Sphenostylis stenocarpa. Lineage (NCBI taxonomy): Eukaryota > Viridiplantae > Streptophyta > Magnoliopsida > Fabales > Fabaceae > Sphenostylis > Sphenostylis stenocarpa. The sequence continues at coordinate 57,022,290 of OY731400.1, read as the reverse complement.
ATCCTCTTTTATTGGTGAAGATTTTGCGTATCTCCACGGTACAACTTTATTTGACTCGTAGGGGAAAGGACGTGGCATAAATAGTCACATTGGTGTCCTTGCCCCCTCTTCCTTATTTTTGAGGACCAACGGTCGAGGCTTATTTTCCTCTCGTGACGAGTCAACCGTTGGGGAAAGCTTGATTAGGAGTGGCTTTCTCTCCATTCTTCTGATTTGGAAGACGTGTCAGTTAATCCTTCCTTTTTATTATCTTATTTATTAAGTGTGAAAGGAGGGGAAATTAAATATGCAGATGAATGATATGCATGCAAGTAGACAATTGTTGAATAAAGAAAAATTTCATTTATCCGTTGGAAGGTGTACATTCCCCTATTCCATACTACGAAGCAATTTTTGGCAAAAATAGAAAAGCCTAAAGAAACCCATAGGCGGGTCTTGATCTCTATGTAATTCCCTTTCGGCTTCCCGGACGTGACGAGCAAGTGCTTCGCTTTGCTTCTGGACTGCCTGACTCATATCTTCGCTATACTTTTGAGCCTCTTTGATCTTCGCCTCTTGATGGATGACCAAGGCTTGCAGTTCATCGAGTTTTGCAAGGGCTCGGTCCTTTTCTTGTAGTATTTGGCCGTACCGAGCTAGCCTCGTCTCTTTCTTTGCAGCGTAGCTCAGTGAGACTTTTGTTGAGTCTCCGATTGGTCTCCCGCTCTTGGCGTATTTCTGACCGAGTCTTGGTGAGTTCCTCGCAATAACTCCTTGATCGTCTGAGCCTATTTTGCTGATTCGGCCTCAAGGCGTGCTGATTTGGCGTTATTTCTCGAAGTTGGCTATCCGAGCTGGTTCTCGCGGCTTTGGATGCTCTGGATAGTTTGCTCATTAGAGTCGAGACACTGGTCCTTGAGGCGCTCTATTTCATGATCCTTTTTCTTGCATTGCCTTTGCAGACCATCAATGGTGAGGATAGATTCTTACTATCTTTCTTCAAGGGCCCTCATCTGGGCTCCCATGATTTCTATCCTCTAGGGTCAAGGCATCGACTTGAGCCCGCAGCCTCTTCACTATTGGCACTTGTAACGAGTGAGGTGGATGGCTGAGACATCCCTCTTCTTTTTCTCCACACCTCATAATCACTAGAGATAGCTACTCGAGCTTTTCCTAGCTCTCTATCTCCCATAAAGACTAGTTTCTCCCATGCTTTTCTCACGGCTAGTGAGTTGGCGATTGTGTATGGGTCTCTGAAGAAACACAGTCCTCCGAGTTCCCCTCGAGAAATTGTAGTTTGAGTCCTCATGAGCTGCCTCATAGCTACTCTAGGTGAGTAGGCTATGCAACCCCTGAGTCCTATCAAGGGTACGTTCGGATAATCTCCACATCTGATGAGGACTGGACCGGGTCGGAACCAAGGGCAGACCCAGGATAAATTGTTGGCGTCCCAGTGTTCCAACTCGTCCTTCCATTCTGAAGTTAAGCGTCGTTGGAGAGGGATTTTGGAGAAGCTCCTCAAAGGGTCGGGGAACATCCCCATGTGACTAGAGGCGTAAAAATGTGTAATGCCCCACACAAAGAGTAGTGAAGAGCAGCAACAAAGTGTTTTTCCTTGCTTCAGGTGGCAGAATTCCACCGAGAGTAAGGTGTCGGCAAGAATTGTAGGCAAGGGACTCTTCGAGTTCACGTCCCAGGCGAAGAAGGCTCCATGACAGCTTGATCCACTGTGTCAAGGTGGAAGGGAAACAAGATCGTTCCGAATATGATTAAGGCCAGGGTTTTGTTAAAAGCGACTCATTCTGTCCTTTTAGCCAAATTGGACAGATGGTCTTCTAACATTGAGACTTTCCAACCCTGGATGTTCCCTTTTCCTTCAGGGTGGTCTGCCGGAATGGTAGCTGAATGATGGCAGCGACTTGTTCTGCAGGAGTATATGCCCCGTGGCGGATATGGACCCCGATCGATTTGGGCCATTTCGAGCATGATTTCGTACTCCTCCAAGGTGGGCACCATATCAAACTGCGGAAATTCGAGCAAGTGCAGATCGGAGTTCCGAAGTGAACTAATACCCTCGACGAAAACTTGATCAACACAGATCTTCACCAGGTCAAGAATCCTTCCACAGGATTTTTCAAAGTCGGAGCGGACCTCTGGTGGAATTATTTCGCAAAGCCGTTCCAATTTCTCAGTATGGTATCGGGGAATGTCCACCTTCTTCAATTGTCTACTAGTCCCCTCCATTTTCTAAAACCAAAATGCATGTTTTATGAAAATGATGCTTATTGAATGAATGAGAGTGTTTATTTTTTATTTGTCATGTTTTGTATGATACTTGCGTATTTTTTGAAAAATAAACTACCTATATGAATGAGTGTAATATTTTTGAACAAGGTCCCATTTATTGTTTTGGAATCAAAATTTTTATTATTATTATTTTATAGCCTTTTATCTCTTCTGTCGATCGCGTGGCTACTTAGCTTACAAAGAACCTGAAACCAGGCTAGCTAAAAGGTAGACTGTCTCGAGATAAAAAATGGCTTTATGCGAAAGAATATTTAGCGTCCCTTATCTCTTTTGTCGATCCTGCGTGGCTACTTAGCTTACAAAGAACCTGAAACCAGTGCTAGCTAAAAGGCAGATCAGTCCGAGATAAGGGTGTTTATTGCAAAAAATGTTTTTTGTGATTTTTCTCGTTGTTTGGTTTATGCTATGCAACAGACAAATGGAACAAACAGATGCACACACAATTCGATCATCCGCGAACAAGGCGAGAAGTCGTTTTAATCATGAGGTAGGGTTTTCCTCGCGAAAAGTGCTTTGGCGAAGGTAGGTTCTAACTGTTCTCACCAAGGCTAAGGCCCCCAAGGTGCCCCCATTATAGGGTCCCCACTCTCCAAGTCCTTCCGACCATGCTTAGCACTAAGGCCATAGTCAGTCTTTGTGCCAAAAGAGGAAGGTTATCACCTTGAGTGGTGGTTTTCGATCACACTGGTGGGCACAAGGCCATCACTACGCCGAACCGTACCTGCCACCCACTCCCTATGCATTTCTCACTTGCCCTCGGGTATAGAGGGAACCTGTAGTGTGCAAGGGTTTGTGTACAGTTTGTATTTCAAACAATTGCGTAAGTATAAACGAACAACAGTTATTAAAGCCAAGCATTAAAACATGTTATAATACAAGGTAGGGTAAAAGCGTAATTTTCTTGGTTTATTTACTTTAAGCTGGCCCATCACTAAATGGGATCAACTCTCTAGGCTTCCCCGCAGAAGTCGCCATCTGTTGCTGCCATCAAAACGAGGCGGTCGGAACGACGCGATGGTTCCGACTTTCCAATTTTCACATTTTTTATTGGTATGGTTACAACGCCTTTAGGTTGTCCGATAACCGGGCTGAACCTAGGGGCGAGGTTTTCGAAAAGGCGCTCTTGGATTGTCCGATAACCGGGCTAAACCAAGAACTAATTTTGAAGGGTTCTTTTTGGAGTCGGCACAGATGTTTTTACAGGAAACAATGGAAAAGGAGTAAAAAGGCGTTGGTTTTCAAAAACCAACTTTGGTCATTAGAACCGAGTTGGGTAAGGGATTTAGTTACGTGTAAGGGAAGTGTTAGTTCCCTTACGACGCTCCTTTGGGTTCCCTATGATGGGCTAGCTACTTTGAATAAATAAACCGATGAAAACACGTTATTACCCTTGTAGACCCCAAATCTTGCCCGACCTCATAATAAAGACCAGAAGACCTCCTTTTTGAAGATGGATGAAGCCTAAGAAGCCATTAGGAGAGACTATTAGGCCCCATACTAGGATAGGAGGGATTTTTCGCATAAAAATAAGGATTTTCACCTTTTAAAGTCGAGACTGCCGTCTCGCCTCGCTGAAAGTGGCGAGACCGCTGTCTCGCTTGTCGAGACGGTCGTCTCACCACTCACGAATGGTGAGACCGCCGTCTCGCCATTTCTGCAAGGCGAGATGGTCGTCTCGAATGGCGAGACGACCGTCTCGACTCTGACAAGCGCGAATCCCTATAAATAGTCGTGCCATTCCCCTCATTTCACACAGTTCTTCCATTCTCTCTCTAGTTACTTCCTCAAATTCTCTTTCTAGAACCCCTCTCGAAGCATTTTTGGAGTTTCGAGAGTTTTTATAGCGTTTTCGAGAGATTCTGCGCTCGTAAAGAGTGAAGGGCTGCCAAAAGCACCCAAATTGTAAAGAAATTAATAGAAAGCTTGCCTCGGAGGTTTCTATACTCTCTCTCTACTTTACCGCTTTAATTTTAATTATGCAATAGGAATTAGGGTCATGTAGTCATAATTTTAAATTCCGCAAATAAAGGGTAAAAGCGTATTTTCACGGTTTATTTATTCAAAGTAGCTGGCCTATCATAGGAACCCGAAAGGGGCGTCATAAGGGAACTAACACTTCCCTTACACGTAACTAACTCCCTTACCCAACTTCTGGTTCTAATGACCAAAGTTGGTTTTTTGAAAACCAACGCGCCTTTTCACTCCTTTTCCGATGTTTCCGGTAAAACATCGATGGCGACTCCAGAAGAACCCTTCAAAAGTAGTTCTTGGGTTAGGTCGATATCTGGACAATCCAAGAACGCCTTTTCGAAAACCTCGCCTCTAGGTTCAGCCCGGTTATCTGGACAACCTAAAGGTGTTGTAACCACACCAAATAAAAATGCAACAACATGGTCGAATACGAAGCATGTGCACTAGGGATCCAAACAGCTTTAGATCACTGGGTTACTAAACTTAAGGTCTTCGGTGATTCATCCCTTGCCATTTATCAACTTAAAGGTGAGTGGGAAACAAACAACTCCAAATTAATCCCATATCTAGAGCACGTCCGTGATTTATTCTCAAGAATGGAGAGTGTCATCTTCCAAGTATATTCCTCGGAAGACAATCAATTCGCGGATGCTCTCGCCACTCTATCATCCATGTTCGCCTTAGATCAAGAACATGAGATGCCAATCATCCAAATCAAGATGCATGACAAACAAGTTTTTTGCATGACGAGTAAATGGCGAGCACGAACCAAAATCCATGGTATCATGACATCAAACAATATCTCATGAGGGGTGAATACCCCAAAGGAATTAATGACAATGATAAACGAACCATTCGTAAAAGGGTCGTAGGGTTCACGTTGATTGAAGGAACCCTCTACAAAAGGAGTCTCGATTCCACTCTCTTAAGGTGTGTGGACCAAGAAGAAGCCCAAACCTTGATAAGAGAAATCCACAAAGGAGCTTTTGGGACCCACGCACCTGGGCATGTCATGGCAATGAAGATCTTAAGGGCAGGATACTTTTGGTCCACAATGGAAGCTGATTGTCACCAGTATGCTAAAAAGTGTCACAAGTGCCAAATTTACGCCGATAATATCCACGTGCCGCCCGCACCTCTCAGTACCCTGGCTACACCATGGCCATTTTCTATGTGGGGCATGGACATCATCGGGCCCATAGAACCCAAAGCATCTAATGGCCATCGTTTTATCCTGGTGGCCATTGACTACTTCACCAAATGGGTTGAGGCAGCGTCATATGCACATGTGACTCGAGAAAGTGGTGACCACCTTCATCAAGAAAAATATTCTATGTCGGTACGAACATCCCCCATAGGCTCATTACCGATAATGGGACCAATCTCAATAATAAAATGATGGAGGAACTGTGTCAAGACTTCAAAATTTAACACCACAATTCTTCTCCGTACCGACCAAAGATGAACAGTGCGGTAGAGGCAGCCAATAAGAATATTAAGAGAATCATCCAGAAGATGGTAGTAACCTACAAAGATTGGCACAAAATTTTGTCCTTCGCCCTACACGGCTACCGAACGTCAATACGAACCTCCACAGGGGCTACTCCGTTTTCCCTCGTATACGGAATGGAGGTCGTACTACCAGTAGAGGTTGAAATACCCTCCCTACGAGTTATTATGGAAGCCAAGTTGAAAGAAGCCGAATGGGTCCAAAATCGATATGATCAGCTGAACCTAATCGAAGAAAAATGGTTGGACGCCATATGTCGGGGACAAGCTTACCAAAAGAAGATCAAGAAAGCCTACGACAAGAAGGTCAAACCCCGCACCTTCCAAGAGGGGGATCTAGTGATAAAGAAACTGCTCCCAACCCAGAAAGACAAAATTGGAAAATGGACAGCAAATTACGAAGGGCCCTTTGTGGTCAAACAAGCCTTCTCAGGAGGAGCCCTCATCCTCACCAACATGGACGGAGAAGAGTTTCGACATCCTGTCAACTCAGATGCGGTAAAGAGATACTACGCCTGAAGACATTGCTCATAACCTGTCAGGATGAAAGCTCGCAAAGAGCGTCCTGGGCAAAAGATAGGGTCCGCATTCCTCACTAGGATACGTCCTAGGAAAAAATTAGAGGTTTCTAAAAAAAAAGAAAAAAAAAAGAAAAGAGCAATGATTACCTTAGCTGAAAACCGCAAAGGCGACTAAGGTAATACCTTCACAGAAGCAAGCAAACTTCGCATAGTCTTCACTCCGAGTTCGAGCATCTCAATTGAAGTGACCAGGAAAAACAGAGAAACAAAAATCACGGGCATGATGGATGTATCTTATACAGCTTAGCCAACCTTGGCCAACCCTGCTTACAAATTCCTTTGTAAATCCTCATGAAAAATAGACCATTTGGTTATATCAATAAAAATTATCCTTTCTTCTCTTTACCCACTTATGAGAATGTCTCTGTATTAACGAAATATGAGCATGCATAAAACAAGAAATACGAGAAAGCATAAGAAAAACAAGACAAACAACACCAACCAGGACCGTCCCAAGCAAAAAAAATATAGGGTAGCCTGCTAGATCGAAAACCCGCAAAGGGCGGTCTAGGAAAAAGTTAAGGCCTTCATAAAAAGAAAAAAATCCACCGAAATATCGCATGCAAGAATTAAGCCCGCTAGATCGAAAACCCGCAAAGGGCGGTCTAGGCAAAAGATAGGGCTAAAACAAAAAGAATAGTCATGAGAAAACAAAAAGAAAGTACCGGTCACTTTCTAGATGCCCCAAACTAAAACAAATTGCATCAAAAGCATCCATGCACAAGTAGTTGCACGAAAAGGACTTTGTCAGAATCAAAACAAACAAATATACTTCATTCATATAAAAAGATCAGCTTCATGCTTTCATAGGGAGCACTCAGGGGTATCCCGGTAAGACCTTGTCAAAACAACCAATAATTTTTCGACGACCAACAAAGTCGGCTAACCACTATCAAAAGATCAAAAAAAAAGAATCCCTAGTAATCAACAAGGCTGGATGAACACCAACAAAATCCCCAACACATACCGGACGACCATTCCTAGAAAAAGACAAACAAAAAAGCACATCTCAACATGGGCGCATGAGATAGAGCAGTAAGCCGCCACCACATCCAAAGGATCGGCTACCACAAGAAGGAGCATCCGGAGGCATAACACCAGATGGGGGTGTATACTCATCAGGCCTTACAAAAGGGGGCTTACCAGACGGGGGTTCATACTCGTCAAGCACCAAATGGGGGTGTATACTCATCAGGCCTTACAAAAGGGGGCTTACCAGACGAGGGTTCATACTCGTCAAACACCAGATGGGGGTGTATACTCATCAGGCCTTACAAAAGGGGGCTTACCGGGCGAGGGTTCATACTCGTCAAACCAGATGGGGGTTCGTACTCATCAGCCGAAAGGATCAGCTACCGCTAGAAGAAGCATCCTGGAAGCACACCTTTACCCGGAAGATCAACTGCCATAAAGACGGAACATCTGAAGGACAACCGGGCAAGAGGGTCAACTCCTTTACCCTCCAGTCGATCTCCGTGGCACAACAGGCTAGCAGTCGACTAGTCGGGTAAAAGGGGGGCAGCTGTAGACCCCAAATCTTGCCCAGCCTCATAATAAAGACCAGAAGACCTCCTTTTTTAAGATGGATGAAGCCTAAGAAGCCATTAGGAGAGACTATTAGGCCTCATACTAGGATAGGAGGGATTTTTGGCATAAAAATAAGGATTTTCACCTTTTAAGGTCAAGACCGCCATCTCGGATTCGGGACCGCCGTCTCGCCTCGTGAAAGTGGCGAGACAGCCGTGTCGTTTGGCGAGACGATTGTCTCACCATTTCTGCAAGGCGAGACGGTCGTCTCGAATGGCGAGACGGCCATCTCGACCTTGTCAGACGAGACGACCGTCTCGACCTGACAGGCGCGAATCCCTATAAATAGCCACGTCATTCCCCTCATTTCACACAGTTCTTCCATTCTCTCTCTAGTCACTTCCTCAAATTCTCTTTCTAGAACCCCTCCGAAGCATTTCCGTAGTTTCTGAGAGCTTTCTGAGAGTTTTTATAGCGATTTCGAGAGATTCCAGCATTGTAAAGAGTGAAGGGCCGCCAAAAAGCACCCAAATTGTAAAGAAATTAATAGAAAGCTTTCCTCGAGGTTTCTATACTCTCTCCCTCTACTTTACCGCTTTAATTTTAATTATGCAATAGGAATTAGGGCCATGTAGTCATAATTTTAAATTCTCGCAAATAAAGGGTAAAAGCGTATTTTCACCGGTTTATTTATTCAAAGTAGCTGGCCTATCATAGGGAACCCGAAAGGGGCGTCGTAAGGGAACTAACACTTTCCTTACACGTAACTAACTCCCTTACCCAACTCTGGTTCTAATGACCAAAGTTGGTTTTTCGAAAACCAACGCGCATTTTCACTCCTTTTCCGATGTTTCCAGTAAAAACATCGGTGACGACTCCAGAAGAACCCTTCAAAAGTAGTTCTGGGGTTAGCCCGGTTATCGGACAATCCAAGAACGCCTTTTCAAAAACCTCGCCTCTAGGTTCAGCCCGGTTATCGGACAACCTAAAGGCGTTGTAACCACACCAAATAAAAACGCAAAAATTGGAAAGTCAGAACCATCACGTCGCTCCGACCGCCTCGTTTTGACGGCAGCGACAACCCTTTATTTGCGGAATTTAAAATTATGACTACATGGCCCTAATGTCTATTGCGTAATTGAAAATAAAGCAGTAAAGGAGAGAGGGAGAGTGTAGAAACCTCCGAGGCAAGCTTTCTATTAGTTTCTTTACAATTTGGGTGCTTTTTGGCAGCCCTTCACTCTTTACAGCGCCAGAATCTCTTAAAAAACGCTATAAAAACTCTTAGAAAGCTCTCAAAAACTCCGGAAATGATTCAGAGGGATTCTAGAAAGAGAATTTGAGGAAGTGACTAGAGAGAGAATGGAAGAACTGTGTGAAATGAGGGGAATGACGCTATTATTTATAGGGATTCGCGCCTGTCAGGTCGAGATGGCCGTCTCGCCATTCGAGACGACCATCTCGCCTTGCAGGAATGGCGAGACGATCGTCTCGCCAAACGAGACGGCGGTCTCGCCACTTTCGCAAGGCGAGACGACGGTCCCGAATCCGAGACGGCGGTCTCGACCCTAAAAGGCGAAAATCCTTATTTTTATGCCAAAAATCCCTCCTATCCTAGTATGGGGCCTAATAGTCTCTCCTAGTGGCTTCTTAGGCTTCATCCATCTTTGAATAGAAGGTCTTTTGGTCTTTATTATGAGGTCAGGCAAGATTTGGGGTCTACATGTACTTTCTCGTAATCTTTGCTTAATGAATTAATTCGTTATAGGGAACCCGAAAGGGGCGTTGTGGGGTGCTAACACCTTCCCCACACGTAACTAACTCCCTTACCCAACTCTGGTTATAATGGCCAAGTTTGGTTTTTCTTAAAATCAACGCCTTTTTATCCTTTTCCAATGTTTATGGTCAAAACATTGGTGGCGACTCCATAAGAACCCTTTTTATGAAAACCTTGCTTTTATTAGAGGATAGTTCAGTTGTTGAGCACCTCAGAAGCAATGAACACATTTTTAAAATAAAACGCGAGTCTAAACCATCTTTTCACGACCGCTCGCATAAACGTTCGAGATGTCCCTAGACGTCGGAACGGACGGCGGCGACAAGCATCATCTCTTACAGGAAAATGTGCAACGTTTTCCCATATATCATCATCAAGGATGATAGTTACACCCTTGACACGAGAAATGGCTACTTGATCCCTAAATTTGAAACGAGAATAAAATACCCTAACTAAATCAGGGTAGTATGTACCTTGCATTTGGATAAAAGGGAGAACTCCTTGAAATTCAAGAAGATTAGGAAAATTGAGTCCTCTATTGATGAATTGATCACTAATAATGAATTTTGGAGTAATGATACCTCTTTCCTTCCAGAAGGTGAGAAATTCCTGATGGCCCTCATCATCTGAGATCCATCCTTCGACAGAATTAGGACGGGGATGAGAGGCAGGAGCAAATCTTCTTCTTGTGGGAATTTTAGCACGAGAAGAAGAGGCCATTTTAGGATTAGAAGAAAAACAAGATCGTTTTGGAAGACAAGTGAGGTTAAGAGAAGGCAAGAAGGCTTGAATGATGCTAAAATGCTTGGATTCAAGAGTTTGAGGTGTGGAGAAGTGAAATGAAGGCTTCCTATATATATACAACATCTCCAACGGTCATAAATGGTCATTTGGGAGAGAAGAGGAGCCAAAAGAGTCGTTCAAAACGGCTAGTTCACAAAAAATGCCCTGTTTAATCGGTTAAAACTTGAAATAATTGATTAAACCAACAACAGACCCATTTAATCGATTAAATCAACCTGTTAATCGATTAAATAAGTAGTTAATCGATTAAAACTTGAAATAATCGATTATTCCAGAGAGTAACTTCAGATTTTGGACATTTAGGTGCAAATAATCGATTATTGCTTCAAATAATCGATTATTCCAGAGAGATCATCAAATTTTTGAGGTTTAGACACATGATAATCTATTAATACCCTACATAATCGATTATAACATTACAAACATGCAATAACTGATTAATTAAGCAGAGTTTCAGCTATTTCTAATATTCCTAAGTCTCTTCTAAGATCATAGAATCTATCCTTGGGAAGAGGTTTAGTAAAAATATCTGCTAATTGATGCTTTGTATCGACATATTCAATTTTACAATTTCCTTTGCTAATATGATCTCTTAAAAAGTGATGTCTAATCTCTATATGCTTAGTTCTAGAGTACATTACTGGATTCTTAGTAAGATTTATTGCACTTGTATTATCACACATCAATGGAATATCACTTAGAAAGATACTATAGTCTTCTAATTGTTGTTTCAACCACAAAATTTGAGCACAGCAATTACCAGCAGCAATATATTCAGCTTCAGTAGTGGATAAAGCAACACATGCTTGTTTCTTAGAATGCCAAGACACTAATGATGATCCTAACAAATGACATGTTCCACTAGTACTCTTTCTATCTATTTTACATCCACCATAATCAGCATCAGAATAACCTATTAAACTAGGAGAAGCTTCAGATGGATACCATAAACCAAAACCTGTAGTTCCTTTTAAATATTTTAAAATTCTTTTTACTACAGTTAAATGAGATTCTTTTGGACATGCTTGAAATCTAGAACACACACAAACATAATGCATAATATCAGGTCTACTTGCAGTTAAGTATAATAGTGAACCTATCATACCTCTATACATAGGTTGATTAATTTCCAAACCTGATTCATCTTTGTCTAAATAGCATGAAGTTCCCATGGGTGTGTTAGCTTCCTTTGAAGTGTCCATTCCAAACTTCTTGAGAATCTATTTGCAGTATTTGGTTTGAGACACAAAAATGCCATCCTTAAGTTGTTTAATTTGAAGTCCAAGGAAGAATGTTAATTCTCCCATCATAGACATTTCAAATTCTCCCTGCATTATCTTAGCATCAACATATACTAGAACCAATAAGATATGTTCTTTTACTTTCTTTATAAACAAAGTAGAATCAATTTTTCCTCTAGAAAAATCATTTGAAGTTAGAAAGCTACTTAATCTTTCATACCAAGACCTAGGAGCTTGTTTCAAACCATATAATGCTTTCTTCAATTTAAAAATATGATTAGGATAACTAAAATCTTCAAATCCAGGGGGTTGCTCCACATATACTTCTTCTTTAATAAACCCATTCAAAAATGCACTTTTAACATCCATTTGATATAATTTAAATTTCACCAATGATGCATAAGCAAGAAGTAGGCGTATAACCTCTAACTTGGCAACAGGAGCATAAGTTTCATCATAATCAATACCTTCCTCCTGACAGTAACCTTTGGCAACAAGTCTGGCTTTATTCTTTTTTATATTTCCATCTTCATCAAGTCTGTTTCTAAATACCCATTTAGTTCCAATTACTTGATGTGATTCTTCTCTTGGAATTAATTCCCAGACTTGATTCCTTTCAAATTGATTAAGTTCTTCTTGCATTTCTATGCACCATTGGTCATCTTTAAGCGCTTTCTCAACATTTTTGGGTTCTATCTGTGACACAAAAGCTACAAACATGCAGAAATTAGTCATATTTCTAGTTCTTACCCCTTTTGAGATATCACCAATAATATTGTCCATTGAAAGTCCTCTCGGTGATTGTCATTCTTTTGCTAATTCAGTTGGTTGAGAAGGCTCATTCTCATTCAAATACAATTCTTCAAGAGCCTCTCTTATGTACTCATCATCACCTGCAAGTTCTTTATTTGACTCAAGAGGATTTCCTCTAAGGTCTAAAATTTCTGTTAGAATCGCGCAGCGGAATGTTTACGTGAACGGACAAAATCCAAGAGGGGGGGTGAATTGGTTTCTTAACAAAAATTAGGTTTTAAAAATTTTCCCCAAATTTTACCGATTAAAATGTTGTGTAAATGTAAATAGAATAAGGATAGAGTCTTACACAGAAGATTTATACTGGTTCGGATCAAAACACCCTACGTCCAGTTGTTAATCACTCAAACAGAGGATTAACGTTGTCACTATAATCAAAGTTATACAAGCAGATTACAAATGAAAAGATAAGGTAACGAAAACACCTCTCTTGAGTCACACAAGAGATGAAGAAAAGCTTTCCCTAGAGACGGCACAACACACAATCCACCAAGAACTCCACTTAGTGATTCTTATCGCTTCTAGCCCACACTAGGTTCCAAAAGCCCCTTTTTCGTCCAACAAACAATTCTCTGGCAATCACAACTCTCAACTTTTGTTTGAAAAAGGTTGTTCTCATTGCAGAGAGCCTTAGAGAACCTTAAGTAGACGAAATTAGGGTTTGGGAATTGGGGAATTTCGAAACCTGGTGTATTGGGACTAGGGTTTTTGAAGCTTGGTCTAATTTGAAGTTTAAAATGTATATTTGACTGAAATAATCGATTATCTTGAGTGTTAATCGATTATTACAGATCCAAAATCAACAGGAACCCATAACCACGCGTTTTAATCGATTAACAGCCCTGTTAATCGATTAACAGGAGTGTTAATCGATTATTACAGAGAGCTGATACAGAAAATGGTTTTTCTCTCTGTAATAATCGATTATTTGGCCTTTTAATCGATTAAACCAGTGTGTTTTTGATAAAAATGAGTTTTTGAAGCTTCTAAAGAGTAGACTATGTGCTGGCTATCTTAGACTCTAATATTACAGACTTAAAATCATCAAAACAGAGTTATTACATAATAATACAAGTCTTCAACTCTCTAAGTCCATTGTTCTTGAATCATCATCAAAATCAACAAGCTTCATGTCCATGTAAGTTCAACATTCATGTCCTTGTACGTTTCAACAATCTCCCCCTTTTTTATGATGATCAAAATTTTCTTTTAAAGTCCTGTAATAACCTGTTTTATCTATCACACTAACAAAACATTAAACATACCAGATAATATTTAAATTCAATTATAAGAGGCTTTAAATATTTCTCCCCCTATTTTGATTATGATAAAAAAAAAACTCTCCCTCAAAATATGCATAATTAGGAAATAACTCCCCCTCAAACAATGCATAACACAAATAAACAACTCCCCCTCAATCATTGTAAACAAACAATAACTTTGAAGAAGATAGAACTCTTCATCTCATTACTATTACAAAATTTAAGCAATTTCTAATATGCCTAAGTCTCTTCTAAGATCATAGAATCTATCCTTGGGAAGAGGTTTAGTAAAAATATCCGCTAATTGATGCTTTGTATCAACATACTCAATTTTAGAGTTTCCTTTACTTATATGATCTCTCAAGAAATGATGTCACTTGTATATGTTTAGAGTGCATTCTGGATTCTTAGTAAGATTGATTGCACTTGTATCATCACACATCAAAGGAATATCATTTAGAAATATACTATAATCTTCTAGTTGTTGCTTCATCCATAAAATTTGAGCACAACAATTACCAGCTACAATATATTCAGCTTCAGTAGTGGATAAATCAACACATGCTTGTTTCTTAGAGTGCCAAGACACTAATGATGATCCTAACAAATGACATGTCCCACTAGTAATTTTTCTATCTATTTTGCATCCACCATAATCAGCATTAGAATATCCTATTAAACTAGTAGAAGCTTCAGATGGATACCATAAACCAAAACCAGTAGTTCCTTTTAAATATTTTAAAATATGTTTAACTGAAGTTAGGTGAGATTCTTTTGGACATGTTTGAAATCTAGCACACACACAAACAAAATGCATAATATCAGGTCTACTTGAAATTAAGTATAATAGTGAACCTATCATACCTCTATACATGGATTGATTAATTTCCAAACATGATTCATCCTTGTCTAAATAGCATGAAGTTCCCATGGGTGTGTTAGCTTCCTTTGAAGTGTCCATTCCAAACTTTTTGAGAATCTCTTTGCAGTATTTGGTTTGAGAGACAAAAATGTCATCTTTAAGTTGTTTGATTTGAAGTCCAAGGAAGAATGTTAATTCTCCCATCATAGACATTTCAAACTCTCCCTGCATTATCTTAGCAAATTCTACACACAAAGAATTATCAGTTGATCAAAAAATGATATCATCAACATATACTAGAACCAATAAGATATGTTCTTTTACTTTCTTTATAAACAAAGTAGAATCAATTTTTCCTCTAGAAAAATCATTTGAAGTTAGAAAGCTACTTAATCTTTCATACCAAGACCTAGGAGCTTGTTTCAAACCATATAATGCTTTCTTCAATTTAAAAATATGATTAGGATAACTAAAATCTTCAAATCCAGGGGGTTGCTCCACATATACTTCTTCTTTAATAAACCCATTCAAAAATGCACTTTTAACATCCATTTGATATAATTTAAATTTCATCAATGATGCATAAGCAAGAAGTAGGCGTATAGCCTTTAACATGACAACAGGAGCATAAGTTTCATCATAATCAATACCTTCCTCCTAACAGTAACCTTTGGCAACAAGTCTGGCTTTATTCTTTTTTATATTTCCATCTTCATCAAGTTTGTTTCTAGATACCCATGTAGTTCCAATTACTTGATGTGATTCTTCTCTTGGGATTAATTCCCAGACTTGATTCCTTTCAAATTTATTAAGTTCCTCTTGCATAGCTATGCACCATTGGTCATCTTTAAGCGCTTCCTCAACATTTTTGGGTTCTATCTGTGATACAAAAGCTACAGACATGCAGAAATTAGTCATATTTCTAGTTCTTACCCCTTTTGAGATATCACCAATAATATTGTCCATTGAAAGTCCTCTTGGTGATTGTCATTCTTTTTCTAATTCAGGTGTTTGAGAAGGCTCATTTTCTTCCAAATACTATTCTTCAAGAGCCTCTCTTATGTACTCATCATCACCTGCAAGTTCTTTATTTTACTCAAGAGGTTTTCCCCCAAGGTCTACAATTTCATCAAAAGTAATATGTATAGATTCTTCAACATTTAAGGTTCTTCTATTAGACACTCTATAAGCTTTGCTAGTTAATGAATAACCTAAGAAAATGCCCTCATCGACTTTTGAGTCAAATTTTCCTAAGTTGTCCTTTCCATTATTTAACACAAAGCACTTACATCCAAATATTTTCAAATGAGCAACATTATGCTTTCTACCATTTAATAATTCATAGGGAGTTGATTTTATAATTGGCCTAATGAGCATTCTATTCAAAACATAACATGTAGTATTTACAACATCAACCCAAAAATATTTAGGAACATTTGATTCATTTAGCATTGTTCTAGCAAGTTCCTCTAGTGACCTATTTTTCCTTTCAACTACACCATTTTGTTGGGGAGTCCTAGGAGCAGAAAAATTATGCAATATTCCATTTTCCTCACAATAATTTTCAAACCTTTCATTTTGAAACTCACCACCATGGTCACTTCTTAAAACTTTAATTCTCAAGTCTTTCTCATTTTGAATTTGCTTTGCAAACTTCCTAAAGACCTTAAAAGCTTCACTTTTCAATGTTAAGAAAAATGTCCAAGTATATCTAGAAAAGTCATCAACAATCACAAGAGCATAATAATTTCCACCAAAACTTTTTATTCTAGAAGGACCAAATAAATCTAAATGTAACAATTCTAAGGGTTTTGATGTCGAAATAACATTCTTTGATTTAAATGATGATTTTACTTGTTTACCTTTTTGACATGCATCACATAATCTATCTTTTTCAAATTTTAACTTAGGCAAACCAATAACTAAGTCCTTTGATATCAACTTATTTAAATGATGCATATTTATATGAGCCACTCTCTTATGCCATAACCATGGGTTCTCTTCCTTAGCAACTAAGCATGTTATACTAGTATCATGTATACAATCCAAATCAATCAAATATATATTATGCCTAATGCCTTCCAATGCTACTTTTTCGAAATCTATCAAATGTATGGTACAAAACTTACTTTCAAAGATTACCTTAAATCCTTTATCACATAGTTGACTTATGCTAAGGAGATTATGCTTTAGCCCATCAACAAGAAGCACATCCTTAATCTCCAAAGTGTTTGCACCACCTATATTTCCAATTCCAAGAATCTTTCCTTTGTTGTTGTCCCCATAAGTTACGTATCCTTGTTCTTTAGCTTTGAAACTCACAAATTTTGTTTTGTCTCCGATCATATGTTTAGAGCATCCACTATCAAGATACCACATAGACTTCTTTGATTTGGAAGTTTCCTACAAAATAAGAACGTAGTAAACTTAGGTCCCCATAACTTTTGGGTCCTTGGGGTTAGAGACAAACAATTCATTTAACTAAAGGAACCAAAATATATTTTCCTTTAGGAACACCAAAATGTTAAATTTTACATCTATTTGAAGTATGACCATGTTTCATACAATAAAAACATGCTTTAGATGTAGCTTTTGAATATGATACATTTCTAACAATAGATGCTTTAGTTCCTTTTTCAACCTATACTCTTCTATTTTTCACTTTAGGCTTTTTCAAAGGAATATGATGGTTTTCTCTATTTTGAGCAATAACAACTTTATCCTTATTATTATTACTTATTTCCATCTCGGCTTTATCAAGCAAATGATTAAGAACATCAATGTCATATTCATACTCTTTACAAGATGCACATGCTATATTCTTATCATCATTCTCATCTATACATACAATTTTCGTTTCTAAGGTTTCCTTTTCCTCTAAACATGCAATTTTCGTTTTTAAGGACTCTACCTCCTTTTCGGATCTATTTAAACTCTTTTTCACAGCTTTGTATTCATTTTTCAAGTCCTTAAAAGCATTAAACAATTCATTATATGCATTTTGTAATTCATCAAAATTATTTTCATCATCACTTGAAGATGAGTCGGAATCACTTACCTCAAAATCAGAAGATATATTGTCATTTGCCATTAAGGAAATATTAGCTTCAATTTCCGAGTCACTTGACTCCGAACTCGAATCACTATTGTCCCAAGCAATGTAGGCTTTCTTCTTGAAGAACTTTTTTCCTTTATTATCTTCATTTTTCTTGTTTGGACATTCGGTCTTCACATGTCCTGTTTCACCACAACCATAACATTTGATATTTACGGAAGTATTTTCTCTTACCTTTCCCTTACCATTGAATGGATGCATTCCTTTAGCTTTCATGAATTTGGTGAATTTCTTAATCATCAGACTCAATTCTTCTTCTTCATTTTCCGAGTCTTCTCCTTCCTTTTTACTCTTACATTTGGAAATTTCAGTTTTGAAGGCTAAGTTCCTCTTTTGATGTTGTCCTTCCTCATCATTTAGCCTTCCTAGTTCAAGCTCATGCTCTCTCAACTTTCCAAAGAGCGCCGCCATAGACATTGTGGCAAGGTTTTGTGACTCCGATATTGCTGTCACCTTAGGTTGCCATTTCCTATCCAAAGATTTCAAGATTTTCACATTTAATTCATCAACATCAAAAATTTTACCTAATCCAGTGAGATGGTTCACAATGTGTGTGAAACGTTTTTGAACGTCAAATATTGTTTCGTCTTGTTGCATTCAGAACATCTCATATTCTTGGATTAGAGAATTTTTCCGTGCTCTCTTAACGTCGTCGGTACCTTCGTGAGTCATTCTCAACATTTCCCACATCTCTTGAGCACTTTTACAAACGGAGATCCTGTAAAACTCATCAAGGGTTAACGCAGATGAAATAATATTTCTAGCCCTAACATCAAATTGAGCTTTTCTATTTTCCTCCACCGTCCATCTAGAAAATGGTTTAGGAATGTCTACTCCGTTTTCAGAAACTTTAGGAATACATGGACCGTTTAAAATAGCGTCCCTGTCGCTGCTGTCAAAACGAGGCGGTCGGAGCGACGCGATGGTTCCAACTTTCCAATTTTCGCGTTTCTATGGGTAGGTTACAACACCTTTAGGTTGTCCGATAACCGGGCTGAACCTAGTGGCGAGGTTTTCGAAAAAGTGTTCTTGGATTGCCTGATAACTGGGCTAACCCAAGAACTAATTTTGAAGGGTTCTTATGGAGTCGCCACCGATGTTTTTACCGAAAACATCGAAAAAGGAGTAAAAAGGCGTTGGTTTTCGAAAACCAACTTTGGTCGTTAAAACCAGAGTTTAGGTAAGGGAGTTAGTTACGTGTAAGGGAAGTGTTAGTTCCCTTACGACGCCCCTTTCGGGTTCCCTATGATAGGCCAGTTATTTAGTAAATAAACTTTATGAAAAGACGCTTTTACCCTTTTATTTGCGGAATTAAAATAATGACTACATGGCCCTAATGTCTATCATGGAATTTAATCATAGAAATAAAGACAGTAAGAGAGAGAGGGAGAAGAAACCTCCGAGGCAAGCTTTCTATTAATATTCTTGAAAATTAGGGTGCGTTTTGGCAGCCCTTCGCTCTTTATAACGCCGGAAAAACTCTCGGAAACGCTATAAAAACTCTAAGAAACTCTCAGAAACTCCGGAAATGCTTCGGAGGGGTTCTAGGAAGAGAATTTGAAGAAGTTGCAAGAGGGAAAGTGGAAGAACTGTGTGAAATGAGGGGGGAAGTGCTGCTATTTATAGGGATTCACACTTGTTAGGCCGAGATGGTCGTCTCGTCTAACAAGGTCAAGACGGTCGTCTCGCCATTCGGGACGACCATCTCACCTTGCAAAAATGGCGAGAAGGCCGTCTCGCCAAACGAGAAGGGGGTCTCGCCATTCGCAGGTGGCGAGCCGGCCGTCTCACCAAGCGAGACGGCGGTCTCGACTTGTAGGAATGGCGAGACGGCGGTCTCGATCCCTGAAGGCAAAAATCCTTATTTTAATGCAGAAAATCCTTCCTATCCTAGTATGGGGTCTAATAGTCTCTCCTAGTGGCTTCTTAGGCTTCGTCCATCTTCGAATAGGAGGTCTTCTGGTCTTTATTGTGAGGCGGGGCAAGATTTGGGGTCTACAGCTGCCCCCCCTTTACCTGACCAGTCGACTGTTGGCTTGTCGTGCCAAGACGATCGACTGGAGGGTAAAGGAGTTGACTCTCTTGCCTGGTTACCCTTCGGACATCCCGTTTTGCGGCGGTTGATCTTCTGGGGAAAAGTTGTGTTGTGCACCTCCAGGATACTCCTTCTGACGGTAGCCAATCCCTTTGGTTGGCACATGGTAAACCTCAGGATACTTCTTTTGACGATAGCTGATCCTTCGGTTGATGGGTATAAACCCCCCATCAGGCTGGTAATTACAACCCACTGTGCGTAAGACTGGATGAGTATGAACTCCATGTCGCCGCCGTTAAAAAAGAGAGGCGGTCGGAGCGACGCGATGGTTTCGACCCTCTTGTTTTCGCATTTTTTTATGGGTGGTTACAACGCCTTTAGGTTGTCCGATAACCGGGCTAACCTAGGGGCGAGGTTATCGAAAGGTCGTCCTTGGGTTGTCCGATAACCGGGCTAACCCAAGGACTAATTTTTGAAGGGTTCTGTGGAGTCACCACCGATGTTTTTACCGGAAACATCAGAAAAGGAGTTTAAAAGGCGTTGGTTTTCAAAAAACCAACTTTGGTCATTAGAACCAGAGTTGGGTAAGGGAGTTAGTTACGTGTAAAGGAAGTGTTAGTTCCTTTACGACGCCCCTTTTGGGTTCCCTATGACAGGCCAGTTATTTTGTTAATAAATAAACCGAAAAAACACGCTTTTGCCCTTTTATTTGCGGAATTAAAATATTATGACTACATGGCCCTATCTATTGCGTAATTTAAATAAAGCGGTAAAAGTGGAGAGGGAGAATGTAAACCTCCGAAGCACGCTTCTTCTATTAATTCTCTTTAAAAAAGAGGGTGCTTTGTGGCAACCCTTCACTCTACAGCACCGGAAACCTCTCGAAACGCTCAGAAATCACTCTAAAGACACTCAGAAGCTCCAGAAATGCGTCGAAGGGATTCTAGAGAGAGAAATCCTAGAGAGAAGGAGGAGAGAATGCTGTGTGGTGTGTGGAAATGAGGGGAGGGAGCCCCTATTTATAGGTTTTCGCGTCTGACAGTGGCGAGACCGCCGTTCTCGTCTGACAGGGTCGAGACCGCCATCTCGCCAAACGAGACTGCCGTCTCGTCCTTTGCAGGTGGCGAGACCACCGTCTGGGAAAGCGAGACTGCCGTCTCGCCATTCACAGGTGGCGAGACCACCGTCTTGTTTGGCGAGACGGCGGTCTCGCCATTTGCATGAGGCGAGATGGCGGTCTCATCCCCAAAAAGGCGAGAACCCTTATTTTTGTGCCAAAAATCCTTCCTATCCTAGTATGGGGCTTAATAGTCTCTCCTAGTGGCTTGTTAGGCTTCATCCATCTTCGAATAGGAGGTCTTCTACTCTTTATTTCGAGGTCGGGCAAGATTTGGGGTCTACACTCCATATCAGGCTGGTAGTTGCAATCCGTTGTGCACTGGACTGGATGAGTATGAACCCCTCATCAGGCTGGTAGTTGCGACTTACTGATCTGGCTCAAGCGCAGATCAGGCGCACCGCGTGCGCACCGCGTGCGTAGGTTGATAGGTATGAACCCCCTATCAGGCTAGTACAGTCCACTGCGTAGGACTGGTGGTGGTGGCGGCTTACTGCTCGGGTGGCTCATGCGCCGAGCACTGAGACGTGTTCTCTTGTCTTTTGTTCTTTGTCTGAGAGTGGTCTTTCGGTCTATGTCGGGGACTCTGTTGGTGTTCATCCAGCTTGTTGGTTGCTAGGGATTTTTTGATTTTGATTTTTTTGGTGGTGGTCATCCGACTTTGCTGGTTGTCGGGTAGTCTTGTTTGTTGTTCGATTCTTGCTTGGTCGATGCATATTTTTGGTAAAGTTGGCAAAGTCTTACCGGGATACTCCTGAGTGCTTCCTATTTTCGAATGCAAGCACAAAGCTGATTTTTCTATATGAATGCTTTTTGGTCTTTTATTTATCTGAAGTATATTTGTTTGTTTTGATTTTGACAAAGTCCTTTTTGTGCAACTACCTGTTCGTGGATGCTCTTGATGCAATCTATTTTAGTTGGGGGCATCTAGAAAGTGACCGGTACTTTCTTTGCTGTTTTCCCGTGATTATTTTTATGAAATTTTGTTTTAGCCCTATCTTTTTGCCTAGACCGCCCTTTGCGGGTTTTAGATCTTGCGGGCTTGCCTTAATTTTTGCCTAGGATATCTTGGCGGGCTTTTTCTTTTTATGAAGGCCTTAACTTTTGCCTAGACCGCCCTTTGTGGGTTTTCAATCTAGCAGGCTACCCTATTTTTGCCTGAGATTGTCTTAGCAGGCGCTGTTTATTTGAATCTTGTTTTCTTTTTCTTTCTTATGCTTTCTTGTATTGCTTGTTTTATGCATGCTCATGTTTCGTTAATACAGAGGCATTCTTGCAAGTAGGTAAAGAGAAAAGAAGACAATTTTTATTGATATAAACGAATGGTTTATTTTTACAGGAGGATTTACAAAGGAATTTATAAGCAGGGCTGGCCAAGGTTGGCTAAGCTGTATAGGATATAACAATCATGCCCGTGATTTCTATTTTTATGTTTTTCTAGTCGCTTCAATTGAGATGCTCGAGCTCGGAGTGAAAATCATGCGAAGTCTGCTTGTTTCTATGAAGGTATTACCTTAGTCGCCTTTGCGGTTTTCGGCTAAGGTAATCATTGCTCTTTTCTGTTTTTTTTTTTTTTTTTTTTTTTTTGAAACATCTAATTTTTGCCTAGGATGTATCCTAGCGAGGAATGCGGACCCTATCTTTTGCCCAGGATGCTCTTTGTGAGTTTTCATCCTGACGGGTCATGAGCAATGTCTTCAGGCGTAGTATTTCTTTACCGCATCTGAATTGACTGGATGTCAAAGTTCTTCTCCGTCCATTTTGGTGAGGATAAGGGCTCCTCCTGAGAAGGCTCTCTTGACCACAAAGGGTCCTTCATAGTTTGCTGTCAATTTCCCAATTTTGTCTTTCTAGGCTGGAAGCAATTTCTTTATTACCAGATCCCCTTCTCAGAAGATGCGGGGATTGATTTTCTTGTCGTAGGCTTTCTTGATCTTCTTTTGATAAACTTGCCCCCGACATATGGCGTCTAGCAGTTTTTCTTCGATTAGGTTCAGCTGATTGTACCGGATTTGAACCCATTCGGCTTCTGTTAATTTTGCTTCCATAACAACTCGTAGGGAGGGTATTTCGACCTCTACCTGTAGTATGACCTCCATTCCGTACACGAGGGAAAACGGAGTAGCCCCTGTGGAGGTTCGCACTGAAGTTTGGTAGCCGTGTAAGGCGAAGGGAAGCATTTCGTGTCAATCTTTGTAGGTTACTACCATCTTCTGGATGATTTTCTTAATGTTCTTATTGGTTACCTCTACTGCACCATTCATCTTTGGTCGATACGGAGAAGAATTGTGGTGTTGAATTTTGAAGTCTTGACATAGTTCCTCCATCATCTTATTATTGAGATTGGTCCCATTATCAGTAATGAGTTTTATGAGGGATGTTGTACCGACATATAATATTTTTCTTGATGAAGGTGGTCACCACTTTCTGAGTCACATGCGCATACGATGCTGCCTCAACCTGTTGAACATTCAAGGACTTGATGTTGCACTTGATGGACATGAAGATTGTTGATTTTGATGATGATTCAAGAACTCAAAGACTTAGAGTGTTGAAGACTTGTTTTGTATTGTAATAACTCTGTTTCAATTAGATTGAGTCTGTAATATTAGTGTTTAAGATAGCCGGTACATAGTCTGCACCTTAGAAGCTTCAAAAAGCTCAAATTTATCATCCAGGCTCGGCTTTAATCGATTAAATAGGGAAATAATCGATTAAAACAGTGAGAAAAACCATTTTCTGTATCTGCTCACTGGTTTAATCGATTAAACCACCTGTTAATCGATTAACAGGCCTGGTAATCGATTAATAGCCCTTTTAATCGATTAAAACAGAGTGTTTTGGGGTTCTGTTGATTTTGGCTCTGTAATAATCGATTAACTCTTGATTTAATCGATTATTTCAGTCAGATTTTGATTTTTAACTTCAAATCAACCCTATTTTCGAAAACCCTATTTCCAAGAACCCTAATTCTGAAATTCCCAATTCCCAAACCCTAATTTCTCTACTTAAGCTTCTCTATGGCACTCAGAAAATTAGAACAACCTTTTTCATACAAAAGTTAAGTGTTGTAGTGCCAGAGAATTGTTTGTTGTAAGAAAAAGGGGCTTTTGGAACCTGGTGTGGGCTAGAAGCGATAAGAATCACTAAGTGGAGTTCTTAGTGGATTGTGTGTTGTGCCATCTCTAGGGAAAATTGTTCATCATCTCTTGTGGATTTCAAGAGAGGTGTTTTCTTATCTTTATCTTTTCAATTGTAACTTGTTTGTAACAACTTGATTATAGTGACAACGTTAATCCTCTGTTTGAGTGATTAGCAACTGGACGTAGGGTCTTTTGATCCGAACCAGTATAAATTTCCTGTGTAAGATTCTCTTTCTTCTCTATTTACATTTACACAGTTTTTAATCGGTAAAATTTGGGGAAAATTTTGAAAACCTAATTTTTATTAAGAAACCAATTCACCCCCCCCTCTTGGTTTTTGTCCGACCACGCGAACATTCCGCTGCGCGATTCTAACAAGTGGTATCAGAGCTTGCTTTGATAGTCATTCAAATTTTTTGAAAATGGCCGGACAAAATAAAACTTTTGCCGAAGGTGCGTCTATCAACAGACCCCCACTTTTTGCGGGTCAAAATTATCCTTTCTGGAAAGTAAGAATGCAAATATTTTTAGAGTCTGTTGATAGAGGCGTTTGGGATATTGTTTTAAACGGACCATTTATTCCTAAAGTTACTGAGAACAGTGTTGAAGTTCCTAAACCTTTTTCTAGATGGACTGCAGAAGAAAATAGAAAAGCACAATTTGACGTTAAGGCTAGAAATATAATTTCATCTGCTCTAACCCTTGACGAGTTTTACAGGATCTCTGTTTATAAAAGTGCTCAAGAGATGTGGGAAAAACTGAGAGTAACCTATGAAGGAACCAATGATAGTGACTGTAGACCCCTAATTTTGCCCGGCCTCTCAAAATAAAAGCTAGGGAAACTTCACATGAAAATAAAGTTCACCCGGCTTCCTATCAAAAACCGAGAAAGACCTCCCGCAACAAGACGGAGTTCACCCATCCACACAATAAAGACTAAAGAGACTTCCTACACGAAGATAAAGCTCGCCCGTCATCTTAATGAAGGCCAAGAAGACTTCCTATATGAAGATAAAGCTTCAACGGACACACATCGGCATCAAACGACGTCCGAAAAAGGAAAGGAAAGCTTCCCAGGGGTCCCAGAACACAAGAACTGCTGAAAACAGGTCGAGACAGCCGTCCCAAAGTTGGGACGGCCGTCCCAAACAACCTAGGACAGTCGAGACGGCCGTCCCACACATTCCAGGGGTGGAGTCAAGAACAAAAAATTCAGCTGGGACGACCATCCCAAACACACCTGGCCGTCCCAAACTGACTCAGTGCAAATTTTGCATTTGGGACGGCCGTCCCAACCCAGACGGCCATCCCAAAGTTCCAGGCGAAAAAAGGTTATAAATAGGAGGCCCTTAGGTCATTCTCCACACACCTCACACCCCAGACAACTCCAAGACTTGTCTTCTTCTCTCCCTCCTTCGAATGATCTCTCTGATTGCCTTTAATAGGTAACAATCAGTTAAGGAATTTGTATTCCGGCATTCGATTCTTCTAGAAAAGTTTAGTTGAGTCGAGTTTATTCGAGAGGAGAGTCATTGTAGAGTGAAGGATTGTCGCAAAGCGTCCTCTGTATAAAAGACTTATAATATAAAGCTTGCTTCGGAGGTTCTTCTCAATTCTCTTCCCTTTTATAGCTTTATTTACTGCTTTCTGTATGCAATGTAGATAAAATCATGTAGATAGCCATATTTAAATACTGTACTAATAAAATAGGGTAATAGCGTAATTTCTTGTAATCTTTACTTAAATGAATTAATCCGTCATAGGGAACCCGAAAGGGGCGTTGTGGGGTGCTAATACCTTCCCCACACGTAACTAACTCCCTTACCCGACTCTGGTTATAATGGCCAAGTTTGGTTTTTATTAAAATCAATGCCTTTTTCTCCTTTTCCAATGTTTATGGTCAAAACATTGGTGGCGACTCCAAAAGAACCCTTTTCGAAAACCTTGCTTCTATTAGAGGATAGTTCAGCGTTGAGCGCCTCGGAAGCAATGAACATATTTTTAACAAAAAACGTGAGTCTCAACCATATTTTCGCGACCGCTCGCATTAACGTTCGAGACGTCCCAGGACGTCGGAATGGACGGCGGCGACAGTGACTCGATTTCGGAATCAAGTGACTCAGAAATAGAAGCTAACATTTGCTTGTTGGCAAAAAGACAATATATCTTCCTACTTTGAGGTTAGTGATTCTGACTCATCCTCAAGTGATGATGAAAATGATTTTGATGAATTACAAAATGCATATGAAGAATTGTTTAATGCTTTTAAGGACTTGAAAAATGAATATAAAGTTGTGAAGAAGAATTTAAGTAGATCCGAAAAGGAGGTGGAGTCCTTAAAAATGAAAATTGTATGTTTAGAGGAAAAGGAGTCATTAAAAACGAAAATTGCATGTTTAGAGCAAAAGGAATCCTTAGAAACGAAAATTGTATGTTTAGATGAGAATGATGATAAGAACTTAGCATGTGCAACTTGTAAAGAGTATGAATATGACATAGATATCCTTAACCATTTGCTAGATAAAGCCGAAAATGAAATAAGTGATTTTAAGAAGGATAAAACTGATTTTGTTCAAAATAGTGTAAATTATCAAGTTCCTTTGAAA
Organism: Sphenostylis stenocarpa; assembly: GCA_963425845.1. Classification (NCBI taxonomy): domain Eukaryota; kingdom Viridiplantae; phylum Streptophyta; class Magnoliopsida; order Fabales; family Fabaceae; genus Sphenostylis; species Sphenostylis stenocarpa. The sequence continues at coordinate 56,995,641 of OY731400.1, read as the reverse complement.
AAGCCTAAAAGGAAAAATAAAAGAGTATGGGTAGAAAAAGGAACTAGAGCATCTATGATTAGAAATGCATCATTTTCAAATACTACATCTAAAGCATGTTTTTATTGCATGAAACAAGGTCACACGTCAAATAGATGTAAAATTAAACATTTTGGTGTACCTAAAGGTAAATACATTTGGGTTCCTATAGCTAAATAATTTGTTATGTCTCTAACCCCAAGGACCCAAAAGTTATGGGGACCTAAGTTTACTATGTTCTTGTTTTGTAGGAAACTTCCAAATCAAAGAAGTCTATGTGGTATCTTGATAGCGGATGCTCAAAACATATGACCGGAGATAAATCTAAATTTGTGAGTTTCAAAGCTAAGGAACAAGGATATGTAACTTATGGGGACAACAACAAAGGGAAGATCCTTGGAATTGGAAACATAGGTGGTGCAAACACTTTGGAGATCAAGGATGTGCTACTTGTTGATGGACTAAAGCATAATCTCCTTAGTATAAGTCAACTATGTGACAAAGGATTTAAGGTAATTTTTGAAAGTAAATTTTGCACCATACATTTGATAGATTCCGAAAATGTAGAATTAAAAGGCATTAGGCATAACATCATATATTTGATTGATTTGGATTGTTTACATGAGTCTAGCATAACATGTTTAGTTGCTAAAGAAGAGAACCCTTGGTTATGGCATAAGAGAGCTGCTCATATAAATATGCATCATTTGAATAAATTGATTTTAAAAGACTTAGTTATTGGTTTGCCTAGGTTAAAATTTGAAAAAGATAGATTGTGTGATGCATGCCAAAAGGGTAAACAAGTAAAATCATCATTTAAATCAAAGAATGTCATTTCCACTTCAAAACCCCTAAAATTATTACACTTAGATTTATTTGGACCTTCTAGGATAAAAAGCTTTGGTGGAAATTATTATGGTCTTGTGATTGTTGATAATTATTCTAGATATACATGGACATTTTTCCTAACTACGAAAAGTGAAGCTTTTAAGGTCTTTAGAAAATTTGCAAAACAAATTCAAAATGAGAAAGACTTAAGAATTAAAGTTTTAAGAAGTGACCATGGTGGTGAGTTTCAAAATGAAAAGTTTGAAAGTTATTGTGAAGAAAATGGAATATTACATAACTTTTCTGCTCCTAGGACTCCCCAACAAAATGGTGTAGTTGAAAGGAAAAATAGGTCATTAGAGGAACTTGCTAGAACTATGTTAAATGAATCTAATGTTCCTAAATATTTTTGGGCTGATGCGGTTAGTACTGCATGTTATGTTTTGAATAGAATGCTCATTAGGTCAATTATTAAATCTACTCCTTATGAATTGTTTAATGGTAGAAAGCCTAATGTTGCTCATTTGAAAATTTTTGGATGTAAGTGTTTTGTGTTAAATAATGGAAAAGATAACTTAGGAAAATTTGATTCTAAAGCCGATGAGGGCATTTTCTTAGGTTATTCATTAACTAGTAAGGCTTACAGGGTGTTTAATAGAAGAACCTTAAATATTGAAGAATCTATTCATGTTACTTTTGACGAAATTGTAGACCTTGGGGGAAATCCTCTTGAGTCAAATAAAGAACTTGCAGGTGATGATGAGTATATAAGAGAGGCTCTTGATGAATTATATTTGGAAGAAAATGAGCCTTCTCAAACACCTGAATTAGCAAAAGAATGGAAATCACCAAGAGGACTCTCAATGGACAATATCATAGGTGATATTTCAAAAGGGGTAAGAACTAGAAACATGTCTAACTTTTGTATGTCTATAGCTTTTGTGTCTCAGATAGAACCCAAAAATGTGGAGGAAGCACTTAAAGATGAACAATGGTGCATAGCTATGCAAGAAGAACTTAACCAATTTGAAAGGAATCAAGTCTGGGAATTAATCCCAAGGGAAGAATCACATCAAGTTATTGGAACAAAATGGGTGTTTAGAAATAAACTTGATGAAGATGGAAATATAACAAAGAATAAAGCCAGACTTGTTGCCAAAGGCTATTGTCAGGAGGAAGGTATAGACTATGATGAAACTTATGCTCATGTTGCCAGGTTAGAGGCTATACGCCTACTTCTTGCTTATGCATCTTTAATGAAATTAAAATTATATCAAATGGATGTTAAGAGTGCATTTTTGAATGGTTTTATTAAAGAAGAAGTTTATGTGGAGCAACCCCTTGAATTTGAAGATTTTAGTTATCCTAATCATGTTTTTAAATTAAAGAAAGCTTTATATGGGTTGAAACAAGCTCCTAAATCTTGGTATGAAAGGCTAAGTAGTTTCCTAATTTCAAATGATTTTTCTAGAGGAAAAATAGATTCTACTTTGTTTATAAAGAAAGTAAAAGAGCATATCTTATTGGTCCAGGTATATGTTGATGATATTATTTTTGGATCAACTGATAATTCGTTATGTGTAGAATTTGCTAAGATAATGCAGGGAGAGTTTGAAATGTCTATGATGGGAGAATTGACATTCTTCCTTGGACTTCAAATCAAGCAACTTAAAGATGGCATTTTCATCTCTCAAACCAAATACTGCAAAGAGATACTTAAAAAGTTTGGAATGGACACCTCAAAGGAAGCTAACACACCCATGGGAACTTCATGCTATCTAAACAAGGATGAATCAGGTTTGGAAGTTAATCAATCTATGTATAGAGGTATGATAGGTTCACTGTTATACTTAACTACTAGTAGACCTGATATTATGCATTCTGTTTGTGTGTGTGCTAGATTTCAGGCTTGTCCAAAAGAATCTCACCTAATTGCAGTAAAACATATTTTAAAATATTTAAAAGGAACTACTGGTTTTGGCTTATGGTATCCATCTGATGCTTGCACTAGTCTAATAGGATATTCTGATGCTGATTATGGTGGATGCAAAATTGATAGGAAAAGTACTAGTGGGACATGTCATTTGTTAGGTTCATCCTTAGTATCTTGGCATTCTAAGAAACAAGCTTGTGTTGCTTTATCTACCACTAAAGCTGAATATATTGCAGCTGGTAGTTGTTGTGCTCAAATTCTGTGGATGAAACAACAGTTAGAATATTATAGTATATTTTTAAATGACATACCTTTGATGTGTGATAATACGAGTGCAATTAATCTTACTAAGAATCCAGTAATGCACTCTAGGACTAAGCACATAGAAGTCAGACATCACTTTTTGAGAGATCATATCAGCAAAGGAAACTGTAAAATAGAGTATGTTGATACAAAGCATCAATTAGCAGATATTTTTACTAAGCCTCTACCCAAGGATAGATTTTATGATCTTAGAAGAGACTTAGGGATATTAGAAATAGCTTAAATTCTGCTTATTTAGACAGTTTTTGGATGATTGTAATGTTAAAAATCATTATACAGAATGTTAATAGTTTATCATGTGTTAAAACCTTAAAAATTTGATGTACTCTCTGGAATAATCGATTAATTGGAGTTATAATCGATTATTTGCATCCAAAACACTCAAAACAGGGCATTCCTCTCTAGATTAATCGATTAATTTTCCAATTAATCGATTAAATACAACATTAATCGATTAACTGCACAATTTAATTGATTAAATGGTTTTGGCACTGGTTTAATCGATTAATCTGAGTTTTAATCGATTAAACCTGGCAAGTTTGTCTTCCTAGCCGTGGCCAACAAGAATTTCTGACCTATTGGAAGGAACGTGCTATTATCTCTCAAAAGTTCCTTATTGGTGAGCAGTTCATCAATAGGGGATTCAACTTTCCCAACCTTCTTGAATTTCAAGGAGTTCTCCCCTTCATCCAAATGCAAGGTACGTATTATCCTGACCTTGTTAGGGTATTTTACTCTAGATTTAAATTTAGAGATCAAATAGCTACCTCTAGAGTAAAAGGCGTCACAATTATTCTTGACGATGATATTTGGGAGAACGTTGCCCACTTTCCAATTAGAGAAGATGATATTAACATTTATGGTGAGTTAGATGATTTTGACAGGTTCTTAGCTTACCGTTCTTTTCTGCGTAATCCCTCCATGGAGATTGGGCGTCTCCTTCTTGTTGGACCTTTAAAGAAGGAGGAACGCATGATTTTACATCTACTTGTCTGGATCCTCTGTCCCCGGGCTACGAATCATGCTCAATGTTCTTCAATTGATCTTAGGATTATTCATGCCATAATGAATAATGAGCCTTTAGATTGGGGCGTTCTTGTCACCATGACAATGTTAAAAGCCAAACACCATCCCACCTTCAAAATTCCATATGCCCTCCTTGTCTCTCGGATTCTTGAATATAAGGGAGTCAATGTCGAAGGTGAACAAACAGTAAGAACAAATAACTTGAATCGCATGCTTGACAGCACATTGATCCATCTACAAATGGTGCGTGTCAACGACATTTATGTTCACAAGGATTACGTTCCGAATCAAGGTGAAGATAATGAAGATTCTGATGAAGATATGCCTCCTGCTGCTGAGTTTCCCTCTGATCAAATCCAAAGTGTTGGAACTTCCTCTACTCATCATGAAACCCGACAATCCATGGAAGACATGTTATCTGACATGAATCAGAGGATGCAGTCATTCTTCACTCTTTCTGGAGTACGACATGAGGAAATAATTCGCCGTATATCTGATGTAGATGATAAAGTGTGCCGTTTAGAAAATAGATTTGATGCACACTTTCATAGTGATGATAGTGAAGAATTTTAAAATTTGTAATTTTTCTCTTATATTATTGTTTTTAAATATTATCTGGTATGTTTAATGTGTTTGTTAGTATGACAGATAAAACAGGTTATTACAAGGCTTTAAAAGATAATTTTGATCATCATCAAAAAGGGGGAGATTGTTGAACATTCAAGGACTTGATGTTGCACTTGATGGACATGAAGATTGTTGATTTTGATGATGATTCAAGAACTCAAAGACTTAGAGTGTTGAAGACTTGTTTTGTATTGTAATAACTCTGTTTCAATTAGATTGAGTCTGTAATATTAGTGTTTAAGATAGCCGGTACATAGTCTGCACCTTAGAAGCTTCAAAAAGCTCAAATTTATCATCCAGGCTCGACTTTAATCGATTAAATAGGGAAATAATCGATTAAAACAGTGAGAGAAACCATTTTCTGTATCTGCTCACTGGTTTAATCGATTAAACCACCTGTTAATCGATTAACAGGCCTGTTAATCGATTAACAGCCCTTTTAATCGATTAAAACAGAGTGTTTTGGGGTTCTGTTGATTTTGGCTTTGTAATAATCAATTAACTCTTGATTTAATCGATTATTTCAGTCAGATTTTGATTTTTAACTTCAAATCAACCCTATTTTCGAAAACCCTATTTCCAAGAACCCTAATTCCGAAATTCCCAATTCCCAAACCCTAATTTCTCTACTTAAGCTTCTCTATGGCACTCATAAAAGTAGAACAATCTTTTTCATACAAAAGTTAAGTGTTGTAGTGCCAGAGAACTATTTGTTGCAAGAAAAAGGGGCTTTTGGAACCTGGTGTGGGCTAGAAGCGATAAGAATCACTAAGTGGAGTTCTTAGTGGATTGTGTGTTGTGCCATCTCTAGGGAAAGTTGTTCATCATCTCTTGTGGATTTCAAGAGAGGTGTTTTCTTATCTTTATCTTTTCAATTGTAACTTGTTTGTAACAACTTGATTATAGTGACATCGTTAATCCTCTGTTTGAGTGATTAGCAACTGGACGTAGGGTCTTTTGATCCGAACCAATATAAATTTCCTGTGTAAGATTCTCTTCTCTTCTCTATTTACATTTACACAGTTTTTAATCGGTAAAATTTGGGGAAAATTTTGAAAACCTAATTTTTATTAAGAAACCAATTCACCCCCCCCCCCTCTTGGCTTTTGTCTGACCCCGCGAACATTCCGCTGTGAGATTCTAACACAACCCATTTGGTGAAGTAGTCAATGGCCACCAAGATAAAGCGATGACCATTAGATGCTTTAGGCTCAATGGGTCCGATGATGTCCATGCCCCACATAGAGAATGGCCATGGTGTAGCCAGGGTACTGAGAGGTGCGGGCGGCACGTGAATATTATCGGCATAGATTTGGCACTTGTGACACTTTTTAGCATAGTGGTGACAATCAGCTTCCATTGTGGACCAAAAATATCCTGCCCTTAAGATCTTCTTTGCCATGACATGCCCAAGTGCGTGGGTCCCAAAAGTTCCTTTGTGGATTTCTCTTATCAAGGTTTGGGCTTCTTCTTGGTCCACACACCTTAAGAGAGTGGAATCTAGACTCTTTTTGTAAAGGGTTCCTTCAATCAACGTGAACCCTACTGCCCTTTTACGTATTGTTCTTTTGTCATTGTTATTGATTCCTTCGGGATATTCGCCCCTCATGAGATATTGTTTGTCATGATACCAGGGATTTTGGTCGTGCTCGCCATTTACTGTCATGCAAAAAGCTTGTTTTTCATGCAGCTTAATTTGGATGATTGGCATCTCATGCTCTTGACCCAAAGAAAACATGGATGATAGAGTGGCGAGGGCGTCAGCAAATTGATTGTCTTCTCGAGGAATATAATGGAAGGTGACGCTTTCCATTTTTGAGACTAAATCACTTATGTGCTCTAGATATGGGATTAATTTAGAGTTTCGGGTTTCCCATTCACCTTTAAGTTGATAGATGACAAGAGATGAATCACCGAAGACTTTGAGTTTAGCAACCTCATGATCTAGAGCTGCTTGGATTCCTAGTGCACATGCTTCATATTCGGCCATGTTGTTTGTACAGTCAAAATCTAGCCTAGCCATTACGGGGATGTATTTCCTTTTAGGGGATATCAAAATATCTCCTATCCCGTGTCCAAGCATGTTTGAGGCCCCATCGAAGAACATGGTTGTCACCGCCGTCAAAAAAGAGAGAGAGGCGGTCGGAGTGACGCGATGGTTTCGACCCTCTTGTTTTCGCATTTTTTATGGGTGGTTACAACGCCTTTAGGTTGTCCGATAACCGGGCTAACCTAGGGGCGAGGTTTTCGAAAGGTCGTCCTTGGGTTGTCCGATAACCGGGCTAACCCAAGGACTAATCTTTGAAGGGTTCTGTGGAGTCGCCACCGATGTTTTTACCGGAAACATCGGAAAAGGGGTTTAAAAGGCGTTGGTTTTCGAAAAACCAACTTTGGTCATTAGAACCAGAGTTGGGTAAGGGAGTTAGTTACGTGTAAAGGAAGTGTTAGTTCCTTTACGACGCCCCTTTCGGGTTCCCTATGACAGGCCAACTATTTTGTTAATAAATAAACCGGAAAAACACGTTTTTGCCCTTTTATTTTGTGAAATTTAAAACTATGACTACATGGCCCTAATCTATTGCATAATTTAAAATTAAAGCAGTAAAAGTGGAGAGGGAGAGTTTAAACCTTCGAAGCAAGCTTTATTTTTATTTCTTTTTAAAAAAGAGGGTGCTTTGTGGCAACCCTTCACTCTACACAGCGCTGGAAACTTTTCTAGACGCCGAAAAACGCTCACAAAGGCACTCAGAAACTCCGGAAATGCGTCAAAGGGATTCTAGAGAGATGTTTTAGAGAGAAGGGAGAGCAAAAGCTGTGTGGTGTGTGGAAATGGGGGGAGAGAGCCCCTATTTATAGGTTTTCGCGCCTGACAGTGGCGAGAGCGCCGTTCTCATCTGACAGTGTCGAGAGCGCCGTCTCGCTAAACAAGACCGCCGTCTCGCCATGCCAAAGTGGCGAGAACGCCGTTTGGGAAAGCGAGACCGCCGTCTCGCCATTCGCAGGTGGCGAGACAGCGGTCTCAATTTCGAGACGGTGGTCTCGTCCCAAAAAGGCGAGAAACCTTATTTTTGTGTCGAAAATCCTTCCTATCCTAGTATGGGGCCTAATAGTCTCTCCTAGTGGCTTGTTAGGCTTCGTCCATCTTCGAATAGGAGGTCTTCTACTCTTTATTTGCAGGTCGGGCAAGATTTGGGGTCTACAGCTGCCCCCCCCTTTACTTGACTAGTCAGCTATTGGCCTGTTGTGCCAGACAGATTGACAGGAAGGTAAAGGAGTTGACCTTCTTGCCCGGTTTCCCTTCGGATGTCCCGTCTTGCAGCGGTTGATCTTCTGGGGAAAATTTCGGTGTTCGTGCACTTCCGGGATACTCCTTTTGACGGTAGCCGATCCCTTCAGTGGACACGTGGTAGAACCTCAGGATACTCCTTCTAACGGTAGCCGATCCTTTGGTTGATGGGTATAAACCCCCCATCAGGCTGGTAGTTGCAGTCCGTTGCGTGGGACTGGATGGGTATGAACCTTCATCAGGCTGGTAGTTGCAGTCCGTTGCGTGGGACTGGATGGGTATGAACCCCCCCATCAGGGTGGTAGTGCGACTTACTGATCTAGCTCGAGCGCAGATCAGGCGCAACGCATGCGCAGGTTGATAGGTATAAACCCCCTATCAGGCTGGTACAGTCCACTGCGTAGGACTGGTGGTAGTGGCGGCTTACTGTTCAGGTGGCCCATGCGCCGGTCAGGCACTCCTTGGGGAGTGATTTCTGTGTTGGTAGATGTACTTGGACCTCTTTGAATGGTCTTCCGGGTTGTGCCGGGGATTTTGTGGGTGCTCATCCAGCTTGCTTGTTGGGGATTCTTTGTTTTTGATCTTTGGTGGTGATTATCCGATTCTTGCTGGTTGGTCGGATGATTCTTGTTTGTTCGACTTTTACTTGGTAGTCGAAGAAACTTTTGGTTAAGGCAAAAAGGTCGGTGAAGTTTTACCGGGGTACCTTTTTTCGGTTGTTTTTGATGAATGCAAGCATAAAGTTGATCTTTCTTTATGGATGCTTTTTATTTGTCTATAGTATTTTTGTTTGTTTTACTTTTGACAAAGTCATTTTTGTGCGACTACTTGTGTGTGGATGCTTCCTATGCAATTTGTTTTAGTTGAGGGCGTCTAGAAAGTGACCGATACTTTCTTCTTTTTTGTTCTATTCTTTTGCACTTTTTGTTTTGACCCTATTTTTTGCCTAAACCGCCCTTTGTGGGTTTTCGATCTAGCGGGTTTTGATGATTTTTTTTTTGTTGAGATATTTTGGTGGGCTTTTTCCTTGTGTATGAAAGCCTTATCTTTTGCCTAGACCGCCCTTTGCGGGTTTTCGATCTAGCAGGCTACCCATGTACTTTTTATGCTTTTATCCAAGAAAGCATGGTGTCATTCGTCTTGTTTTTATGCTTTCTTGAATTGCTTGTTTTATGCATGCTCATATTTCGTTAATACAGAGGCATTCACACAAGTAGGTAAAGAGAAGAAAAGACAATTTTTATTGATATAAACAGATGGTTTATTTTTACATGGGGATTTACAAAAGAATTTGTAAGCAAGGCTGGACAAGGTTGGCTAAACTGTATGAGGGTGCCACAATCGTGTCTGTGATCTTTGTTTCCCCGTTTTTCCTGGTCCCTTCAATTGAGATGCTCGAATCCAGAGTGAAGACTATGCGAAGTCTGCTCACTTTTGTGAAGGTATTACCTTAGTCGCCTTTGCGGTTTTCGGCTAAGGTAATCATTGCTCTTTTTGTTTGTGTTTTTTTTTGTGAAACCTCTGGTTTTTGCCTAGGACGTGTCCTAGCGAGGAATGTAGACCCTATCTTTTGCCCAGGACGCTCTTTGTGAGTTTTCATCCTGCCGGGTCATGAGAAATGTCTTTAGGCGTAGTATTTCTTGACCGCATCTGAATTGACAGGATATCAGAGCTCTTCTCCGTCCATGTTGGTGAGGATGAGGGCTCCTCCTGAGAAGGCTCGCTTGATCACAAAGGGTCCTTCGTAGTTTGCTGTCCACTTCCCAATTTTGTCTTTCTGGGCTGGAAGCAATTTCTTTATCACCAAATCGCCTTCTTGGAAAGTGTGAGGATTAACCTTTTTGTCGTAGGCTTTCTTGATCTTCTTTTGGTAAGCTTGCCCCCGACATATGGCGTCTAGCCGTTTTTCTTCGATTAGGTTTAGCTGATCGTACCGACTTTGGACCCATTCGGCTTCTGTCAATTTTGCTTCCATGACAACTCGTAGGGAGGGTATTTCGACCTCTACTGGTAGTACGACCTCCATTCCGTATACGAGGGAAAACGGGGTAGCCCCTGTGGAGGTTCGTACCGACGTTCGGTAGCCATGTAAGGCGAAGGGAAGCATCTCATGCCAGTCTTTGTAGGTCACTACCATTTTCTGAACAATTTTCTTGATATTCTTATTGGCTGCCTCTACTGCACCATTCATCTTTGGTCGGTACGGAGAGGAATTGTGGTGCTGGATTTTGAAGTCCTGACATAACTCCTCCATCATTTTATTGTTGAGATTGGTCCCATTATTGGTAATGAGCTTATGAGGGATGTCGTACCGACATATAATGTTTTTCTTGATGAAGAGGGTCACCACTTTCCGAGTCACATGCGCATATGACGCGGCCTCAACCCACTTGGTGAAATAGTCGATTGCTACTAAGATGAAGCGATGGCCGTTAGACGCTTTGGGTTCAATGGGTCCGATGACATCCATGCCCCACATAGAAAATGGCCATGGTGTAGCCAGGTTACTAAGAGGTGCGGGCGGCACATGAATATTATCAGCGTAAATTTGGCATTTGTGACACTTCTTGGCATACTGGTGACAGTCGGTTTCCATTGTGGACCAAAAGTACCCTGCCCTAAGGATTTTCTTTGCCATGACATGCCCAGATGCGTGGGTCCCGAAAGCTCCCTTGTGGATTTCTCTTATCAAGGTTCGGGCTTCTTCTTGGTCCACACACCTTAAGAGAGTGGAGTCGAGGCTCTTTTTGTAGAGGGTTCCTTCAATCAACGTGAACCCTATGGCCCTCTTACGAATGGTTCGCTTATCATTGTCGGTGATTCCCTCGGGATATTCGCCCCTCATGAGATATTGTTTGATATCATGATATCAGGGGTTTTGGTCGCGCTCGCTGTTTACTGCCATGCAAAAAGCTTGTTTGTCATGCAGCTTAACTTGAATAATTGGCATCTCATGTTCTTGATCTAGGGAAAACATGGATGATAGGGTGGCCAGGGCGTCTGCAATTTGATTGTCTTCCCGAGGGATGTATTGGAAGGTGACACTTTCCATTCTTGAAACTAAGTCTTGGATGTGTTCTAGATATGGGATTAGTTTTGAGTTGCGGGTTTCCCATTCACCTTTAAGTTGGTAGATGACAAGGGATGAATCACCGAATATTTTGAGTTTAGTGACCCCATGATCTAAAGCCGCTTGAATCCCTAGCGCACATGCTTCGTACTCAGCCATGTTGTTAGTACAATCGAAGTTGAGCCTGGCCGTTACAGGGATGTGTTTCTTTTCAGGGGATATCAAAATGGCTCCTATCCCGTGTCCAAGCATGTTTGAAGCCCCATCGAAAAACATAGTCCATGCTTCTTCTTTGGTCTCTTCGTGTTCAATGTGCATGATATGCTCATCGGGAAAGTCGTCTTGTAGGGACTGATATTCGTTTGTTGATCCATGGGCTAGATAATCCGCTAGGGGACTTCCCTTAATAGCTTTCTGGGTGACATGAATGATATCAAATTCTGAGAGAAGGACTTGCCACCTGGCTATTCTTCCAGTTAAAATGGGCTTCTCGAAGAGATACTTAATTGGGTCCATTTTGGAGACCAACCATGTTGTATGCCGAGCCATATATTGTCGGAGACACTGAGTGACCCACACCAATGCGCAACAGGTTTTTTCGAATGGTGTATAGTGGGTTTCATAATCTGAGAATTTTTTACTGAGATAATAAATGGCTCGTTCTTTCTTCCCAGTTTCATCTTGTTGGCCGAGCACACATCCCATGGACTCTTCCAGTATTGACAAATATAGGATGAGAGGTCTCCCTTCAACGGGTGGTACCAATACTGGCGGATTGGTTAAACATGTTTTGATCTTATCGAACGCTTGCTGGCATTCTTCATTCCACACCGTTGGTTGGTTTTTGCGCAACAGTTTAAAGATGGGTATACATTTATCTATTAAATGTGCGATGAAATGGGCAATGTAATTGATCCGGCCCAGAAAACCTCTGACCTCCTTTTCCGTGCTTGGTGGAGGCATTTCTAAAATTGCCTTGGTTTTGTCGGGGTCCACTTCAATTCCCCTTTCACTGACAATGAACCCCAGTAGTTTTCCTGAACGTACCCCGAAAGTACATTTCGCTGGGTTCAGTTTGAGTTGATACTTTCGGAGTCGGTCAAAGAGCTTTTTGAGATATTGAATGTGGTTCATTTCATTTCTGGATTTGGCAATCATGTCGTCCACATATACTTCTATTTCTTTGTGGATCATGTCATGGAATAGTGTGACCATAGCCCTTTGATAAGTAGCCCCTGCATTCTTGAGTCTGAAGGGCATTACGCGATAGCAAAAGGTACCCCATGGTGTGATAAAGGAGGTTTTTTCTCTATCCTCAACGGCCAACTTGATTTGGTTGTATCCCGCATACCCGTCCATGAAGGAGTAAAGCATGTTGGTAGCGGTATGGTCTACCAGCGTGTCTATATGGGGTAGGGGAAAGTCGTCTTTTGGACTTGCTCGATTGAGGTCCCTATAATCCACACACACCCTGACCTTCCCGGTCTTTTTGATGACGGGTACTATGTTGGCCAACCATTCTGGGTATTTAGAGACTATAAGGAAATTGGCGTCCAGCTGCCTTTGCACCTCCTCCTTTATCATTAAGGACCAGTCCGGTTTGATTCTTCTGAGTTTTTGTTTCACAGGTCGGAACCCCTCTTTTAATGGCAATCTATGCTCCACTATACTCGTGTCGAGCCCAGGCATGTCGTGGTAAGACCAAGCAAACACATCCATATATTCCTTCAGAAGCCGTATCAATTCTTCTCTTATGCTTCCTTTTATTTGGGTGTCGATGTTCACCTTTTTCTCATCATCCCCTTCTCCCAAATTAACGGTTTCTATCTCTTCCTGATGCGGTTGTATGATGTGTGTTTCTTTTTCCAGCATTCTTTGCATGTCCGGAGAGATGGTCTCCTGCTCACTGTCGGACTCGACCCATTCACTTTCCATTTCCGGGGTCCACAGAGATTCATCAATCACAGACATGATGTGTTTTAGGTTCTGTTTTAGTCATAGATTTTATTATTCAATTTATTTTTGAAAGAATAATAAATAGAAGAGGGAAAAGAATGAATATGACAAAATGCCTCGTGTATTAATGAAAATGGAAATGTATGTACAAGCCCTTTTAATCAAAATTCCTACGGCCACGGGCGGGGACCGCAGGAGATATAGAGAAAAGCTTAAAAAAGGACACCCTATGGCTGATCCTCCTAGTCCCCCCTTTCTACTACTCCAGCTTTGATAGAGGTTTGGCGTCGACATCGGAAGCAGAGGCGTCGAAAGTTATCCACCCGACGTCGATTAATTCTTGAACCCGATACTTAAGGGTCAAGCAATTTTCTATAGAATGTCCGGGTGAACCCGAATGGTAAGCGCATTTCTCGTTTGGCTTGTACCATTCGGGGTAGGGAGGCTCCAATTGTTTCTTGGGAGGAGCGCAGGTTAGGAGCTTGGCTTCCAACAGCTGAGGCAGAAACATTCCATAGGAAGTGGAGATTGGAGTGAACTTCCTTTCTTTCTTGCGGGGCTGCCTGGCCGTTTGCGGGGCAGAAGAAGGGGTGGCGAAGTTGATTGCATGCACAGATTCGTCCTTCTTCTTGCCGGCAGGCTTCCTGAATGAGACCCCAACTTGGGAAGACTGTGCTATCTTCCCGCTCCTCAGTCCCTGCTCTACTCTTTCCCCCACAGTGACTATGTCTGAGAAAAGGTTGGAGGTACTGGCTATTGCCTTGTCGTAGTACGCTCCGGTCAGTTAATCGATGAACATAGCCACTGTCTCCTTGTCAGTCAAAGGAGGCTCTATGTGGGCAGCCATTTCCCTCCATCTTTGGGCGTATGCTTTGAAAGGTTCGTCGTCCTTTTGCTCAGAGTCCTGAGATCTGACCTATCAGGAGTCAGATCAATGTTGTATCGGTAACGGCGAAGAAAAGCATCAGCCAACTGTTTCTAGCTCTAGACCTGCCCTCTCTCTAGCTGCATATACCAGTTGAGAGCTGTGTCCGCCAGACTCTCTTGGAAGCAGTGGATCAGGAGTTTTTCATTCTTAGCATGGGCGGCCATCTTACGACAATACATCGTAAGATGGTTCTTTGGGCAGGATATCCCGGCGTACTTGGGGAAGTCCGGGATCTTGAATTTGGGAGGGAAATGGATGTTCTTTACTAGGCACATGTCCGCCACCTCCTTGATGTCGAAGTTGTGCCCTTCTACTGCCTTAAGCCTCTCTTCGAGGGCGGAGAGTTGTTGTTTAGATACCTCTGGGGTAAGGATGCGTGCAGTTTTGGCATCCTTCCCGTCATAGAAGTATTCTTCCTCCTCCTCCTCATGGTGAGGGATGTGTTCAGCTTGGTCTTCGCCCTTACTCTGACCCTGGCGTACGACCTCCATCAGTTGGGCCATTTGTTCGCGGAGGGTATTAACCTCCACAGTGAGCTTTCGGTTCTGCTCCTCCAAGTTTTCCATTGCTTTTGCTTTTTGTGCTCGAGTGCGGACGTGGAGAGGACTAGCCACTTTCTAGAATGCCCGAAAGAACTTTATTAATGCATGTTGAGTGTTTGAACTAAAATGAATATGCTTATGCATGAGGGATTCTGTTTGAATGATGCTGCATGCGTTCTCACTTTTTATTTTCTCTCTTGGTTTTTCTCTGCTCATGATAAGATGTAATATGACTTGACTTTGTCAGATGTTTATTTATTTTTTGGTTTCGGTTTGTATTTTTATTTTGTTTTTTTTTTTATATATAGCCTTTTATCTCTTCTGTCGGAACTGCGTGGCTACTTAGCTTACAAAGAACCTGAAACCAGGCTAGCTAAAAGGTAGACTGTCCGAGATAAAAATATGGCTTTATGCGAAAGAATATTTAGCGTCCCTTATCTCTTCTGTCGAAACTGCGTGGCTACTTAGCTTACAAAGAACCTGAAACCAGGCTAGCTAAAAGGCAGACTGTCCGAAATAAGGGGGTTTATTTGGAAAGATATATTTTTTTTTGTTTTGTTGTTTGTTTATGCTATGCAACAGACAAATGCAGCAAACATATGCACACACAATTCGATCATCCACGAACAGGCGAGAATTCGTTTTTATCACGAGGTAGGGTTTTCCTGCAGAAAAGTGCATTGGCAAGGGTTGGTTCTAATTGTTCTCACCAGGCTAAGGCCCCCAAGGTGCCCCCATTATAGGGTCCCCACTCTCCAGCCGTCCGACCATGCTTAGCACTAAGGCCATAGTCAGTCTTGTTGCCAAAAGAGGAAGGTTATCACCTTGAGTGGTGGTTTCCGATCACACTGATGGGCTCAAGGCCCTCACTACAGCGAACCGTATCTGCCACCCACTCCCTATGGATTTCTCACTTGCCCCCGGGTATAGAGGGAACTGTAGTGTGCAAGGATTTGTGTACAGTTTGTATTTCACACAATTGCGTAAGTATAAACAAGCAACAGTTATTAAAGCCAAACCGTAAAACATGTTATAATACAAGTTAAGGGCAAAAACGTTATTTTCTTGGTTTATTTATTTTTAAGCCGGCCCATCACTAAATGGGATCAACTCTCGAGGCTTCCCCAGTGGAGTCGCCATCTGTCGCCGCCGTCAAAAAAGAGAGAGAGACGATCAGAGAGACGCGATGGTTTCGACCCTCTTGTTTTCACGTTTTTTATGGGTGGTTACAACACCTTTAGGTTGTCCGATAACCGGGCTAACCTAGGGGCGAGGTTTTCGAAAGGTCGTCCTTGGGTTGTCCGATAACCGGGCTAACCCAAGGACTAATCTTTGAAGGGTTCTGTGGAGTCGCCACCGATGTTTTTACCGGAAACATCGGAAAAGGGGTTTAAAAGGCGTTGGTTTTCGAAAAACCAACTTTGGTCATTAGAACCAGAGTTGGGTAAGGGAGTTAGTTACGTGTAAAGGAAGTGTTAGTTCCTTTACGACGCCCCTTTCGGGTTCCCTATGACAGGCCAGCTATTTTGTTAATAAATAAACTGGAAAAACACGCTTTTGCCCTTTTATTTTGCGAAATTTAAAACTATGACTACATGGCCCTAATCTATTGCATAATTTAAAATTAAAGCAGTAAAAGTGGAGAGGGAGAGTTTAAACCTCCGAAGCAAGCTTTCTTTTTATTTCTTTTTAAAAAAGAGGGTGCTTTGTGGCAGCCCTTCACTCTACACAGCGCTGGAAACTTTTCTAGACGCCAAAAAACGCTCACAAAGGCACTCAGAAACTCCGGAAATGCGTCGGAGGGATTCTAGAGAGAGGTTTTAGAGAGAAGGGAGAGCAAAAGTTGTGTGGTGTGTGGAAATGGGGGGAGGGAGCCCCTATTTATAGGTTTTCGCGCCTGACAGTGGCGAGACCGCCGTTCTCGTCTGACAGGGTCGAGACCGCCGTCTCGCCAAACGAGACTGCCGTCTCGCCATGCCAAAGTGGCGAGAACGCCGTCTGGGAAAGCGAGACCGCCGTCTCGCCATTTGCATGAGGCGAGACGGCGGTCTCGATTTTGAGACGGTGGTCTCGTCCCAAAAAGGCGAGAAACCTTATTTTTGTGCCGAAAGTCCTTCCTATCCTAGTATGGGGCCTAATAGTCTCTCCTAGTGGCTTGTTAGGCTTCGTCCATCTTCGAATAGGAGGTCTTCTACTCTTTATTTGCAGGCCGGACAAGATTTGGGGTCTACAATGGTCCATGCCTCTTCTTTGTTCTCTTTGTGTTCGATGTGCATGATATGCTCATCGGGAAAGTCGTCTTGTAAAGACTGATACTCGTTTGTTGATCCATGGGCTAGATAGTCCGCTAGGGGGCTACCTTTAATAGCTTTCTGGGTGACATGAATGATGTCGAACTCTGAGAGGAGCACTTGCCACCTAGCTATTTTTCTGATCAGAATGAGGTTCTCGAAGAGGTACTTGATTGGGTCCATTTTGGAAACCAACCATGTTGTGTGTCGAGCCATATATTGTCGAAGACGCTGAGTGACCTATACCAATGCGCAACAGGTCTTTTCAAATGGTGTATAATGGGTTTCATAGTCTAGGAATGTCTTGCTAAGATAATAAATGGCTCATTCTTTCTTCCCAGTTTCATCTTGTTGACCAAGTACACATCCCATGGACTCTTCGAGTATTGATAAGTATAGGATCAGAGGTCTCCCCTCAACGGGTGGTACCAATACTGGCGGATTGGTTAAGCATGTTTTGATTTTATCGAACGCGTGTTGGCATTTTTCATTCCACAATGTTGGTTGATTTTTGCGCACAGTTTTAAGATGGGTATACATTTATCTGTCAACTGTGCGATGAAACGGGAAATATAGTTAATTCGACCCAGAAAACCTCTGACCTCCTTTTCCGTGCTTGGTGGGGGCATTTCCAAAATTGCCTTGGTTTTGTCGGGGTCCACTTCGATTCCTCTTTTCCTGACGATGAACCCCAAAAGTTTTCCTGACCGTACTCCGAAAGTACATTTTGCCGGGTTTAATTTCAGTTGATACTTTCGAAGCCGATCGAACAGTTTCTTGAGATATTGAAGGTGGTCCATCTCGTTTCTGGACTTGGCGATCATGTCATCCACATACACCTCTATTTCCTTGTGGATCATGTCATGGAACAGTGTGACCATAACCCTTTGATAGGTAGCTCTTGCATTCTTCAGTCCAAAAGGCATTACACGGTAGCAAAAGATGCCCCATGGTGTGATGAAAGAGGTTTTTTCTCTATCCTCAACAGCCAGTTTGATCTGATTGTACCCCCACATACCCATCCATGAAGGAATAAAGCGTATTGGTAGTGGTATGGTCTACTAGCGTGTCTATATGTGGTAGGGGAAAGTCATCCTTTGGACTTGCTCGATTGAGGTCCCTATAATCCACACATACCCTGGCTTTGCCGTTCTTTTTTATGATAGACACTATGTTGGCCAACCACTCCAGGTACTTGGACACTACTAGGAAATTGGCGTCCAGTTGTCTTTGCACCTCTTCCTTAATCATTAAGGACCAATCTGGCTTGACTCTTCTGAGTTTTTGCTTGTCAGGTCGAAACCCTTCTTTTAATGGCAGCTGATGCTATACTATACTTGTGTCGAGCCCGGGCATGTCATGATAGGACCAAGCGAATACATCCGTATATTCTTTTAGCAGCTGTATTAATCCCTCCCTTATGCTACCTTCTATTTGGGTGCCAATGCTTATCTTTCTCTCATCATCCCCTTCCCCCAAATTGATAGTTTTTGTTTCTTCCTGATGCGGTTGTATAATGCGTGCTTCTTTTTCCAGCATTCTTTGCATGTCCGGGGAAATGGTCCCCTGCTCACTGTCGGATTTGACCCATTCGCCTTCGGCTTCCGGGGTCCACAGAGATTCATCAATCACATACATGATGTGTTTTAGGTTCTGTTTTAGTCATAGATTTTAGTATTCAATTATCTTTGGAAGAATAATAAATAGAAGAGGGAAAAGAATGAAGGAAATGGATGTCACAAAATGCCTCATGTATTAAGGAAAAAAAGTGTATGTACAAGCCCTTTTAATCATAGTTCCTGCGGCCACGAGCGGGGACCGCAGGAAATACAAAAGAAAGCTTAAAAAAAAGCACCCTAGGGGCTGATCCTCCCAATCCTCCCTCTCTGCTACTCTGGCTTAGACAGAGGTTTAGCGTCGACATTAGAAGCAGAGGCATCAAAAGTTATCCACCCGGCGTCGATCAATTCTTGGACCCGATACTTAAGGGTTAAGCAATTTTCTGTTGAGTGCCCGGGTGAAACCGAGTGGTAATCGCATTTCTCGTTTAGTTTATACCACTCGGGGTAGGGAGGCTCCATCTGCTTCTTTGGAGGGACACATGTCAAGAGTTTGGCCTCCAGCAACTGAGGCAACAATTTACCATAGGAAGTTGAGATGGGAGTGAACTTCCTTTCTTTCTTGGAGGTTGCCGAGCCGCTTGTGGAGCAGAAGAAGGAGTAGTGAAATTAATTGCATGCACAACTTCGTCCTTCTTCTTGCCAGCAGGTTTTCTGAATGAGACGCCAGCATTGGAAGACTGTGTTATCTTCCCACTTCTTAGTCCCTGCTCTACTCTTTCCCCCACAGTGACTATGTCAGAGAAAAGGTTGGAGGTACTGGCTATTGCCTTATCGAAGTACGCTCCAGTCAGTGAATCTATGAACATAACCACTGTTTCCTTATCTGTCAAAGGAGGCTCTATTTGGGCGGCCATTTCCCTCCATCTTTGGGCATACGCTTTGAAGGGTTCGTCATTCCTTTTGCTTAGGGCTCGGAGATCTGACCTGTCAGGGGTCAGATCAATGTTGTATCGATAACGACGAAGAAAAGCGTCAGCCAATTGTTTCCAGTTTTGGACCTGCCCTCTCTCCAACTGCATGTACTAGTTTAGAGCTGTATCAGCCAGACTCTCCTGGAAGCAGTGGATCAGGAGTTTTTCATTTTCACCGTGTGCGGCCATCTTACGATAATACATCGTAAGATGGTTCTTTGGGCAGGTCAACCCGGCATACTTGGGGAAGTCCATGATTTTGAATTTGGGAGGGAAATGGATGTTCTTCACCAGACGCATGTCCGCCACCTCCTTGACGTCAAAGTTGTGCCCCTCTACCGCCTTCAGCCTTTCCTCCAGGGCGGAGATTTTGGATACGTGGACACGTGCAGTCCGAGCATTAGACTGGAGGTGTGCCTCGTAAAGATTTTCTTCTTCTTCCTCCTCCTCGAGGCGGGAGGCATTTTTTGCTTGGGTTTCGCCCTTGTTTTGACCCTGGCGAACGACCTCCATCAATTGAGCTACTTGCTCGTGGAGGGTATTAACCTCTGCAGTGAGCTTACGGTTTTGCTCTTCCAGGCTTTCCATAGCTTTTGCCTTTTGCGCACGGGTTCGGATGGGGAGAGGACCAACCACTTTCTAGAATGCTTGAAAGAAGTTTATTAATGCATGTTGAGTGTAGGACTAATATGGATATGTTTATGTATGAGAGATTCTGTTTGGATGATGCTAAATGTGCTTTCTCCTTTTATTTTCTCTCTTGGTTTTTCTTTTCACTCATTATATGATGTAATATGAATGTTTTGACTTTGTCAAAGATCGTTTTATTTTCTAGATTTGTTTGATTTAGGTTTTTATTTGGTTTTTATTATTTTTATTTTATATCCTTTTATCTCTTCTATCGCACTGCGTGGCTACATATCTTACAAAGAACCTGAATCCAGGCTAGCTAAAAGGCAGACTGTCTGAGATAAAAATGGCTTTATGCGAAAGAATAATATTTAGCGTCCCTTATCTCTTCTGTCGGGCTGTGTGGCTACTTAGCTTACAAAGAACCTGAAACCAGGCTAGCTAAAAGGCAGACTGTCTGAGATAAGGGCGTTTATTGCAAAATTGTGTTACTTTTTTTTTATGATTTTTCTGTTGTTTGGTTATGCTATGCAACAAACAAATGCAACAAACAAATGCGCACACAATTCAATCATCCGCGAACAGGCAAGAAGTCGTTTTAATCACGAGGTAGGGTTTTCCTGCAAAAAAGTGCATTGGCGAAGGTAGGTTCTAACTGTTCTCACCAAGGCTAAGGCCCCCAAGGTGCCCCCATTATAGGGTCCCCACTCTCCAGCCTTCCGACCATGCTTAGCACTAAGGCCATAGTCAGTATTCGTGCCAAAAGAGGAAGGTTATCACCTTGAGTGGTGGTTTTCGATCACACCGGTGGGCACAAGGCCATCACTATAGCGAACCGTACCTGCCACCCACTCCCTATGGATTTCTCACTTGCCCCTGGGTATAGAGGGAACTGTTGTATGCAAGGGTTTGTGTACAGTTTGTATTTCAAACAATTGCGTAAGTATAAACAAACAACAGTTATTAAAGCCAAGCATTAAAACATGATATAATACAAGGTAGGGTAAAAGCTTAATTTCTTGGTTTATTTATTTAAGCTGGCCTATCACTAAATGGGATCAACTCTCTAGGCTTCCCCACTGAAGTCGCCATCTGTCGCCACCGTCAAAATGAGGCGGTCGGAGCGACACAATGGTTCCGACTTTCCAATTTTCGCGTTTTATGGATATGGTTACAATGCCTTTAGGTTGTCTGATAACCGGGCTGAACCTAGGGGCGAGGTTTTCGAAAAAGTGTTCTTGGATTGTCCGATAACCGGGTTAACCCAAGAACTAATTTTGAAGGGTTCTTATGGAGTCACCACCGATGTTTTTACCGAAAACATCGTAAAAGGAGTAAAAAGGTGTTGGTTTTCGAAAACCAACTTTGGTGGTTAAAACCAGAGTTTAGGTAAGGGAGTTAGTTACGTGTAAGGGAAGTGTTAGTTCCCTTACGACGCCCCTTTCGGGTTCCCTATGACAGGCCAGCTATTTAGTAAATAAACTTTATGAAAAGACACTTTTACCCTTTTATTTGCGGAATTAAAATAATGACTACATGGCCCTAATGTCTATCATGGAATTTAATCATAGAAATAAAGACAGTAAGAGAGAGAGGGAGAAGAAACCTCCGAGGCAAGCTTTCTATTAATATTCTTGAAAATTAGGGTGCGTTTTGCCAGCCCTTTGCTCTTTACAACGCCGGAAAAACTCTCGGAAATGCTATAAAAACTCTAAGAAACTCTCAGAAACTCCGGAAATGCTTCGGAGGGGTTCTAGGAAGAGAATTTGAAGAAGTTGCAAGAGGGAAAGTGGAAGAACTGTGTGAAATGAGGGGGGAAGTGCTGCTATTTATAGGGATTCATGCCTGTCAGGCCGAGACGGCCGTCTCGTCTGACAAGGTCGAGACGGTCGTCTTGCGTTGCAAAAATGGCGAGAAGGCCGTCTCACCAAATGAGAAGGGGGTCTCGCAATTCGCAGGTGGCGAGACGGCCGTCTTGACTTACAGGAATGGCGAGACGGCAATCTCGAAAAGTGAGACAGCGGTCTAGATCCCTAAAGGCGAAAATCCTTATTTTAATGCAGAAAATCCTTCCTATCCTAGTATGGGGCCTAATAGTCTCTCCTAGTGGCTTCTTAGGCTTCGTCCATCTTCGAATAGGAGGTCTTCTGGTCTTTATTGTGAGGCCGGGCAAGATTTGGGGTCTACAGTCCCAAACATCTCTATCAACAGACTCTAAAAAGATTTGCATTCTAACTTTCCAGAAAGGATAGTTTTGACCTGCAAAAAGTGGGGGTCTGTTGATAGAAGAACTTTTGGCAAAAGTTTGATTTTTTCCGGCCATTTTCGAAAAATTTGAAAGACTATCAAAGCAAGCTCTGATACCACTTGTTAGAATCGCATAGCGGAATGTTTGCGTGAGCGGACAAAAAACCAAGAGGGGGGGGGGTTGAATTGGTTTCTTAACAAAAATTAGGTTTTAAAAATTTTCCCCATATTTTACCGATTAAAATGTTGTGTAAACGTAAATAGAATAAGGATAGAGTCTTACACAGAAGATTTATACTGGTTCGGATCAAAAGACCCTATGTCTAGTTGTTAATCACTCAAACAGAGGATTAACGCTGTCACTATAATCAAAGTTATACAAGCAGATTACAAATGAAAAGATAAGGTAATGAAAACACCTCTCTTGAGTCACACAAGAGATGAACAACAACTTTCCCTAGAGACGGCACAACACACAATCCACCAAGAACTCCACTTAGTGATTCTTATCGCTTCTAGCCCACACTAGGTTCCAAAAGCCCCTTTTTCCTCCAACAAACAGTTCTCTGGCAATCACAACTCTCAACTTTTGTTTGAAAAAGGTTGTTCTCATTGCAGAGAGCCTTAGAGAACCTTAAGTAGACGAATTAGGGTTTGGGAATTGGGGAATTTTGAAACCTGGTGTATTGGGACTAGGGTTTTCAAAACTTAATCTAATTTGAAGTTTAAAATGCATATCTGACTGAAATAATTGATTATCTTAAGTGTTAATCGATTATTACAGAGCCAAAATCAACAGGAACCCATAACCACACGTTTTAATCGATTAATTGTCGTGTTAATCGATTAACAACCTTGTTAATCGATTAACAGGAGTGTTAATCGATTATTACAGAGAGCTGATACAGAAAATGGTTTTTCTCTCTGTAATAATCGATTATTTGGCATTTTAATCGATTAAACCAGTGTGTTTTTGATAAAAATGAGTTTTTGAAGATTCTAAAGAGTAGACTATGTGCTGGCTATCTTAGACTCTAATATTACAGACTCAAAATCATCAAAACAAAGTTATTACACAAGAATACAAGTCTTCAACTCTCTAAGTCCATTGTTCTTGAATCATCATCAAAATCAACAAGCTTCATGTCCATGTAGGTTCAACATTCATGTCCTTGTATGTTTCAACAATTTCAACATTCATGTCCTTGTACAAATTCTTTAACATTTAAAGTTCTTCTATTAAACACTCTATATACTTTGCTAGTTAGTGAATAACCTAAGAAAATGCCCTCATCGGCTTTTGAGTCAAATTTTCCTAAGTTGTCCTTTCCATTATTTAATACAAAGCATTTACGTCCAAATATTTTCAAATGAGCAACATTAGGCTTTCTACCATTTAATAATTCATAAGGAGTTGATTTTATAATTGGCCTAATAAGCATCCTATTTAAAACATAACATGCAGTACTCACAACATCAGCCCAAAAATATTTAGGAACATTTGATTCATTTAACATTGTTCTAGCAAGTTCCTCTAGTGACCTATTTTTCCTTTCAACTACACCATTTTGTTGGGGAGTCCTAGGTGCAGAAAAATTATGCAATATTCCATTTTCCTCACAATAATTTTCAAACCTTTCATTTTGAAACTCACCACCATGATCACTTCTTAAAACTTTAATTCTTAAGTCTTTCTCATTTTGAATTTGCTTTGCAAACTTCCTAAAGACCTTAAAAGCTTCACTTTTCAATGTTAAGAAAAATGTCCAAGTATATCTAGAAAAGTCATCAACAATCACAAGAGCATAGTAATTTCCACCAAAACTTTTTATCCTAGAAGGACCAAATAAATCTAAATGTAATAATTCTAAAGGTTTTGATGTGGAAATGACATTCTTTGATTTTAATGATGATTTTACTTGTTTACCTTTTTGACATGCATCACATAATCTATCCTTTTCAAATTTTAACTTAGGCAAACCAACAACTAAGTCCTTTGATATTAATTTGTTTAAATGATGCATATTTATATGAGTCACTCTCTTATGCCATAACCAAGGGTTCTCTTCCTTAGCAACTAGTATCATGTATGCAATCCAAATCAATCAAATATATATTATTATGTCTAATAACTTTCAATGCTACTTTTTCAGAATCTATCAAATGTATGGTACAAAACTTAATTTCAAAGATTACCTTAAATCCTTTGTCACATAGTTGACTTATACTTAGGAGATTATGCTTTAGCCCATCAATAAGAAGCACATCCTTTATCTCCAAAGTGTTTGCACCGCCTATATTTCCAATTCGAAGTATTTTTCCTTTGTTATTATCCCCATAGGTTACATATCCTTGTTCTTTAGCTTTGAAGCTTACAAATTTCGTTTTGTCACCGGTCATATGCTTTGAGCATCCACTATCAAGATACCACATAGACTTCTTTGATTTGGAAGTTTCTGACAAAACAAGAACATAGTAAACTTAGGTCCCCATAACTTTTGGGTCCTTGGGGTTAGAGACAAACAAATCATTTAACTAAAGGAACCCAAATATATTTTCCTTTAGGAACACCAAAATGTTTAATTTTACATCTATTTGAAGTATGACCATGTTTCATACAATAAAAGCATGCTTTAGATGTAGTTTTTGAATATGATACATTGCTAACCATAGACGCTTTAGTTCCTTTTTCAACCCATACTCTTCTATTTTTAATTTTAAGGCTTTTTCAAAGGAACATGATGGTTTTCTCTATTTTGAGCAATAACAACTTTATCCTTATTATTATTACTTATCTCCTTCTCGGCTTTATCAAGCAAATGATTAAGTATATCAATATCATATTCATACTCTTTACATGATGCACATGCTATATTCTTATTATCATTTTCATCTATACATGCAATTTTCGTTTCTAAGGTTTCCTTTTCCTCTAAACATGCAATTTTCGTTTTTAAGGACTCCACCTCTTTTTCGGATCTATTCAAACTATTTTTCACAGCTTTGTATTCATTTTTCAAGTCCTTAAAGGCATTAAAAAAGTCTTCATATGCA
Source organism: Sphenostylis stenocarpa (assembly GCA_963425845.1). Lineage (NCBI taxonomy): Eukaryota > Viridiplantae > Streptophyta > Magnoliopsida > Fabales > Fabaceae > Sphenostylis > Sphenostylis stenocarpa. Next base: position 56,970,348 of record OY731400.1, on the reverse strand, counting down.
TTTTGTAATTCATCAAAATTATTTTCATCATCACTTGAAGATGAGTCGGAATCACTAACCTCAAAGTCGGAAGATATATTATCATTTGCCATCAAGCAAATGTTAGCTTCTATTTCAGAATCACACTAGTGCAAAAAAGGCTTTTTACGTCAGGTATTTTGGGTTTTTTACGTCGCATTTAAGACTGACGTTAAAACGGGAGACGTAAATTTACGTTGGACCCTTAGGCTGATGTAAATTCACGTTAGTTATCGAGACCCGACGTTAATTTACGTTGCATTTACACTAAACAGACGTAAAAAGTATCAAAAATTAAAAAATTTGGAGCAAATTTACGTCGCATATTGGTATACGCAACGTAAATTTACGTCGCATATACCAATATGCGATGTAAATTTACGTCACATATTGATATATGCGATGTAAATTTACGTCGCATATTGATATATGCGACGTAAATTTACGTCACGTATACCAATATGCGACATAAATTTGCTCCTTTTTTAAAAAAAATTGGGTTTATTTTGTCTTACAACCAAAACCTGCAAATATATATTATAACCAAACAATCCAGAGGTTGAGGTTTCTTTAGCTATGTAATTAAAAAATATAATATTATATATAATTCAAACTACATAATAAAATAATATAGTACAAACAATAACCTACAAACTAAAAGTTAATACAAACTAAAAGTTAGTACAAACTAAAAGTTAGTACAAACTAAAATACCTAAACTACATAATACACACAATATAATATAAACAATAACCTAAAAACCTTGCCCATTATTCTCTAATTTGTGTGATATGATATTCTGGCAATGGAGATGGATCTTGAAATACCTGAAACATTAATTTGACTCTTGTAAACATGCAACACACATAAAGTTAAATAAACTTAACTAATGCTGAAAGCAATTACCTCCGTCCAAGAACCAGTTATACCCGCACAACTATGGCTCTCATCCAATACATAACATAGTAACTGTCGTCGCCGTCAAAAAGAGAGGCGGTCGGAGCGACGCGATGGTTTCGACCCTTTTTGATTTTTCGCGTTTTTTATGGGTGGTTACAACGCCTTTAGGTTGTCCGATAACCGGGCTAACCTAGGGGCGAGGTTTTCGAAAGGGCGTCTTTGGGTTGTCCGATAACCGGGCTAACCCAAGGACTATTTTTGAGGGGTTCTGTGGAGTCGCCACCGATGTTTTTACCGAAAACATCGGAAAAGGGGTTTTAAAAGGCGTTGGTTTTCAAAAACCAACTTTGGTAATTAGAACCAGAGTTGGGTAAGGGAGTTAGTTACGTGTAAAGGGAGTATCAATCCCTTTACGACGCCCCTTTTGGGTTCCCTATGACAGACCGACTATTTAAAAATATTTAAACCGTGGAAAATTACGCTTTTGCCCTTTTTATTGTGCGGAAATTAAAAGTATGACTACATGGCCCTAATCTATTGCATAATGTAAATTTAAAGCGATAAAAGGGGAGAGGAAGAGTTTAAACCTCCGAAGCAAGCTTTCTTTTTTATTTCTGTTTAAAAGAGGGTGCTTTTTGGCAACCCTTCACTCTACATAGCGCTGGAAACTTTTCTAGACGTCGAAAAACGCTCTCAAAGGCACTCAGAAACTCCGGAAATGCGCCGGAGGGATTCTAGAGAGAAGTTTTAGAGAGAAGGGAGAGCTAGAAGCTTGTGGTGTGTGGAAATGAGGGGGGAAAGCCCCTATTTATAGGTTTTCGCGCCTGGCAGTGGCGAGACCGCCGTTCTCATCTGACAAGGTCGAGACCGTCGTCTCGCCAAACGAGACCGCTGTCTCGCCATGCCAAAGTGGCGAGACGGAGACCGCCATCTCGTCCTTTGCAGGTGGCGAGACTGCCGTCTCGCCAAATGAGACCGCCGTCTCGTCATTCGCAGGTGGCGATACCGCCGTCTCACCATTTGCATGAGGCGAGACGGTGGTCTCGATTTCGAGACGGCGGTCTCGTCCCAAAAAGGCGAGAAAACTTATTTTTTTGTCCAAAAAATCCTTCCTATCCTAGTATGGGGCCTAATAGTCTCTCCTAGTGGCTTGTTAGGCTTCGTCCATCTTCGAATAGGAGGTCTTTTGATCTTTATTTGGAGGTCGGGCAAGATTTGGGGTCTACAGCTGTCCCCGCTTTACCTGACTAGTCAGCTGTTGGCCTGTTGTGCCAGACAGATTGACAGGAAGGTAAAGGAGTTGACCATCTTGCCCGGTTACCCTTCGGATGTTCCGTCTTGCGGCGGTTGATCTTCTGGGGAAAACTTCGGTGTTCGTGCACTTCCAGGATACTACTTCTGACGTAGCCGATCCCTTTGGTGGACACGTGGTAAAACCTCAGGATACTCCTTCTGACGGTAGCCGATCCTTCGGTTGATGGGTATAAACCCCCCATCAGGCTGGTAGTTGCAGTCCGTTGTGTGGGACTGGATGGGTATGAACCCCCATCAGGCTGGTAGATGCAGTCCGTTGTGTGGGACTGGATGGGTATGAACCCCCCATCGGGGTGGTAATGCAGTCCGTTGTGTGGGACTGGATGGGTATGAACCCCCCATCAGGGTGGTACAGTCCGTTGTGTGGGACTGGATGGGTATGAACCCCCCATCAGGGTGGTAGATGCAGTCCGTTGTGTGGGACTGGTGGTAGTGGCGGCTTACTGCTCAGGTAGCTCATTCGCTGTCGCCGCCGTCCGTTCCGACGTCCAGGGACATCTCGAACATTTAATGCGAGCGGTCGCGAAAAGATGGTTTAGACTCGCGTTTTTTGTTAAAATTATGTTCATTGCTTCCGAAGTGCTCAACAACTGAACTATCCTCTAATAAAAGCAAGGTTTTCGAAAAGGGTTCTGTTGGAGTCGCCACCAATGTTTTGACCATAAACATTGGAAAAGGATTAAAAGGCATTGATTTTATTAAAAACCAAACTTGGCCATTATAACCAGAGTTAGGTAAGGGAGTTAGTTATGTGTGGGGAAGGTGTTAGCACCCCACAACGCCCCTTTCGGGTTCCCTATGACGGATTAATTCATTTAAGTAGAGATTACAAGAAATTACGCTATTACCCTATTTTATTCGTACAATAAATATGGCTATCTACATGATTTTATTTACATTTTATAAAGCAATAAATAAAGCAGTAAAAGAGAAGAGATTTGAGAAGAACCTCCGTAGCAAGCTTTATATAGCAACTCTGTTACAATAAGGACGCGTTTCGGCAGTCCCTCGTTCTACAACGACTCTCCTCACGACAAAACTCGACTCGACTAAAATTTTCTAAAAGAATCGAATGTCGGAATCTAATTCCTTAAGCTGATTGTTACCTATATCGAGGCAATCGGAAAGATCATTCGAAAGAGGGAGAGAAGTAGACAAGTGCTCCGAGTTGTGCAGAGTGTACTGAGCTGCGAAAAAGTGCCAAATGAGCCTCCTATTTATAGTTTTCGCTTGCCGACACATGCGGGACGGCCGTCCCAAATGCATTTTTACACAGTGCGGGACCCCCGGGAAGTGGGACGGTCGTCCCACATGTGGGACGCGCGTCTCACTTGTCCCAGGATAGTTGGGACGGCCGTCCCAACTCTGGGACGGTGGTCTCGACCTGTTTTGTCCAGTTTTTGTGTTCTGGGACCCTGGGAAGCTTTCCTTGCTATGTTTGGACATTGTTTGATGTCGATGGATGTCCCTTGAAGCTTGATCTTCATGTAGGCACTCTTTTTGGCCCTTATTAAGATGCCGAGCGAGCTTTTATCGTCGTGTAGGAAGTCTCTTTGGCCTTTGTCGAGGAATTGGATGAACTCCGTGTGATTGTAGGAGGTCTTCTTGGTGTTTATTGATAAGCTGGGCGATCTTTATCTTCGTGTGATGTTTCCCTAGCTTTTATTGAGAGGCCGGGCAAAATTAGGGGTCTACAACTGCCCCCCCTTCACCTGCCTAGCTAACTTGTTGGCTTGATATGCCGAAAAATTAGTTGGTAGGGGAAGGAGTTAACCCTTTTGCCCGGTCATCCTTCAGATGCTGCTCCTTGCTGATCCTTCGGATGATAAATATTTTGATAGTACTAACCCCTATCTGGTTTGAGCCTTTTTATAAGGCTTTGGTGAGTATTTACCCTCACCAGGTATAAGTCTATATTTTACTAGACTTTAGTGAGTACCTACCCCCACTAGGTATGAACCTTGTTCTGCAAGGTTTTGGTGAGTACCTACCCTCACCTGGTATGAGTTCGCATTTTGCTAAACTCTTGTGGGTACTTACTTCTGAGGTGCTCAACACTGAACTATACTCTAATAGAAGTAAGGTTTTTGCACCTGTTTTTTGTAATGCTTCTGGTGAGTATTTTACTCTACCCGATGCATTTTGCTAAGTTTTGATGAGTACCTACCCTCATCCGGTACAAACCTTATGTTATAAGGTTTTGGTGGGTACCTACCCCCACCTGGTACGAATCTGTATTTTGACAGATTCTGATGGGTACCTACCCCCACCTGGTCCGAATCTGTATTTTGACAGATTCTGATGGGTACCTACCCCCACCTGGTCCGAATCTGTATTTTGATAGATTCTGATGGGTACCTACCCCCACCGGTCCGAATCCGTATTTTGACAGATTCCGATGGGTACCTACCCCCACCTGGTTCGAACCTCGTTTTGCGAGGCTCGATGGGTACCTACCCCCACCGGTCCGAACCCCGTTTTGCAAGGCTCGATGGGTACCTACCCCCACCTGGTCCAAACCCCGTTTTGCAAGGCTCCGATGGGTACCTACCCCCACCTGGTCCGAATCCGTATTTTGATAGATTCCGATGGGTACCTATCCCTACCGGTGCGAATCCGTATTTTGACTGATTCGATGGGTACCTACCCCCACCGGTCCGAACCTCGTTTTGCAAGGCTCGATGGGTACCTACCCCCACCCGGTCCGAACCCCGTTTTGCAAGGCTCGATGGGTACCTACCCCCACCCGGTCCGAACCCCGTTTTGCAAGGCTCGATGGGTACCTACCCCCACCTGGTTCGAACCCCGTTTTGCAAGGCTCGATGGGTACCTACCCCCACCTGGTCCGAACCCCGTTTTGCAAGGCTCTGATGGGTACCTACCCCCACCTGGTCCAAACCCCGTTTTGCAAGGTTCTGAATAGGCCCCGTTTTGCAAGGCTTTTAGGATGATTTTTTGATAGTCAATCCTATGGTCATTTGGTTTTGGAGATGTGTTGGCAACTTATTGTTTTTGTTCATGCGCCTATTCCGTGGGGAATATTTGATTTGACTTTTTGACTTTTCTGTTAGTCATCTGGTTTTACCGGGGATTCTTTGTTTTTGGCTTTTTCGTTTAGCCATCCGGTTTTTGCAGGGGATTTCTAATTTTTGGCTTTTCTTGTTTAGCCATCTGGCTTTTCTTGTTTAGCCATCTGGCTTTGCCGGGGATTATTTGTTTTTGGCTTTTCTTTTTAGCCATCCGGTCTTTGCCGGGGATTTCTTTGTTGGTTGCCTCTTATTTAGGCGGGAATCCATTGGGGATTTTTGGTTTGATTGTGCCTCTTGATTAGGCAGATGCTTCAATAGTGGTGAAGGCTTTTTACTTGTTGTTTTTCGCCTCTGACTAGGCTGATGTTCTATTTTGAGGATATTTGTTCTTGATAATACCTCTGAGTAGGCAAATGCTTTTTTTGAAAGCTTTGTGCTTGTATTGCCTCTTGCATAGGTTGATTTCCCGTTTCTTGGGGATATCGGCTCTTTGCTTGTTTCTGAGTACGCATAGGCATTCTTGGGAGTGAAGGTTTTTCCTTTCACTGGGGATATTCATATTGGGTGTTGTAATCGATTGACTCCCTGAGGATATGAATTTGTATTTTGCCTTTTGTTGGTAGGCTTACTGGGGGAAAATTTTTCTTTTTGGTGATCCACCGGGGGATTGATTTGCCCCCTGGGGAGGAATGGAGTTTTGACTCCTTGCTAGATATTTGTTGTTTTGAGCTGGCTTTGCCTATGCTCTTATTCCATTGGGGAATGGGTTTTTGCTTTTTTTTCTCGCGATTGTGCTTTTTCGCGATTTTGGATTTTTGATTTTAAATGCGTGTGCCTTTTCCCTTTTGTGCACGCAGGCTTTTTATCATCTGCTGGGGATGAAGAGGTTTTCTTTTCTTTCCTTTTTTAGCGGCCCTGTGGAATTTGTTGGCTTCCTGGGGGTATGATGGAGTCTTGGCTCCTGATTTTTTTTTTTTTGAAAAGCTCTTATTTGAGCGGAGTGAAGATATTTTCTTCTTTTCTTCCTTTCTTTTTGTAGATTTTTCTTGATATGTTCTTTTTGGGGATTTTCGTGTGGCCTTTTTCTGTAGTGGCCTCCATTAGGGGATGAAAAGTTCTTCTTTCTTTTCCTTCTGTTGCCCCCTGGTGATGTGGAGGTTTTGACTCTGTATTTTCTTTGATGGACTTTTGAGTAGTCCTTATTCTCCTTTGGGAAATGAAGTGGAGATTCTGGATGAGCTTGCTTGTTGACTCATGTGGCGATGTAGCTGAGTCATGAGGTAGTCTTTTTTCTTTGCCTCTGGAGTAGGCATGAATCCTCTTGGGGATAATCGAGCCTTTCCATTGGCTTTTTCATTTTGATGGTTTCCTTCTTTCTTGGATGGAAGGATGTTGATTTAGAGCTATTTCTTTGAAGCTCTTTATTTTGCTGAAATGGTTTTGATTTCGCCTTTTTCTTTCGCGATCTTGATCTTTATCGCGAGTTATTTGAAATCTAGCTTTTTAATATATCACGTGTGCCTTTTAAGTCTGTACACGTGGGCTTTTTGAAATGTAAACAGAAATAACAACTTTTATTTATTACTTCGCTTTTTTTGTGGTACATTCAAGTATTTTTTTTTTAAATACTAAAAGCTATTTAAAAGAAACTACTCCTACTAATCTGCCTCAGGGCTGGAATGGGAGGATGGTGCTGGTGAAGGAATGCGGCGGAGCAATCATCGCTGGAACCTCGCCTGAGTCTGGATCAAACCTTCTATCGGCGGTCAGTCCTATCTCGCCTCATGGTCGGTGGCCGAGCTGCTCTCTCATGAGCTGGAACTGCCCTTCCATGTAGGCATGTTCGTCGTCCAGGCGTCGGTATAGGCCAACATAGTCAGGATCATATGACTGCTGCCGGGATTCTGAGGTCGTAGGGATGTCTGCGGTGTGTCGAAATCCCGCATATCCATCGAGATCGAGACGATTGGGTTTAAGATAAACCGGATCCTTGCCCTGCGAGGATGTTCATGTGGGTCAATATCGTGCCATTGATCGGCTCCGGTTGGAGGCTAGCCGGGATGTCTTCTCCATCAGTACATCCCCAATATTCGGCTAGAGGGGTGAGAAGGGGAGCTATTATGATGGCTCCTACTGGACCACGAGTTCCATAGTCCTTAATAGCTTTCAGAAAGGCATAGCTGGGGTTGCACCTATGCCCCTGGTGCATGCAGTAAACGATGAAAAGGTCGGCTAATGTTACCTTCCCCTGGCTCTCTTTCCGGCCATGTAAGGTCCCGGCTAGCAGCTTATGGCATACGCGAAGTGGGGGAGAGAAGGATGCCCCTTTCAAGTGTGTTGGCAAGTTGTGCGCTCCAGTGATCTCTTTCCACATGTTGGTGGTGGTGAGGGCAGCTGGCTTCTCGAGATATGCTGCCCTATATTCCGTCATCTTGGTGTGTGCCCTCTGACAGAAGCCCATGATGACATTGAAGTCATCTAGGAAAGTGGTCCGGTAGGCACCGTCCATCCAGTAAGAGACGGCTTGAGTGGGCGGCACTCCGGGCATGGTAGAAGGCAATTCGGCCGGATTGGCCGAAGCAAGGAACTCCATCGTAGCGGTACGGTGGATCCGGGTAGGTGGCTCACGGAGCGAGAAAGTCCCATCCTATGTTGTGGATGAACCTTCGACGTCTTGATCCCATCCGAACATAGCCGGGATTTCAAAATCCGGACGCGGCATGGGATACCGGGAGGATTGCTTGGATATTCACCAATCTTTGTTGGTGTGGCTGCGCCGACAAATTGTTGGTAACAATAGTTTCTACGCGGCGGTTCTATTGCGCTTTCTCCTGGATGAGGCTTCTCCACGCTCCATTGTAAGCTCTATTCTCTTAGAGATGCTAGAAGTGTGTAGAAAGGGAGAAAAAACAAGGTAGGAGGCTTGGAATGAGGTGCGAGAGCCAAAACCCGCGCCCCACATATATAGGCCGCGCATGGACCTTTGGGACGGCCGTCTGGGTTGGGACGACCGTCTCGTTTGAATTTTTTACACATGGGTCATCAGCTGAAATGTGGGACGGCCGTCTCGCCTGGGACGCGCGTCCCACTTGAACTTGACCACTTGGGACGACCATCTCGACCTTGGGACGGACGTCTCGAGCTTCCTGGGCTGGTTTTCTGTTTTTCTGAGTTAATTTTCGTGTTTTTTTATGAAACTAAAGATAGGATTCCCTTCATTTATGCTCTAATGCATGTAATGTTTTATGATATGCATCCTATGGTCTATTTCAGTTAATATTTCGAAAGTTTTAACTGATGTGCTTTGACTTCGGGCGCATTCTTGCTGTTGTGCTTTTATGTCATCTTGTTTCTTGATCAATAAGCTAAGTTGTACTGACTTGCCGTTATGGACCTTTCTTGCTATAGCCGAAGAACAATCTTTTGTTCGTAGAGCAGCTGCCATATCAATGCCCTCCTTCCTTTCCTTAGGGATTTCAACCTTCCTATTGATCACTATGTTTCCACATTCCCCTTTATTACTTGAATGCTTTATAGTGAAATGGTCAAGAGAAGAGAAAGAAAAGGATTTACAATAAAGGCTTGTGTTTTATAGGGATATTTTTTGTAGTAGAGGTTTCTGTAAGAATGGCTAGCCAAGGTTGGTCGGTGTTTAGGCTAGTTCAGATAAACGTTTTATTCTTATGATGTGGCATCGTTATTTACTGATTTATGGCGCCTTTTTGTGATTGACTAACTTCCCTAGTCCGCCCTTTCGGGTTTTCAGCCTAGGATGTTGTGCTTTTGTCCTAACTTTTGTCTAGGTTTCCTTTTTTGTATTTATTTTTTAGGAATACCTAGCGGACTTTTCATAACCCTAACTTTTGCCCAAGCTACCCTTTATTATTGTTCGGGTTTCCTGCCGGGTTTACCCTAACTTTTGTGCAGCCCCCTTTGTGGGTTTCCCGCCGGGTATTTTGCCCTTTTATTTTCTTGTCTTGGCCTTTGGCCTTGACGGGCATTGTTTTTTTGTATATGTATATATTTTTTGCACAACATTGTCGAATCTTGAATTTTATTGAGATAGATTTTATCCGTGTTTCTAGTTAATCAATCGTATATGACTTTGCTTTATGACGCGTTGCTTGTTCTGACGCAATTTGGAATAAAATGTTTATCTAAACCTTGTTTATTAAATGGGGTATAGACATATTTAGCAAGGAAAGAAGCAAGTAGTAAGAATAGCATTCCTTTGTAATTTCGGGGAAATGTGTGCCCTAGAGATGCTTGGGGGTCGGGCATACCCCGAGGAGTGATCTCTAATAGTCACTAGATTTACATCCCTTAGAATTAGAAGAAGGACACCTAATGACTAAAGCTACCCTTTGCGCTAATATCCCTCCTTTTCGGAATATCGTCTTCGAGGGATAAGACTTCCTTGTTTTCCGTATGGTTTGATCTTTCATGGGGTCATACCCTAAACCATATTTTAAAGGGTTATCTTTGAACTCCGGTGGCTCTTTTATTCCTTGAGTATTCTTTCTGAGCCCCTGTCCTGGGCAATATCCATATTTTTTCATTATATGGGCAACCTTTGTATTACCAGGGAGTCTTTCTATGTTAGCAATTTCGAGCGCTTGAAAAGATGTTTCAAGAGCCTCTTCAGCCGCATCCACATATGGTTGAACAGACGGTTTACTGATTAGAAAATCTTCTTCAGCTTGAACTGTGACGAGTTTATCATTTGTCACAAACTTGACTTTCTGGTGGAGCGTTGAAGGTATTGCCTTAGCACTATGAATCCAAGGTCTACCAAGGAGACAACTATATGCCGGCATAATATCCATCACGTGGAAGTCTATGTTAAAAATAGTAGGACCAATTTGGATTAGTAGACTGATCTCTCCTACTACTTCTCGTCTTGACCCGTCAAAGGCTTGAACAATTGTATTACTCGGACGCATGTGGGTTCCTTGCACTGTGATCTTGTCGAATGTGCCTTTAGGCATGACGTTTAAGGATGACCCATTATCCACAAGAACTTTGGAAATGAGATATTCCTTGCATTTGACGGAGATATGCAAGGGCTTGTTATGTTTTGACCCTTCCAAAGGGAGTTCTTCATTAGTGAAGGTAAGATGATTATTGGCTGTAATATTACCAATAATCCCTTCAAACTTGTCTTGGGATATTGCATGCGGAACAAATGATTCATTCAAAACCTTTAACAGTGCGTTTCGATGCGGTTCCGAACTCATTATGAGTGATAACAAGGTTATCTTGGCAGGGGTACGATTGAGTTGATCGATGATGGAGTACTCGCTTTGTCTTATGTACTGGAGTAACTCGTCTGTCTCCTCCTTGGATTCCTTTTCTTCTTCTACTTTATTTTTCATTTTATCTTTAGGAATATTATCTTGTAATTCCTTGGGGGAGTATATTCTTCCGCTTCTTGTCATGCCCCCAATACCGGCTATGTTGAAGATATCTTGATTGGCTGACTATTCTTCTGAGTATCTCCAAGGTACAACTTTATTTGATTCATAAGGGAAAGGTTGAGGCACGAATAAACGCAAAGGTGTTATTGCCTCTTCCCTTTTATTGATTGGAATAACCAACGGTGCTTGTTTATTATCATCTTTGGGTCTATCGACCGTTGTAGAGATTTTGATGACGAAAGGCTTCTTTTCCATTTATTCGATTTGTGGAAAGCACATCAATTAATCCTTTCTTTTTATTATCTTTATTATTAAAATGAGGAGGGATGTATGAATGTATGCAACTTATAAATGCAATAGACAGTTTAAGGAAAAAAACTTTTTATTTCAACTAGAAAGTGTTTATCCTTCTATACAATGCTTTGAAGCAAGTGTTGACGAAACGGAGAAGCTTGAAGAATCCTATGGGTAAATTAGGCTTTCTTCGTAATTCGTCTTCAGTTGTTCTCACATGGTTTCTGAGTGTCTTGATTTGCTCATGTACCGCCTGGCTCATATCTTCACTATATTGACGAGCCTCTTTTATCTTTTCTTCTTGATGAACGATCAAGGCATGTTGTTGGTCAGACCTTTCTATTACTTGGTCTCTTTCACGAAGCAATTGACCATATTGAGCTAATCCATCTCTTTCTTTATCATGTAGCTCCTCTAGGTCTTCTCTGTATTTTTCAGCGGTTTCCCACCACTTTTGTGCTTCGACCGGAGTTTACGCTAGGTCATCCTGTATTAACTTGATCGTTTTTGCACTGTTACGCAAGCGCATTCTCAAGATGTGCTATTTCGTCACTCATGTCCCGGAATAGACTATCTTGTTCAAGCCTTGGAATTTTATATGCTTGTTTGGTCTCTTCTTGATAGTCAGCACAATCATTCTTAAGGCGCTCTATTTCATGGTCCTTCTTTTTACATTGCCTTTTTAGACCATCTATTATAAGGGTTGCTTCTTGCTCTTTTTCTTCGAAGGCCCTCAGTTGAGCTTCCATGACTTCAACCCTTTTATTTAAGGCATTGACCTGCAATTGTAGCTCTTCATTGACTAATGTTGTAGTAATTGTAGCGAGATGGTTGGGGTATCCCTCTACTTTTCCTCCATTCTTCATATTCATGGGATGTAGATACCTGAACCTTTCAGAGTTCTTTATCCCCCATGTAGACTGGTCTTTCCCATGCTTTCCGGACAGCGGATACTTCTTCAAAGCTATGGGAGTAATGGCATAGACTCAGCCCTCTGAGCTCTTCTTGAGTTGGCACAATCTGGGTTCTCATGAGTTATCTCATAGCTATTTTAGGAGAGTAAGTTATGCAACCCCTGAGGCCTAGTAATGGTATGCTCAGGTAATCTCCGCATCGTATAAGGATATAACCCGGTCGGAACCAAGGGCAAAACCATGATACATGCTCGATGTTCCAATTTTCTAACTCGATTTTCCACTCTAAAGCTTGACGATGTTGAAGAGGGATCTTTGAAAAACTCCTTAAAGGATCGGGGAATACCCCCATGTGACTTGAAGCGTAGAAGTGAGTGACGCCCCATACGTATAGCAATGAAGTGCAGCATCTAAGTGTTTTCCCCTGTTTCTGTCGGCAAAAGTTTACTGAAAGCAGGGTATCAGCAAGAATTGCAGGTATAGGACTCTTAGAATATACATCCCAGGCAAAGAATGCATCTATTGCAGCATGATCCACAATGTTCACATGAAATGGGAATAGCATGATTCCGAATATTGCTAATGCTAGAGTTTTGTTGAAGGTAGATCAATCTTTCTTTTCAGCCAAAGAGATTAGATGGTCTTCTATTATGGACATTTTCCAACCTCGAATGTTCCCTTTCCCTTCTAGGATGGATTGATGAGGAGGCAGTCTTATTATAGTAGCAACCTTACTCACGGCCACATATACTTCTGAGCAGACATAGACCCCGACTGACTGAGGCCATCTAACCATGAGTTCATATTCTTCTAAGGTTGGTACTAAGTCAAACTGCGAAAACTCAAAGCAGTGCAGATTGGGATTCCAGAAGTGGACCAATGCTCTAACAAAAATTGGATCGATGCTGATTTTCAGGAGGTCAAGAATTCTTCCATAAGATTTCTCGAAATTAGCAATGACCTCTGGCGGCATATATGTACTCAACTGCCTTAACTTCTCTACACGGCATAGAAGGATTTCCACTTTCTTTAACTGTCTATTATTGGATCCCTCCATTATCTAAAAGAAATGAAAATGCATGATATGAGGATGAGCTCTTGTAAATGCATGCGTGTAAGTGTTTGTTTTTCTAAGTATTATCATGTTTTATTCCTAATATGATACATGATAGTACTTGGTTTTTTTCTTTGGAAACAAACTATCTATATGGATGTTTATGAATTTTGATGAAGAGAGTCATATTTTCTTCTCTTATTATTTTGATGAACAAAAGTTGTATTAATTGTAAGATTTATATCTAGAATCTTTTTATTTTGTAGACGGTATTTTTATGGCTTTAATTGTTTTTAAATTTTTTTATGACCCTTTATCTCTTCTGTCGGTCAACGTGGCTACTTAGCTTGCAAAGAACCTGAAACCAGGCTAGCTTAACTGAAGACTGTCCGAGATAAAGGTGGTCTTATCACTTTTTGATTTTTAGGGTTTTTTCATTATTTTTGTTTGTTGTATGATTACCCTATGCTAATGTATCAATACAAATGCAACAAACGAATGCACACACAATTCATACATCCACGAGCAGAGCCACGCTTATTTAATCACGAGGTAGGGTTTTCCTGCAGAAACGTGCTTGGTTTAGGTGGTTCTACACTGTTCTCACCAAGGCCAAAGGTCCCCAAGGTGCCCCCATTATAGGGACCTCTCAATCTTTCAGTCCTCGGGTCATGCACGGAACTCCGTGGTGACATCCTTAGACCAAAAGAAGAGAGTTATCACCTTGAGTTGGTGGTTTCCGACAACGATTGTAGCCCCGTGTGCCAACAAGCCGGTCGTATCTGCCACCCACTCCCTATAGGTATTCACTCTTGCCCCCGGGTATAGAGGGACTGTTGTGTGCAAGGGTTTTTGTGTGCAATTTATATTTCAAACAATTTGCAGAAAATAATCATACAACAATTATTAAAGCCATACAGTAAAACATACGGAAAAGGGTAAAGGCGTAATTTCAAATCTTTACTTAGTTTGAATTTATCCGTCACTAAATGGGATCAACTCTCTAGCTTCCCCAGCGGAGTCGCCATCTGTCGCTGCCGTCCGTTCCAACGTCCAGGGACATCTCGAACGTTTAATGCGAGCGGTCGCGAAAAGATGATTTAGACTCGCGTTTTTTGCTAAAATTATGTTCATTGCTTCCGAGGTGCTCAACAACTGAACTATCCTCTAATAAAAGCAAGGTTTTCGAAAAGGGTTCTTTTGGAGTCGCCACCAATGTTTTGACCATAAACATTGGAAAAGGATAAAAAGGCGTTGATTTTATTAAAAACCAAACTTGGCCATTATAACCAGAGTTAGGTAAGGGAGTTAGTTATGTGTGGGGAAGGTGTTAGCACCCCACAACGCCCCTTTCGGGTTCCCTATGACGGATTAATTCATTTAAGTAGAGATTACAAGAAATTACGCTATTACCCTATTTTATTCGTACAATAAATATGGCTATCTACATGATTTTATTTACATTTTATAAAGCAATAAATAAAGCAGTAAAAGAGAAGAGATTTGAGAAGAACCTCCGTAGCAAGCTTTATATAGCAACTCTGTTACAATAAGGACGCATTTCGGCAGTCCCTCGCTCTACAACGACTCTCCTCACGACAAAACTCGACTCGACTAAAATTTTCTAGAAGAATCGAATGCCGTAATCTAATTCCTTAATTGATTGTTACCTATATCAGGCAATCAGAAAGATCATTCGAAAGAGGGAGAGAAGTAGACAAGTGCTCTGAGTTGTCTGGAGTGTCTGAGCTCTGAAAAAGTGCCAAATGAGCCTCCTATTTATAGTTTTCGCTGCCTGACACATCTGGGACGGCCGTCTGGGTTGGGACGATCGTCCCAAATGCATTTTTTACACAGGCTGGGACCCCCTGGGAAGTGGGACGGTCGTCCCACATGTGGGACGCGCGTCTCACTTGTCCCAGGATAGTTGGGACGGCCGTCCCAACTCTGGGACGGTGGTCTCGACCTGTTTTGTCCAGTTTTTGTGTTCTGGGACCCTGGGAAGCTTTCCTTGCTATTTTTGGACATTGTTTGATGTCGATGGATGTCCCTTGAAGCTTGATCTTCATGTAGGAACTCTTTTTGGCCCTCATTAAGATGCCGGGCGAGCTTTTATCGTCGTGTAGGAAGTCTCTTTGGCCTTTGTCGAGGAATTGGATGAACTCCATGTGATTGTAGGAGGTCTTCTTGGTGTTTATTGATAAGCTGGGCAATCTTTATCTTCATGTGACGTTTCCCTAGCTTTTATTGAGAGGCCGGGCAAAATTAGGGGTCTACATGCGCCATTCAGACACTCCTTGTGTGCTGGTTTGGTACAGTCCACTGCGTAGGACTGGTGGTAGTGGCAGCTTACTGCTCGGGTAGCTCATGCGCCGTCTCCTTGGGGAGTGATTTCCGTGTTGGTAGATGTACTTGGACCTTTTTTTTTTTAATGGTCATCTGGGTCGTACCGGGGATTTTGCAGGTGCTCATCCAGCTTGCTTGTTTGCTGGGGATTCTTTGTTTTTTTTACTTTTGGTGGCGACTATCCGACTCTTGCTGGCTGGTCAAACGAGTCTTGTTTTCTGTTCGACTCTGATTTGGTAGTTGAAATTTTGCTGGTTGAGGTGATGGCTTGTCTTAAACCTGCCTTTTTCTCGCGATTTTATCTCTTTTTTCTCGCGATTTAGGATTTTGGCTTTTTTCACTGAGCGTATGTTTTTTTCTTTTTAAGCTTCTTTCTCGTTACGCTAGCTTTTGCAAAGGGTGGCAAAGAGATACATGAAATAAAATTTTATTTATGGGGAAATTTTATTACAACCACTTTTTGTTCAGGCAAGTACCGTCCCTAAGGGCTATCTTCTAGAGATGATCCGCGGGAAAATTGCTGGTAGACGTGATATCGGAAGTCCGCTTGCTCTCGGACTTCGTCGCGGTATTCTTGCTGGAATGTCGTCCATTCCTGCCGCATCGCCTGCTGATGCTGGTACATCTCTTCTTGCCGAGTGTGGTAGGTTTCTTGCCGCACCGTCATTTGGTCGAACTGCCGGCGCAAATCATTCATGTTGCGGTTCATACCGATGAAATCGTCCGTGTACGGTGGTGGTTGTTGTTGCTACTGCTGCTGCTGTTGCTGGAATTCGGGGGGCGTGGGGATATCCTGCATCGCCACCAGCCCTTGGAGATCTAGTGCGAAATCCAGTGTGGGATGGAGGGCCAACTGGGTCCCTCGACGTATCAGCATTCCCATGCTGACTAGGATTGACCCGTTGATGGACTCGGGTCGCAAGTTGGAGGCCAACTCTTCCCGGCCTGGGCACCCCCATCTTTCTGCCAGGGGAGTGATGAGGGGAGCCACGAGAACGACCCCCGCTGATCTGTTCCCGAAGTCCTTGAGGGCTCTCACGAAGAAGTAGACGGGGTTGCAGCGCCGCTTCTGGCTCATGCAATAAAGTACGAAGAGGTCAGGGAGGGAGACCTTGCCCTGACTCTCTTTCCTCCCATGGATGGTTCCTACCAGCAGCTTGTGGCAGATGCAGAGTGTTGGGGGCAGCGCAGAGCCCCTCATCAGCGTGGGCAGCGTGGTGGCTCCTGTGAGCTCGTTCCACATTTCGACGGCAGTGAGGTTGGTGGGCCGGGAGCAGATGGCCTCCCGGTATTCCTGGGTCACTGTGTCCTCGGGCCGGACGAACCCGATGGCCATGTTGAACTCGTCGAGGGTGGTGGCCTGGTAACTTCCACTGATGAAATAGGTCACCATCTTACTGGGCTGCAGGCCCGGGACCGTGGAGGGGACCTCAGAGTAGGAGACCGAGGCCAAGAATTCTAGTATCGCCTGTGGGTACACATGTGTGGGTGGTGGTTGCAGCAGAAAACCCCACCCGATGTTGTCAATGTGGGCCCGGACGTCGTCCTCCCATCCAAATTCAGCCAGGAGGCTGAAGTCCAGCTTCAGCATCGAGTGCCACGCATAGGTCTGGATGTTGTCAAGGCGGGCCTGGTGCTGCGATGATAGTTGAGAAGGATCTTTGGGTGGTGGTGCTGCAGAACTGCTGGCACCAGCGGTGCTCCTTCTCTTTCTAGAAGCACTTCTGCCAAACATTTTGACTATGGGGTGCTTGGGAGAGCGAAATCTGAGAAATGGAGGCTTTTGGAGGCAAGGAGAGGTGTGAGGAACCCCCCAAGCACGCCCCCTATATATAGCAAATTTTCCAAAATCGAGACCGTCGTCTGGGTAGGCGAGACGGCGGTCTCGTGTCTCCTTCAAGTCGAGACGGCGGTCTCATCCAGCGAGACGACAGTCTCGTTTTCGCCTGTGTCGAGACGGCGGTCTGGTTGGTCCAGACGGCGGTCTCGTCTTGTTGGGTAATCGAGACGGCGGCCTAGGATAGCCAGACGGCGGTCTCGAATTACGGAAGAGTTTTTTTTTTTTTTTGAAGAGAAAATAGGACCTGGTTCAAAAACATTTTTATGCATGCAATGTTTTCATGTTTGATGTCCTATAATGCCTATTTTGATTAAGTTTTCAGAAGGATTTAACAAATGTGTCTCGTTGCGCTGAATGCCCTCTGATTTGCTGTGTTTGCCTTTGGTTGTACCATGCCAGACTTTTTGTGACCGAATGATAATTTCTTTCTTTTCTTTCTTTTTCTTTTTGCAGCGTACTCTTTGTCATGTAGTGTCCCTTTTTCTTTGCTTTAGGGATTTCAATCCTCTTGTTGACTATACGCCTCCATATTCCCAAATTAATTATTAGAATATTTGTGTGAGGGTCAAGAGAAAAGAAGTGAAGAGGTAAAAATCAATGGTTTGTGTTTTAGAGGGTTGATTTTTATTGATAAAGGGTTTTTGTAAGAATGGTTGGCTAAGGTTAGGCTTAGGTGTTTAAGCTTTGTCTAAGTGAACGTTTTTCTCTTTTTTGTATTTGCGTTCTTTGGTTTTATTTCCATTGCTTTTTAATGGCTAGCTGATTTCCCTAGAACGCCCTTTGGGTTTTCGAACTAGGATACTGTGTTTTGGCCCTAACTTTTGTCTAGGTTCCCCTTTTGTGTAATTTTCAGAGAATCCTAGCGGACCTTATTTGTAACCCTAACTTTTGCCTAGGCTACCCTTTATTGTTGTTCGGGTGTCCTACCGGGTCGACCCTATCTTTTGCGTAGCCCCCTTAGTGGGTTTCCTACCGGGTAGTTTGCCCTTTTCTTTGGCCTTTGGCTTCTTTGGGCTTTTCTTTTTTGTGGATTTATGATTATATATTTTTTTTTGTCACAGTATTGGCGAAGCGTGACTTTTCTTTTATGGATGAGGTGAAGTCTTTTTTTTATGTGCTTCTAATCCACTAGCTTTGATGGCAATAGCAATGGTAAATGTTGATTATTTGAATGTGCTTTTTATTCTTCCTTTTTTTTTTGTTTACTTAGACAGGGTTATTCATGAGGTCTAGTCAAAAGTAGGAAGAAGAAAAGCAGTTTGTAAGAATCATTCTTTATTAATTAATAAGGGAATATGTGCCCTAAGATGCCCGGGGGTCGGGCTCGCCCCGGGGGATAATCTCTAACAATCATGGGGTTTACATCCCTTAAACGAAGAAAAAGATTTCCTAATAACTAAGGTGACTCTTGACGCTTGCACCCCTCCACTTCGGAAAATTTGCTTGAGTGTGCGGATGGGGGACTTCCCTTTTCTTCTTTCCGCTCGGCCCCTAGTAGGGTCATATCCTAGGCCATACTTGCAAGGATTGTCTTTGAATTCCGGGGGTTCCCTCATGCCTTGGGAATCTGCCCCCAGTCCTTGGCCAGGATGGTAACCATGCTTCAACATCATGCAGGCTACCTTTGCGTTTTTGGGAAGTCGCTCTATGTTGGCAATCTCGAGCGCTTGAAAAGATGTTTCAAGGGCCTCTTCAGTCGCATCCACATAGGGTTGGGTGGACGGTCCACTGATCAGGATATCGTCTTCCGCTTGGACTGTGACCAGTTTGTCGTCCACTATGAATTTGACTTTCTGGTGGAGCGTTGAAGGTACTGCCTTAGCGTCATGAATCCAAGGCCTGCCGAGGAGACAGCTATATGCTGGAGTAATATCCATTACATGGAAATCGACGTCGAAGATAGTGGGTCCGACTTGAATTGGCAAATTGACCTCCCCCACTACTTCTCGTTTGGATCCGTCGAATGCTCGAACGATGGTGCTGCTTGGGCGCAGACGGGTTCCTTGGATAGTCAACTTGTCTAACGTGCATTTAGGCATCACGTTCAAGGATGACCCGTTATCCACAAGAACTTTGGCGATGAGGTATTCCTTGCATTTAACCGAGATATGCAAGGGGTTGTTGTGCTCCGACCCCTCTAGGGGGAGTTCCTCCTCTGTGAGGGTGAGGTGATCGCTTGCCGTGATGTGACCAACGATTCTCTCGACCTTTTCTTGGGATATTGTATGAGGTACATGCGCCTCGCTCAAAACCTTCAGCATGGCATTTCTATGCGGTTCTGAGCTCATTATTAGGGATAACAGCGTTATCTTCGCAGGTGTGCGATTGAGCTGGTCTATAATGGAATACTCACTTTGCCTTATGAACTGGAGTAATTCCTCTGTCTCCTCCTTGGATTCCTTATTTTCTTTTTCTTCTTCGGTTTTCTTATTTTTTCCTTTATTCTTGAGGACATCTTCCTGTGTGTCCTTTGGGGAGTAGACTTTTCCACTTCTAGTCATGCCCCCAATGCTGGCTATATTGGTTATTTCTTCTTTTATTGGTGAAGATTCCCCGTATCTCCACGGTACAACTTTATTCGATTCGTAGGGGAAAGGACGTGGCATAAATAGTCGCACTGGTGTCCTTGCCCCCTCTTCTTTATTCTTGAGGACCAACGGCCGAGGCTTATTTTCCTCTTGCGATGAGTCGACCGTTGGGGTAAGCTTTATTAGGAGTGGTTTTCTCTCCATTCTTCTGAGTTGGAAGACGTGTTAGTTAATCCTTCCTTTTTATTATCTTATTTATTAAGCATGAAGGAGGGGAAGTTGAATATGCGAATGAATGTTTATGCATGCAAGTAGACAGTTATTTGAATAAAGAAGATTTTTATTTATTCGACAGAAGGTGTACATTCCCCTATTCTATACTGCGAAGCAACTTTTCGCAAAAGCGGAAAACTTTAAAGAAACCCACAGGCGGTTCTTGATTCCTTTGTAGTTCTCTCTCAACTTCCCGGACATGACGAGCAAGTGCTTCGCTCTGCTTGCGGACCGCCTGGCTCATATCTTCACTGTATTGTTGAGCCTCTTTGATCTTCGCCTCCTGATGAACGACCAAGGCTTGTAGTTCATCGAGCTTTGCGACGGCTCGGTCTTTCTCTTGCAGTACTTGGCTGTACTGAGCTAGCCCATCTCTTTCTTTGTGGCGTAGCTCAGTGAGACTTCTGTTGAGTCTCTGGTTGGCCTCTCGCTCTTGGCGGATATCTAACCGAGTCTTGAGGAGCTCTTCCGACAATTCCTTGATCGTTTGAGCCTGCTTTGCTGATTCGGCCTCAAGGCGTGCTGACTTGGTGGTTATCTCTTGGAGTTGGCTATCCGAACTGGTTCTGGCAGTTTTGGATGCTCGGATAGCTTGTTCATTGGAGTCAGCACACTGGTCCTTGAGGCGCTCTATTTCATGATCCTTTTTCTTGCCTTGCCTTTGCAGACCGTCTATTGTGAGGATAGATGCTTGCTCTCTCTCTTCAAGGGCCCTCATCTGGGCTCCCATGATTTATATCCTCTGGGTCAAGGCGTTAATTTGAGCCTGCAGCCCTTCATTATTGGCGCTTGTAGTGGGTGTGGTGGATGGTTGAGCCATCCCTCTTTTCTTTCTCCACGCCTCGTAGTCACTGGTGACAGCCACCCGAGCTTTTCCTAGCTCTCTGTCCCCCATGTAGACTGGCCTCTCCCATGCTTTTCTCACGGTTAGTGAGTTGGCGATTGTGCATGGGTCTCCAAAGAAGCACAGTCCTCTGAGCTCTCCTTGAAAGATAGTAGTTTGGGTCCTCATGAGCTGCCTCATAGCTACTTTAGGTGAGTAGGCTATGCAACCCCTGAGTCCTATCAAGGGTACATTCGGATAGTCCCCACATCTGATGAGAACTGGGCCGGGTCGAAACCAAGGGCAAACCCAGGATATACTGTTGACGTCCTTTCGTTCCCACTCATCTCTCCATTCTGAAGTCAGGCGTCGTTGGAGGGGGATCTTGGAGAAGCTCCTTAAAGGGTCGGGGAATATCCCCATGTGGCTGGAGGCGTAGAGATGCGTGGCGCTCCACACAAATAGCAATGAAGAGCAGCAGCGGAGTGTTTTTCCCTGCTTCTGGTGACAGAATTCCACCGAGAGCAGGGTGTCGGCAAGAATAGCAGGCAGGGGACTCTTCGAGTTTACGTCCCAGGCGAAGAAGGCGTCCATGACGGCCTGATCTACTGTGTCGAAGTGGAAGGGGAACAAGACCATTCCAAAAATTATGAGCGCCAGGGTTTTGTTGAAGGCGACCCACTCTGCCCTTTCAGCCGGGTAGGACAGGTGGTCTTCCAGCATCGATACTTTCCAACCCTGGGCGTTCTCCTTCTTTATCGGGGTACTCTGCTAGGAATGGTAGTTGAATAAGGGCAGCGGTCGGTGTCTGCAGGAGTGTATGCCTCGTGGCGAGACATGGACCCCAGCTGATTTGGGTCATTTCAACATGGTTTCATACTCCTCTAATGTGGGCACCAAGTCGAACTGCGAAAATTCGAAACACCGCAGATTTGAATTCCAGAAGTGGATTAGCGCCCTTAGGAACACCTGATCGACACAGATCTTTAGAAGGTCCAAAATCCATCCATAGGATTTTTCAAAGTCAGCACGGACCTCTGATGGCATTGCCGTGCTTGGCCGTTCCAATCTCTCAGTATGGAAACGGGGAATATCCACCTTCTTTGGCTGTCTACTTGTCCCCTCCATTTCTAAAACCAAAATGCATGTTTGATGAAGATGATGCTTATTTGAATGAATGTGAGTGTTTATTTTCCTATTTATCATGTTTTTCTATATGATGTATGGTAATTGCGTGTATTTTTTTTTTGAAGAATAAACTATCTATATGAATGTTTTTATGAGTGTAACATTTTTGGACCAAGTCTTATTTTGGAAATGGATTTTTATTTTGGTGTTGTTTTGATTATTTTATTTGTTTATTTTATAGCCTTTTATCTCTTCTATCGGAACTGCGTGACTACTTAGCTTACAAAGAACCTGAAACCAGGCTAGCTAAAAGGCAGACTGTCCGAGATAAAATGTGGCTTTATGCGAGAGGATATTCTAGCGTCCCTTATCTCTTCTGTCGGAATTGCGTGGCTACTTAGCTTATAAAGAACCTGAAACCAGGCTAGCTAAAAGGCAGACTGTCCGAGATAAGGGTGTTTATTTGTGAAAATATTTTTTGGTTTTTTGTTTTGTTGTTTGTTTATGCTTATGCTTATGCAACAGACAAATGCAACAAACATATGCACACATAATTCGATCATCCACGAACAGGCGAGAATTCGTTTTTATCACGAGGTAGGGTTTTCTTGTAGAAAAGTGCATTGGCGAGGGTTGGTTCTAACTGTTCTCACCAGGCTAAGGCCCCCAAGGTGCCCCCATTATAGGGTCCCCACTCTCCAGCCGTCCGACTATGCTTAGCACAAAGGCCGTAGTCAGTCTTGTTGCCAAAAGAGGAAGGTTATCACCTTGAGTGGTGGTTTCCAATCACACTGGTGGGCTCAAGGCCCTCACTACAGCGAACCGTACATGCCACCCACTCCCTATGGTTTTCTCACTTTCCCCCGGGTATAGAGGGAACTGTTGTGTGCAAGGGTTTGTGTACAGTTTTTATTTCACACAATTGCGTAAGTATAAATAAGCAACAGTTATTAAAGCCAAACTGTAAATCATGTTATAATACAAGTTAAGGGCAAAAAGCGTTATTTTCTTGGTTTATTTATTTTTAAGCCGGCCCATCACTAAATGGGATCAACTCTCGAGGCTTCCCCAGTGGAGTCGCCATCTGTCGCCGCCGTCAAAAAGAGAGGCGGTCGGAGCGACGCGATGATTTCGACTGTCGCCGCCGTCCCTTTCCGACGTCCGGGGGACGTCTTAGAAACATTTATGCGAGCGGTCGCGAAAATGGTTTAGACTCGCGTATTTGTTTTAAAGGGTTTTCGAAAAGGGGTTCTTATGGAGTCGCCACCAATGTTTTGACCTTAAACATTGGAAAAGGAAAAAATGTTGATTTTAAGAAAAACCGCACTTGGCCATTATAACCAGAGTTGGGTAAGGGAGTTAGTTACGTGTGGGGAAGGTGTTAGCACCCCACAACGCCCCTTTCGGGTTCCCTATGACAGATTAATTCATTTAAATAAAGACTACGAGAAATTACGCGATTACCCTATTTTATTACATAATATTAAATGGCTATCTACATGATTTTATTCTATGTTACATACATAAAATGATGAATAAATCTAAATAAAGCAATAAAAGAGATATTAAAATAGTTGTCTACATGATCCTATTCTATATGACATAATAAAGCTAAATAAAACAATAAAACAATAAATAAAACAATAAAAGAGAAGGGAATTGAAAAGAACCTCCGTAGCAAGCTTTATATTGAGAATCTCGAGTCTGTGAGGATGCGTTTTGGCAACCCCTCTCTCTACACGATCTCTCCTCACCAATACAAGATCGACTCTACTAAAAATTTAAAGAAGAATCGAATGCCGGAATATAATTCCTTAACCGATTGTTACCTATTTAAGGCAATCGGAAAGATCATTCGAGAGAGGGAGAGAAGTAGACAAGTGCTTTAAAGTGTTTCGGAGCTCTCGGAGTGTACGTGGTGTGAAAAAGTGGCAAATGAGCCTCCTATTTATAGTTTTTCGCAGCTGGCGCACTTTGGGACGGCTGTCTGGGTTGGGACGGCCGTGCGGACTGGGATGGCCGTCCCAAATGGCAAATTTACACGGAACGGGACCCCGGAAGGCGGGATTGCCGTCCCACTTAAGCTCGGGTTTGGGACGGCCGTCCCACATTCGGGACGCGCGTCCCAACTGCTTAATTGCGGTTGGGACGGCCGTCCCACTTTGGGACCGTGGTCCGGCTGTTTTGTCCGGTTTTCGTGTTCGGGACCCAGGGAAGCTTTCCTTTCCTTTTTCGGACATAGATTGATGCCGATGTGTGTCCGTTGAAGCTTTATCTTCATATAGGAAGTCTTCTTGGCCTTCATTAAGATGCCGGTCGAGCTTTGTCTTTGTGTAGGAAGTCTCTTTTGGCTTTTACCGTGTGAATGAGTGAACTCCGTCTTCTGTTGTGGGAGGTCCTTCTTGGTTTTGGGAAGCCGGATGAACTCCATCTTTGGGTGAAATTCCTCTAGCTTTTATTTTGAGAGGTCGGGCAAAATTAGGGGTCTACAGCTGCCCCCCTTCGCCTGCCTAACTAATTCGTCGGTTTTAATATGCCGACCAAATTAGTAGGTAGGGGAAGGAGTTAACCCTTTTGCCCGGCTACCCTTCGGATGCTGCTCCTTATTGATCCTCCGGATGATAAATATTTTGATAGGTACCAACCCCTATCTGGTTTAAGCCTCCTTTTATAAGGCTCTAGTGAGTACTTACCCTCACCTGGTACAAGTCTGCGTTTTGCTGGACTTTAGTGAGTACATACCCCCACGTGGTATGAACCTTGTTCTGCAAGGTTTTGGTGAGTACCAACCCTCACCCGGTATGAGTTCGTATTTTGCTAAACTCTTGTGGGTACTTACTCCCGAGGTGCTCAATATTAAACTGTCCTCTAATAGAAGTAAGGTCTTTGCAACCCATTTTTCAAATGCTTAGGTGAGTATTTTTACTCCACCTAATGCATTCTGCAAAGTTTTGATGAGTACGTACCCTCATCCGGTATAGACCTTATTTTTAATATTTTGGTGGGTACCTACCCCCACCCGGTTACGAATCTGTGTTTTTGCTAGATTCTGATGAGTACTTACCCTCATCCGGTCTGAACCCCATTCTGCAAGGTTTTGGTGGGTATCTACCCCCACCTGGTCCGAATCCCGTTCTGCAAGATTCTGATGGGTACCTACCCCCATCTAGTCCGATCCCCGTTCTGCAGGGCTCTGATGGGTACCTACCCCCACCTGGTCTGAACCCCGTTCTGCAAGGCTCTGATGGGTACCTACCCCCACCTGGTCCGAATCCCGTTCTGCAAGATTCTGATGGGTATCTACCCCCACCTGGTCCGAATCTCATTCTGCAAGATTCTGATGGGTACCTACCCCCATCTGGTCCGAACCCCTTTCTACAAGGCTCTGATGGGTACCTACCCCCACCTGGTCCGAATCCCGTTCTGCAAGATTCTGATGGGTACCTACCCCCACCTGGTTCGAATCCCGTTCGCAAGATTCCGATGGGTATCTACCCCCACTGGTCCGAATCCCGTTCCGCAAGGCTCTGATGGGTACCTACCCCACACTGGTCCGAACCCCGTTCTGCAAGGCTCGATGGGTACCTACCCCCACCAGTCCGAACCCCGTTACTGCAAGGCTCTGATGGGTACTTACCCCCACCGGTCCGAACCCCGTTCTGCAAGGCTCGATGGGTACCTACCCCCACCTGGTCCGAATCCCGTTCCGCAAGATTCCGATGGGTACTTACCCCCACCTGGTCAGAACCCGTTCTGCAAGGCTCGATGGGTACCTACCCCACCTGGTCCGAACCCCGTTCGCAAGGCTCGATGGGTATCTACCCCCACCTGGTCCGAATCCCGTTCTGCAAGATTCGATGGGTACCTACCCCACACTGGTCCGAACCCCGTTCTGCAAGGCTCGATGGGTACCTACCCCCACCTGGTCCGAATCCCGTTCGCAGGATTCGATGGGTACCTACCCCCACCTGGTCCGAACCCCGTTCTGCAAGGCTCCGATGGGTACCTACCCCCACCTGGTCCGAATCCCGTTCTGCAAGATTCCGATGGGTATCTACCCCCACCTGGTCCGAACCCCGTTCCGCAAGGCTCCGATGGGTATCTACCCCCACCTGGTCCGAACCCCGGTTCCGCAAGGCTCGATGGGTACCTACCCCCACCTGGTCCGAATCCCGTTCGCAAGATTCGATGGGTACCTACCCCACCTGGTTCGAATCCCGTTACGTAAGATTCTGATGGGTATCTACCCCCACTGGTCCGAATCCTGTTCCGCAAGGCTCGATGGGTACCTACCCCACCTGGTCCGAACCCCGTTCTGCAAGGCTCGATGGGTACCTACCCCCACCTGGTCCGAACCCCGTTCTACAAGGCTCGATGGGTACTTACCCCCACCGGTCCGAACCCCGTTCCGCAAGGCTCGATGGGTACCTACCCCACCTGGTCCGAATCCCGTTCTGCAAGATTCCGATGGGTACCTACCCCCACCTGGTCCGAACCCCGTTCTGCAAGGCTCTGATGGGTACCTACCCCCACCTGGTCCGAACCCCGTTCTGCAAGGCTCTGATGGGTACCTACCCCCACCTGGTCCGAATCCCGTTCTGCAAGATTCTGATGGGTACCTACCCCCACCTGGTCCGAACCCCGTTCTGCAAGGCTCTGATGGGTACCTACCCCCACCTGGTCCGAATCCCGTTCTGCAGGATTCGATGGGTACCTACCCCCACCTGGTCCAGAACCCTTTCTCGCAAGGTTCTCAGGATGCATTTTTTGGTAGTTAATCCTGTGATAATTTGTTTTTCACTTTTCTGTTAGTCGTCATCCGGTTTTACCAGGGATTTTTGTTGTTTTTGGCTTTTTAGCCATCCGGTCTTGGCCGGGGATTCTTGTTGATTGCCTCTTTTCAGGCGGGAATCCTCTGGGGATTTTTGAATTCTCTTCTTGATTGTGCCTCTTGATTAGGCGAAGATCCACTTGGGGATTTTGTTGTGCCTCTTGATTAGGCGGGAATCTACTGGGGATTCGTTGATTTTTTTATTGTGCCTCTTGATTAGGCGGGTGCTTCAATAGTGACGAAGGCTTTCCTCTGAATAGGCTAATGTTCTACTTGAGGATATTTGTTCTTGATAATACCTCTGAGTAGGTGAATGCTTTTTTGAAAGCTTTGTGCTTGTATTACCTCTTGCATAGGTTGATTTCCCGTTTCTCGGGGATATCGGCTCTTTGCTTGTTTCTGAGTGAGCCTAGGCATTCTTGGGAGTGAAGGTTTTGCCTTTCACTGGGGATATTCATATTAGGTGCTTAACTCCCTGTGGATTTGTAATTTGCCTTTGCGGATAGGCTTACTGGGGAAAAATTTTTCTTTTTGGTGATCCACTGGGGGGATTTTATTGGCTTCCTGTGGATGGAAATTTCTTTCGGCTTTTTCATGCAGTGGCCTTTGTTAGAGGGTGAAAGGCTCTTCTCTTCTTTATTTTTATTGCCCCCCAGTGATGTGGGGATTTCGACTCTGTTTTTTCTTTGATGGACTCTTATGTAGTCCTTGTTCCCCATTGGGGGATGCAACGGAGACTCTTGCATGAGTGTGCTTGATGACTCATGTGGCGACGTAGTTGAGTCGTGAGATAATCTTTTTGTCTTGCCTCTGGAGTAAGCAAGGATCCGTTTGGGGATTATCAAGCCTTTCCATTGGCTTTTTCCGCTTTTGATGTACCTTCTTTTATTGCTGTAGAAGGTTGGTGGTTGGAGCTAATTTTGCTGAAGTGGTTTAGATTTCGCCTTTTGCGATTTTGATTTTTATTTAGAGGCTGGATTTTAGTGCCTTTTATTTCCAATCACAAATATGGAGACTATCCTCCTTATTCTTGTTTGGAGAAAATTATTTTTTCTTGATTTTGACAAAGTCGTATTATGCAACTGCTTTGTGTGTGGATGCTCTAGATGCAATCTAATGTTTGTTTATTTTTTATGCGTTTAGAAAGTAACTGGCCTTCTTCCGTTGGCTTCTTATGAATATGCCGGTGGGCTCCTTTTCTATGATCGTGATGTTGGGCTCTTTTTTTATCCATCTCTTGGTTTTAGCCCTATCTTTTGCCTAGACCGCCTTTTACAGGTTTTCGATCTAGCGGGCTGCCTTAATTTTTGCCTAGAATATCTTAGGGGGCTGTTGCCTTATCTTTTGCCTAGATCGTTCTTTTTGGGATTTCCGATCTAGCAGGCTACCCTGGTTTTTACCTAAGAATATACTAGCGAGGCCTTTCTTTTTGTTATGCTTCCCTTTTTTAGATGCATGTTTGATCTTTGATTAAAAGTCTTTGCGCATATTTATGATTTATCAATAAAGAGGCATTTCCATAATATTTGGTCAAGAGAAAGGAAATGAAAGGGAATTTTATTTATAAATGAACAAAAGTTTTATTTCTTTTACAGAAGGATTTCAAAAGGTATCTAGAAGAATGGGTGGTCGGGGTTAGGCTGTCTTGTTTAGGCTTATACAGTCATGTACTGTGATATCTGCCCCCTGTTTCTCCTAATTGCTTCGATTGAGATGCTCGAGCTCAGAGTGAAGACTATGCAGTTGCTTGCTTTTGGAAGAACGCTACTTTAGCCACCTTTTCGGTTTTTGACTAAAGTAACCATTGCTCTTAGTTTTTTTTTTTTTTTTTTTTTTTTTTTTTTTATATATACCTCTTCTTTTTGCCTAGGACGTATCCTAGCGAGGGATATGGACCCTATCTTTTGCCCAGGGATGCCCTTTGCGGGTTTTCATTCCTGACGGGTCATGAGCAATGTCTTCAAGCATAATATTTCTTTACCGCGTCAGAATTGATTGGGTGTCGAAGCTCCTCTCCATCCATATTAGTGAGGATAAGTGCCCCTCCTGAGAAAGCTCGTTTGACCACAAAGGGTCCTTCGTAATTTGCCGCCCATTTTCCAATTTTATCCTTTTGGGCTGGGAGCAGTTTCTTTACCACTAAATCTCCTTCTTGATAAGTATGAGGGCAGACCTTTTTGTCATAAGCCTTTTTTATTTTCTTTTGATAGGCTTGTCCACGGCATATGGCATCCAGCCGTTTTTCATCGATAAGGTTTAACTGATCGTATCGACTTTGAATCCATTCGGCTTCTATTAATTTCGCTTCCATAATAATTCGCAAGGAAGGTATTTCGACCTCTATTGGCAATACGACCTCCATTCCATATACAAGGGAGAATGGAGTGGCTCCTGTTGAGGTTCGTACAGACGTTCGATATCCATGAAGAGCAAAAGGTAACTTTTCATGCCAATCTTTATAGGTTTTAACCATCTTTTGAACAATCTTCTTGATGTTTTTATTGGCTGCTTCCACTGCGCCATTCATTTTAGGCCTATAAGGAGAAGAATTATGATGTTGAATTTTGAAGTCATAACATAGTTCTTCCATCATTTTATTATTCAGATTGGTCCCGTTATCAGTAATAAGACGATGTGGAATGCCGTATCGACATATGATATTTTTCTTAATAAAGGTGACCACTACTTTTCTAGTCACATGTGCATAAGATGCTGCTTCTACCCACTTAGTGAAATAATCAATGGCCACCAAAATGAATCGGTGACCATTGGACGCCTTAGGCTCAATAGGTCTGATGACATCTATGCCCCACATAGCGAATGGCCAAGGGATAGCCATAACGTTGAGAGGTATCGGTGGAACATGTACATTATTTGCGTGTATTTGACACTTGTGACATTTTTTAGCATACTGATAACAATCTTTTTCCATTGTGGACCAAAAGTATCCTGCTCTGAGAATCTTCCTAGCCATAATATGCCCTGGTGCATGAGTCCCAAAGGTTCCTTCATGTATTTCTTTGATCAATATCTGGGCTTCTTCGGGATTGACGCATCTTAATAAAGTAGAATCACAATTCTTTTTATAGAGGGTTTCTCCTATCAACATAAATCCTATAGCCCTTTTCCGAATGGTCCTTTTATCATTGTCACTGATTCCCTCTGGGTATTCGCCCTTTGTCAAGTACCTCTTTATGTCCTGATACCAAGGGGCTCTATCTTTTTCATTATCCATCATCATACAAAAGGCTTGTTTGTCATGCCTTTTGACTTGGATGATGGGCATTTCATGTTCTTGCCCCAATGCGAACATGGATGATAATGTTGCCAGCGCATCCGCAATCTGGTTATCCTCCCGAGGGATATACTCAAAACTAATGTTTTCCATTTGTGAAGTCATTTTACGAATATGCTCCAGATAGGGAATTAATTTGGAGTTTCTAGTTTCCCATTCACCCTTGAGCTGGTAAATAACAAGGGATGAGTCACCGAATACTTTGAGTTTGGTTACCCCGTGATCCAGGGCCGCTTGAATACCTAGAGCACAGGCTTCATATTCCGCCATATTGTTTGTACAATCAAAGGTTAATCTAGCTGTTATCGGGATATGCTTCTTTTCAGGCGATATTAGAATAGCTCCGATCCCATGTCCCAGTAAGTTTGAAGCTCCATCGAAAAACATGATCCACTTATCATTTTTAAGCTCCTCATGTTGAATATGCATTATATGCTCATCTGGAAAATCATCTTGGAGGGATTGATATTCGTCTGTTGGCCCATGTGCCAGGTAGTCTGCCAGAGGACTGCCTTTGATAGCTTTCTGAGTGACATGAATGATATCAAATTCTGAGAGGAGTACTTGCCATCTAGCTATCCTTCCGGTCAAGATGGGTTTTTCAAACAAGTATTTGATTGGGTTCATTTTGGAAATTAACCAAGTTGTATGTCTGACCATGTATTGTCGAAGGCGTTGAGTTGCCCACACCAATGCACAACATGTTTTTTCGAGTGGTGTATAACGGGTCTCATAGTTTAGAAATTTTTTACTGAGGTAATATATGGCTTGTTCTTTCTTTCCGGTATCATCTTGTTGACCGAGTACACATCCCATGGATTCGTCGAGTACTGATAGGTAAAGAATTAGGGGTCTCCCTTCCACAGGTGGTATCAGTAATGGAGGATTAGTTAGGCATATTTTGATCTTTTCGAAGGCTTGTTGGCATTCATCGTTCCAAACTGTCGGTTGGTTTTTACGCAATAACTTGAAGATGGGCGTACATTTATCTGTTAATTGCGCAATGAACCGTGCGATGTAGTTTATTCGACCTAAGAACCCTCTGACTTCTTTTTCTGTTCTTGGTGGGGGCATTTCTAGGATTGCCTTTGTTTTATCAGGGTCCACCTCGATTCCTTTTTTACTGACGATAAACCCAAGGAGTTTTCCTGATCGTACTCCGAACGTGCACTTGGCCGGATTAAGCTTAATCTGGTATTTTCGAAGCCGATTGAATAGTTTCTTTAAGTGTAGGAGGTGATCTGTCTCATTTTTGGACTTGACAATCATATCGTCCACGTATACTTCGATTTCTTTGTGAATCATATCGTGAAATAGTGTAACCATAGCCCTTTGATAGGTTGCCCCTGCATTCTTAAGTCCAAAAGGCATTACTCTATAACAAAATGTCCCCCATGGCGTAATGAAGGAAGTTTTTTCTCTGTCTTCGACAGCCAATTTGATTTGATTATACCCTGCATATCCATCCATGAAAGAATAAAGAGTATTTGTAGCAGTGTGATCTACGAGCATATCGATATGTGGTAAGGGAAAATCATCTTTTGGGCTTGCACGGTTTAGGTCCCGGTAATCTACACATACTCTGATTTTTCCATTTTTCTTTACAACTGGCACGACGTTTGCCAACCATTCAGGGTATTTTGACACAATCAGAAAATTGGCCTCCAACTGTTTTTCTACTTCTTCTTTAATTTTTAAGGACCATTCTGGTTTTACTCTTCTGAGTTTCTGTTTAATGGGCCGAAATCCCTCTTTTAATGGTAATCGATGCTCCACTATACTTTTATCGATTCCAGGCATATCATGGTAGGACCACGCAAACACGTCCATATATTCTCTTAGCAATTGTATTAGTTTTTCTTTGACATCATCGTCAATTTGGGTTCCAATATTTACTTCTTTCTTATTATCTTCTTGTCCCAAATTGATGACCTCAGTTTTCTCCTGATGGGGCTGTATTGATTGCGCTTCTTTTTCTAGCAGTCTTTGCATGTCCGGGGAAATGGTCCCCTCCTCACTGTCTGACTCAATCCATTCGTCTTCAACTTTCAGATCTTCCAAGGAGTTTTCAATCACAAACATGACTGTACGGGTTATACTTTGTTTTAGATTTCTTTATGAGATGTATGAGAGAGAAAAGAATGAAAGAGAAAAAAAATGCCTTATTGTATTGATAGAAGAAAATATTTACAAAGCCCTTATTAACCAAAAATCTCGTGATCATGGGCAGGGATCACGAGAAATACATCGGAAGTTTTTTTTTTGAAATATTTTTTTATTGCAAAAGATGGTAAAAATGATGAGCCCTAATCTGCTGGTCTTCCTTGTCCCGTCTTTTATTCGGGCTTTGATAAGGGCTGGTCGTCCACCTTTGGAGTAGATGCGTCAAAGGTAATCCATCCCGCATCTATTAAATCTTGGACCTTATGCTTCAAAGCTATGCAGTTATCTACCGAATGTCCTGGAGCGTCCGAATGATAATTGCATTTTTCATTTGGCTTATACCATTCTGGATAGGGTGGTTCCATCTTCTTGGGAGGGATTCGCACAAGGAGTTTAGCATCCAACAATTTTATCAACAGACTTCCGTAGGAGGTAGGTATGGAAGTGAATTTCCTCTATTGTCTGCGTGGCTTGGTTTGTTGCGAGGAGGCAGAAAGAGTGGTAATATTAATTGCATTCACGTCCCCTTCCTTTTTCTTTCCAAAATTCTTTTTAAAAGTTTGAGTAGAGGAATTGGAGGAAGTTTGTTGTACAATTCTTCCACTTTTCAAACCTTGTTCCACTCTTTCTCCTATGATGACTACATCCGCAAAGAGTGTTGATGTATTTCCTATCATTTTGTCGTAATAGGGGCCAGTCAGAGAATTGATGAACATGGATGTAGTTTCCTTGTCGGATAGAGGAGGTTCCACTTGTGCTGCCAATTCCCTCCATCTTTGGGCATATGCTTTGAAGGATTCGTCGTTTTTCTTGCTTAATAATTGTAGATCTGCTCTTTCAGGGGTCAGATCAATATTGTATTTATAACGACGAAGAAATGCATCTCGCCAAATGTCTCCAGGTTTGGATTTGCCCTCCTTCTAGTTGCATGTACCAGTTTAAGGCCGATTCGATCAGGCTCTCCTGAAAGCGAGTGGATCGGGAGTTTTTCATTATCGGCATGTGCGGCCATCTTACGGCAGTACATTGTAAGATGGCTTCTTGGGCAGGTCGTTCCCATGTATTTTGGGAAATCCGGAGTTTTGAACTTGTTAGGGAATTGGATATTTTTGACGAGACACATATCGGCCGCCTCTTTTATATCAAAGTTATGACCTTCCATGGCTCTCAGCCTTTCTTCAAGAGCGAGTGATTTGTTGTTTTGATACTTCAGGAGCATGAATATGTACTTGTTCTTGTACCAGATTGGTCGTGCTCATTTTGAGGTTCCTCTTCTTCTTCGTGGTGAGAGGCTTGTCCATTCCGAGGACCCTCTTGATGGAGATTCTGTTGATGCATCATTTCTAACATTTGAGCCATTTGCTCTTTCAGTGTAGTAAGCTCCGCGGTGAGCTTTCGGTTTTGTTCTTCTAGTTGTTCCATCTTCTTAGCCTTTTGAGCACGAGTGAGGACGGGCGGAAGACCAGCCACCTTCTAAATGATTTTAATGATTCTTATTATAACTTTTTATTTTAAATGATTAGTGTGGAATAAATATGCCCTAGGATGAATGTGTTTATGCATGAGAGATTTTATTTATGATGATGTTTATGCATACTTTTCTTAATGCATTGGTTTTCTCTCTTGGTTTTACCACTTATCGGATGATGTGGTATGAATGATACGACTTTGCCAAGAATTTTGTAAAAAGGTATTTTTATGATTTTTAGGGTTTTTATATTTTTTATGATTTTTAGGGTTTTTTTCACTTTTTTGTCTCGTTGTATGATTACCCTATGCTAATGCATCAATACAAATGCAGCAAACGTATGCACACACAATTCATACATCCACGAGCGAGCCACGCTTATTTAATCACGAGGTAGGGTTTTCCTGCGAAACGTGCTTGGTTTAGGTGGTTCTAACCTGTTCTCACCAGGCCAAAGGTCCCCAAGGTGCCCCCATTATAGGGACCTCTCAATCTCTCAATCCTCGGGTCATGCACGGAACTCCGTGGCGACACCCTTAGACCAAAAGAAGAGAGTTATCACCTTGAGTTGGTGGTTTTCCGACAACGGTAGTAGCCCCGTGTGCCAACTAACCGATCGTATCCGCCACCCACTCCCTATAGATATTCACTCTTGCCCCCGGGTATAGAGGGACTGTTGTGTGCAAGGGTTTTTGTGTGCAATTTATATTTCAAACAATTGCGAAATAATCATACGACGAGTTATATAAAGCCATACAATAAAAACATACAGAAGGGTAAAGGCATAATTTCAAATCTTTACTTAGTTTGAATTTATCTCGTCACTAAATGGGATCAACTCTCTAGCTTCCCCGGTGGAGTCGCCATCTGTCGCCGCAGTCCCTTTCCGACGTCCGGGGACATCTTAGAAACGTTTATGCGAGCGGTCGCGAAAAGATGGTTTAGACTCGCGTATTTGTTTTAAAGGGTTTTCGAAAAGGGGTTCTTATGGAGTCGCCACCAATGTTTTGACCTTAAACATTGGAAAAGGAAAAAATGTTGATTTTAAGAAAAACCGCACTTGGCCATTATAACCGGAGTTGGGTAAGGGAGTTAGTTACGTGTGGGGAAGGTGTTAGCACCCCACAACGCCCCTTTCGGGTTCCCTATGACAGATTAATTCATTTAAATAAAGACTACGAGAAATTACGCGATTACCCTATTTTATTACATAATATTAAATGGCTATCTACATGATTTTATTCTATGTTACATACATAAAATGATGAATAAATCTAAATAAAGCAATAAAAGAGATATTAAAATAGCTGTCTACATGATCCTATTCTATATGACATAATAAAGCTAAATAAAACAATAAAGCAAAAAATAAAACAATAAAAGAGAAGGGAATTGAAAAGAACCTCCGTAGCAAGCTTTATATTGAGAATCTCGAGCTGTGAGGATGCGTTTTGGCAACCCCTCTCTCTACACAGTCTCTCCTCACCAATACAAGATCGACTCTACTAAAAATTTAAAGAAGAATCAAATGCCGGAATATAATTCCTTAACCGATTGTTACCTATTGAAGGCAATCGGAAAGATCATTCGAGAGAGGGAGAGAAGTAGACAAGTGCTTTAAAGTGTTTCAGAGCTCTCTGGAGTGTCTGTGGTGTGAAAAAGTGGCAAATGAGCCTCCTATTTATAGTTTTTCGCAGCTGGCGCACTTTGGGACGGCCGTCCGGGTTGGGACGGCCGTCCGGACTGGGATGGCCGTCCCAAATGGCAAATTTACACGAACGGGACCCCAGGAAGGCCGGGACGGCCGTCCCACTTAAGCCGGGTTTGGGACGGCCGTCCCACATTCGGGACGCGCGTCCCAACCGCTTAATTGCGGTTGGGACGGCCGTCCCACTTTGGGACCGTGGTCCCGGCCTGTTTTGTCCGAGTTTTCGTGTTCGGGACCCCGGGAAGCTTTCCTTTCCTTTTTCGGACATAGATTGATGCCGATGTGTGTCCGTTGAAGCTTTATCTTCATATAGGAAGTCTTCTTGGCCTTCATTAAGATGCCGGGCGAGCTTTGTCTTTGTGTAGGAAGTCTCTTTTGGCTTTTACCGTGTGAATGAGTGAACTCCGTCTTCTGTTGTGGGAGGTCCTTCTTGGTTTTGGGAAGCCGGATGAACTCCATCTTTGGGTGAAATTCCTCTAGCTTTTATTTTGAGAGGCCGGGCAAAATTAGGGGTCTACATCGACCCTTTTTTATTTTTCGCATTTTTTATGGGTGGTTACAACGCCTTTAGGTTGTCCGATAACCGGGCTAACCTAGGGGCGGGGTTTTCGAAAGGGCGTCTTTGGGTTGTCCGATAACCGGGCTAACCCAAGGACTATTTTTGAGGGGTTCTGTGGAGTCGCCACCGATGTTTTTACCGGAAACATTGGAAAAGGGGTTTTAAAAGGCGTTGGTTTTCAAAAACCAACTTTGGTCATTAGAACCAGAGTTGGGTAAGGGAGTTAGTTACGTGTAAAGGGAGTATCAGTCCCTTTACGACGCCCCTTTCGGGTTCCCTATGACAGGCCGACTATTTAAAAATATTTAAACCGTGGAAAATTACGCTTTTGCCCTTTTTATTGTGCGGAATTTAAAAGTATGACTACATGGCCCTCATCTATTGCATAATGTAAATTTAAAGCGATAAAAGGGGAGAGGAAGAGTTTAAACCTCCGAAGCAAGCTTTCTTTTTTATTTCTCTTTAAAAGAGGGTGCTTTTTGGCAACCCTTCACTCTACACAGCGCTGGAAACTTTTCTAGACGCCGAAAAACGCTCTCAAAGGCACTCAGAAACTCCAGAAATGCGTCGGAGGGATTCTAGAGAGAAGTTTTAGAGAGAAGGGAGAGCTAGAAGCTTGTGGTGTGTGGAAATGAGGGGGGGAAAGCCCCTATTTATAGGTTTTCGCGCCTGACAGTGGCGAGACCGTCGTTCTCGTCTGACAAGGTCGAGACTGCCGTCTCGCCAAATGAGACCGCCGTCTCGTCCTTTGCAGGTGGCGAGACCGCCGTCTCGCCAAACGAGACCGCCGTCTCATCATTCGCAGGTGGCAAGACCGCCGTCTCGCCAAACGAGACGGCGGTCTCGCCATTTGCATGAGGCGAGACGGTGGTCTCGATTTCAAGACAGCGATCTCGTCCCAAAAAGGCGAGAAAACTTATTTTTTTGTCCAAAAAATCCTTCCTATCCTAGTATGGGGCCTAATAGTCTCTCCTAGTGGCTTGTTAGGCTTCGTCCATCTTCGAATAGGAGGTCTTTTGATCTTTATTTGGAGGTCGGGCAAGATTTGGGGTCTACAGTAACCATATTCAAATGAGTCTGTTTGTTTATTGCACTTGAAATGAAGAATAAAATATAATGTTATTTTCAAAATTTAAATACAAACAATAATTATGGTATTCACTTATTATAATAAGTTTCTAACCTTAGGATAAATGAATGCAAAGTCTTTGTTCTGGGTTTTCCACTTAGAACATTAGTTATAGACACAATTCTAAATGAAAAAAGCCATATATTATTCAATACCTTTTCCATTTTCACTAGCAAATTTCAAAAATTCATCAACTCCCTTTTCGTACTCTTCACCAATACGACGTACATTTATCCAACTTCGATTCATATTATGTTATAAAGTTTCGTCACTCCTAGAGATTCAAAATTTATATTTAAAAATAAATTAATATACAAACAACAAAGCACGTATATGGAGTGTGTAAACCGAAAATGCACTCAAACAAAATAATGACATTCCAATAACAATCCAGTGGAGACATTCATACAATGACGTGATTGAGATCCCCAAAAACAATCACGGATTCAATTTGAAAATATATCAGGAGACATAGAACACTAACCTCGAGTAAACACGAAAACGATTTCAAACTCGAATCCAATCGGGGAGAAATGTCAAATTCGTAAAATGAGACACAATGTTGATGTTCTTCACTGCCGAAATGATCGAAAATGGTGTGGAAAGATAGTTGTCTTCGTTCTCATTGTCGTTCTAAAAAACCCTTGCGGCACGAGATGCGGGAGTGGGTCTGGGAGAGAATAAAAAGAACTTTTTACGTCGCACACCCTAGCACGTGACGTAAAAAGCCTCTTTTACGTCGTGCACCCCCCACGTGACGTAAAAAGTATCAGTTTTTACGTCGCGCACCCCCATTTGACGTAAAAAATGATACTTTTTACGTCGTGCACCCCCCACGTGACGTAAAAAGTATCACTTTTTATGTCACGCAGACCCCACATGACTTAAAAATCTCTCTTTTACGTCGCGCTGTACCAGGTGCAACGTAAAAGAGGATTTTAACGTCACCTCCTACAATATGCGACATAAAAGTTTCACCTCTTATTTACAAAATTGCCACCGCGTTTTATTTACGTCGAATATTTTGACATGCGACGACAATTGGGTGACGTAAAATGTCATTTTTGCACTAGTGTCACTTGACTCCAAACTCGAATCACTATTGTCCCAAGCGATGTAGGCTTTCTTCTTGAAGAATTTCTTGCCTTTGTTATCTTCATTCTTCTTGTTTGGACATCCGGTCTTCACATGTCCTGTTTCACCACAACCATAACATTTGATATTTAAGGAAGTATTTTCTCTTACCTTTCCCTTACCTTTGAATGGATGTTTCCCTTTGGCCTTCATGAATTTGGTAAATTTCTTTATCATAAGACTCAATTCTTCTTCTTCATTCTCCGAGTCTTCTTCTTCCTTTTTACTCTTACCTTTGGAAATTTCAGTTTTGAAGGCTAAGTTCCTCTTTTGGTGTTGACCTTCTTCATCATCTAGCCTTCCTAGTTCAAGCTCATGTTCTCTTAATTTTCCAAAGAGCGCCGCCATAGAAATTGTGGCAAGGTTTTGTGACTCCGTGATGGTCGTCACCTTAGGTTGTCATTTCCTATCCAAAGATTTCAAAATTTTTACGTTTAATTCATCAACATCAAAAATTTTACCTAACCCGGTGAGATGATTCACAGTGTGTGTGAAACACTTTTGAACGTCAAAGATCGTTTCTCCTTGTTGCATTCAGAACATCTCATATTCTTGGATTAGAGAATTTTTTCGTGCTCTCTTAACATCGTCGGTACCTTCGTGGGTCACTCTCAACATTTCCCACATCTCTCGAGCACTTTTACAAATGGAGATCCTGTAAAACTCATCAAGGGTTAACGCAAATGAAATTATATTTCTAGCCCTAACATCAAATTGAGCTTTTCTATTTTCCTCTGCCATCCATCTAGAAAATGGTTTTGGAACATCTACTCCGTTTTCAAAAATTTTAGGAATATAGGGACCGTTTAAAATTGCGTCGCAAACACCTCTATCAACAGACTCTAAAAAGATTTGCATTCTAACTTTCCAGAAAGGATAATTTTGACCCGCAAAAAGTGGGGGTCTTGTCCGGCCGTTTTCAAAAAATTGAATGACTATTAAAGCAAGCTCTAATACCACCTGTTAGAATCGTGCAGTGGAATGTTTGCATTTCCGGACAAAAACCAAGAGGGGGGGTGAATTTGTTTCTTAACAAAAACTAGTGTTTTAAAAATTTCTTCAAATTTTACAGATTAAAATGGTCTGTAAAGTAAATAGAGCAAGGATAGAGTCTTACATAGATGATTTATACTGGTTCAGATCAAAAGACCCTACGTCTAGTTACTAATCACTCAAATAGAGGATTAACACTGTCACTATAATCATAATTTTACAAACAGATAACAATTGAAAAGATAAGATAATGAAAACACCTCTCTTGAGTCACACAAGAGATGAAGAACAACTTTCCCTAGAGACGGCACAACACACAATCCACCAAGAAAACTCACTTAGTGATTCTTATCACTTCTAGCCCACACTAGGTTCCAAAAGTCCCTTTTTCCTCCAACAAACAGTTCTCTGGCAATCATAGCTCTCAAATTTTGTTTGAAAAAGGTTGTTCCCTTTGCAGAGAGCCTTAGAGAACCTTAAGTAGACGAATTAGGGTTTGGGAATTGGGGATTTTCGAAACCTGATGAATTGGGACTAGGGTTTTCGAAACTTGGTCCAATTTTGAAATTCAAAACACATATCTGACTGAAATAATCGTTTATCTTGAGTGTTAATTGATTATTACAGAGCCAAAATCAACAGGAACCCATAACCACACGTGTTAATCGATTATTTGACCTGTTAATCGATTAACAGCCATGTTAATCGATTAACAGCCATGTTAATCGATTAACAGGAGTTTTAATCGATTATTCCAGAGAGCTGATACAGAAAATGGTTTCTCTCTGTAATAATCGAGTATCCTGTCTTTTAATCGATTAAACCAATGTGTTTTTGATAAAAATGAGTTTTTGAAGCTTCTAAAGAGTAGACTATGTGCTGGCTATCTTAGACTCTAATATTACAGACTCAAAATCATCAAAACAAAGTTATTACATCATATTACAAGTCTTCAAATCTTTACGTCCTTTGTTCTTGAATCATCATCAAAATCTACAGGCTTCATATCCATGTATGTTCAAGGAGGAGAATTTGAAGAAAGTGTAGAAGGGAATGTGGAAGAACTGTCTGAAATGAGGGGGGGAGCACTCATTATTTATAGGGATTCGCGCCTGTCAGGTCGAGATGGTCGTCTCGATTGGCAAGGTCGAGACGGTCGTCTCGCCATTCGGGACGATCGTCTCGATTTGCATAAGTGGCGAGAAGGCCTTCTCACCAAACGGGAGGGGGGTCTCGCCATTGGCAAGTGGCGAGACGGTCGTCTCGCCAAACGAGACGACGGTCTCGACTTACATCTATGGTGAGACGGCGGTCTCGACTCCTGAAGGCGAAAATCCTTATTTTTGTACAAAAAATCCTTCCTACTCTAACATGGGGCCTAATAGTCTCTCCTAGTGGCTTTTTAGGCTTTGTCCATCTTCGAATAGGAGGTCTTCTGCTCTTATTTTGAGGCCGAGCAAGATTTGGGGTCTACAACTGCCCCCCTTTACCTGACTAGTCGATTGTTGGCCTGTCGTGCCAAGAAGATCGACTGGAGGGTAAAGGAGTTGACCCTCTTGCCCGGTTACTCTTCGGATGTTCCGTCTTGCGACGGTTGATCTTTTGGGGGAAAGTGTGTTGTGCGCCTCCAGGATGCTCCTTCTGATGGTAGCCGATCCCTTTGGTTGACACGTGGTAGAACCTCAGGATACTCCTTTGGACGGTAGCCGATCCTTCGATTGATGGGTATAAACCCCCCATCAGGCTGGTAGTTGCAGTCCAGTGTGCATAGGACTGGATGAGTATAAAGCCCCCATCAGGCTGGTAGTTCTAGTCCACTGTGCGTAGGACTGGATGAGCATAAACTCCCCATCAGGCTGGTAGTTGCGACATACTAGTCTGGCTCGTGTGCAGACCAGGCGCACTTTGTGCGCAAGTTTGATGGGTATGAACCCCCGATCGGGCTGGTACAGTCTATTGCGTAGGACTAGTGGTGGTGGCGGCTTACTGCTTAGTCGCTCATGCACTGATATTGAGATGTATTCTCTTGTCTTTTGGTTCTTTGACTTTTCTGGAGTGGTCGTCCGGTTTATGCCAGGTATTTCTTTGG
This sequence comes from Sphenostylis stenocarpa, assembly GCA_963425845.1. NCBI lineage: Eukaryota > Viridiplantae > Streptophyta > Magnoliopsida > Fabales > Fabaceae > Sphenostylis > Sphenostylis stenocarpa. Next base: position 56,929,101 of record OY731400.1, on the reverse strand, counting down.
TGGTCATCCAGCTTGTTGGTTATTGGGTAGCCTTGTTTATTTTTCGTTTGACTTTTGTTGGTTGTCGAAGATATTCTTGGTCAATGTATGTTTTCGGTAAAGTCGGTGAAGTCTTACCGGGATACCTTTGGGTGCTTCCTGTTTTCGAATGCAAGCACAGAGCTAATTTTCTTACATGAATGCTCTTTTGTTTTTATTTGCCTAAAGTATTTTTGTTTGTTTTGATTTTGACAAAGTCATTTTTGTGCGACTATTTGTGCGTGGATGCTCTTAATGCAATCTATTTTTAGTTGGGGCACTTAGAAAGAGACTGGTATTTTCTTTGTTGTTTTCCCGTGATTATTCTTGTGAACTTTTATTTTTGTTTTAGCCCTATCTTTTGCCTAGACCGCCCTTTGTGGGTTTTCAATCTAGCGGGCTGCCTTAATTTTTGCCTAGGGTATCTTAGCGGGCTTTTTTTCTTTTTATGAAGGCCTTAACTTTTGCCTAGACCGCCCTTTGCGAGTTTTCAGTCTAGCAGGCTGCCCTATTTTTTCCTAAGAATGTCCTAGCAGGCGCTGCTTATTTTGATCCTTCTTTATTTTTCTTTCTTATGCTTTCTTGTATTGCTTGTTTATGCATGCTCATGTTTTGTTAATACAGAGACATTCTCACAAGTAGGTCAACAGAAGAGAAGACAATTTTTATTGATATAATTAAATGGTTTATTTTTACAAGAGGATTTACAAAGGAATTTATAAGCAGGGCTGGCCGAGGTTGGCTAAAATGTATAGGATATAACAATCATGCTCGTGATTTCTGTTTCTCTATTTTTCCTGGTTGCTTCAATTGAGATGCTCGAGCTCGGAGTGAAAATCATGCAATGTTTGCCTGCTTCTGGGAAGGTATTACCTTAGTCGCCTTGTGGTTTTCGGCTAAGATAATCATTGCTCCTTTTTTTTTAAACCTCTAATTTTTGCCTAGGACGTATCCTAGCGAGGAATATGGACCCTATCTTTTGCCCAGGATGCTCTTTGCGAGTTTTCATCCTGACGGGTCATGAGCAATGTCTTCAAGCGTAGTATTTCCTTACCGCATCTGAGTTGACTAGATGTCGAAGCTCTTCTCTATCCATGATGGTGAGGATGAGGGCCCCTCCTGAGAAGGCTCGCTTGACCACAAAGGGTCCTTCATAGTTTGCTGTCCATTTTCTGATTTTATCTTTTTGGGCTGAAAGCAATTTCTTTATTACCAGATCCCCTTCTTGGAAAGTGCAGGGGTTGATCTTCTTGTCATAGGCTTTCTTGATTTTCTTTTGATAAACTTGCCCCCGACATATGGCGTCCAACCATTTTTCTTCGATTAGGTTCAGCTAATCGTAGCGGTTTTGGGCCCATTCTGCTTCTGTCAACTTTGCTTCCATAATAAATCGCAGGGAGGGTATTTCGACTTCTATTGGCAGTATGACCTTCATGCCATATACGAGGGAGAACGGAGTGGCTCCCGTGGAGGTTCGTACGGAAGTTCGGTATCCATGCAAGGCAAAGGGCAACATTTCGTGCCAATCTTTGTATGTCACTACCATCTTCTGGATGATTTTCATGATGTTCTTATTGGCTGCCTCTAATGCACCATTCATCTTAGGTCGGTATGGAGAGGAATTGTGATACTGAATTTTGAAATCTTGACATAACCTCCATCATCTTGTTATTAAGGTTGGTCCCATTGTTAGTAATGAGCCGATGAGGGATGCCATACCGACATAGAATATTCTTCTTAATGAAAGTGGTCACCACTTTTCTAGTCACATGTGCATATGATGCTACCTCGACCCATTTGGTGAAATAGTCGATGGCTACCAAGATAAAGTCGTGACCATTGGATGCTTTGGGTTCAATGGGTCCGATGACGTTCATGCCCCACATAGAGAATGACCATGGTGTAGCCAGGGTGCTGAGAGGTGCGGATGGAACGCGAATATTATCAGCATAAATTTGGCACTTGTGACATTTTTTAGCATATTGGTGACAATCGGCCTCCATGATGGACTAGAAATACCTTGCCCTTAAGATTTTCTTTGTCATGACATGCCCAGGTGCGTGGGTCCCAAAGGTTCCTTTGTGAATTTCTCTTATCAAGGTTTGGGCTTCTTCATGGTCCACACACCTTAAGAGAGTGGAATCGAAGTTCTTTTTGTAGAGGGTTTCTTCAATCAACGTGAATCCTACTGCCCTTTTTCGAATGGTTCGTTTATCATTATCATTGATTCCTTCGTGATATTCGCCCTTCATGAGGTATTGCTTGATGTCATGATACTATCACGCTCGCTGCTTACTGCCATTCAAAAAGCTTGTTTGTCATGTAACTTGATTTGAATGGTCGGCATTTCATGCTCTTGATCTAAAGAGAACATGGATGATAGCGTAGCGAGGGCGTCAGCAAATTGATTATTTTCCCGAGGGACATACGGGAAGGTGATGCTTTCCAGCGTCGAAACCAAATCACGTATGTGCTCTAAATATGGGATTAATTTAGAGTTTCGGGTTTCCCATTCACCTTTAAGTTGATAAATGACAAGGGATGAATCGCCAAAGACTTTGAATTTTGTAACCCCATGATCTAGAGTCGCTCTGATCGATGTCGTACTCGGTCAAATAATTAAAACAGATAAATGTAGTACTAGGAAGCTTTCCTAGGTCGTCTCCCAAAGACCACAAATTTCTATCAAAGCTTATCAATTTTTAAATTTAGAACTGTAACACAAAAGGGAGTTTTTCAAAATTAAAATATTAGATGAAACAAAACAAAAGCAGATTATAAAAATGCGGATTAAAAATAGATTAAAATGCAATTGATTTTCTGATTCTAATGCAGTGTCACTTATCCTAGATTACGAAATTAATTCGAAATTAACCAACTAAGCGAAGATAAATCCCAAATTATATTCTAATCCAAAATTAATCAACTAAGCGAAGATTAATCTCAAATTAGCTTTAACCCTTGTTCCAATATGAAATTAACCAACTAAGCGAAGATTAATCCCAAATTTTCCTTAACCCTTATTCCAACATGAAATTAACCAACTAAGCGAAGATTAACCCCAAATTATCCTTATACAATTAAGCATTGCATACATCACATAATCTCATATCTAACACAGAATTAAGCAAACTGTGATATAAGTTTCGGTTTATTAAGCATAAACAGATTATAATTCAATACTGAGATTAGAAGATGAAGAGTTAAGAGAACAAACAAAATGAAATTAAAGAACAAAACCTCAAAGATCTACTTGCATTCTTCTCAGAAAATCAATACAAAGATTTAGCTATTGTCGCCGCCGTCCGTTCTGACGTCCCGGGGACGTCTCGAACGTTCTGCGAGCGGTCGCGAAAAGATGACTGAGACTCGTGTTTTTTGTTAAAAATATGTTCATTGCTTCCGAGGCGCTCAACGCTGAACTATCCTCTAATAGAAGCAAAGTTTTCGAAAAAGGGTTCTTTTGGAGTCGCCACCAATGTTTTGACCATAAACATTGGAAAAGGAGAAAAAGGCATTGATTTCGATAAAAAACCAAACTTGGCCATTATAACCAGAGTCGGGTAAGGGAGTTAGTTACGTGTGGGGAAGGTATTAGCACCCCACAACGCCCCTTTCGGGTTCCCTATGACGGATTAATTCATTTAAGTCCAGATTACAAGAAATTACGCGATTACCCTTATTTTATTTATTTAATAAATATGGCTATCTACATGATTTATCTACATTGCATACGAAGTAAATAAAGCAAGTAAAGGAGAAGAGAATTGAGAAAAAACCTCCGTAGCAAGCTTTATATTATAAGTCTTTTACAAAGAGGACGCGTTTCGCGAGTCCTTCGCTCTACAACGAACTCTCCTCTCGATTACAAACTCGACTCGACTAAAATTTCTAGAAGAATCGAATGCCGGAATACAAATTCCTTAACTGATTGTTACCTATTAAAGGCAATCAGAAAGATCATTCGAGAGAGGGAGAGAAGAAGACAAGTCCAGGAATTCTCTAGTGTCTGAGGTGTCCGAAATGAGACAAATGAGGCTCCTATTTATAGCATTTTTCGCTGCCTGGAACTTTGGGACGGCCGTCTGGGTTGGGACGGCCATCCCAAACGCGTTTTTCACGTTGTGCCAATCTGGGACGGCCAGTCTGGGTTGGGACGGCCGTCCCAAATGCAATTTAACGAAGGCTGAGACCCCCTGGGGTTTGGGACGGCCGTCCCACATTCGGGACGCGCGTCCCAACTGCTTAATTGCAGTTGGGACGGCCGTCCCAACCCTGGGATGGTGGTCTCGGCCTGTTTTGTCCAGTCTTCGCGTTCTGGAACCCCGGGAAGCTTTCCTTTCCTTTTTCGGACATAGATTGGTGCCGATATGTGTCCGTTGAAGCTTTATCTTCATATAGGAAGTCTTCTTGGCCTTCATTAAGATGTCGGGCGAGCTTTGTCTTTGTGTAGGAAGTCTCTTTTGGCCTTTATTGTGTGAATGAGTGAACTCCGTCTTTTATTATGGGAGGTCCTTCTCGTTTTGGGAAGCCGGATGAACTCCATCTTCGGGCGAAGTTCCTCTAGCTTTTATTTTGAGAGGCCGGGCAAAATTAGGGGTCT